>LPNX010366380.1:139294-473673 GCA_001517045.1 Pseudotsuga menziesii | reverse complement strand
AAGTTTGACCTCTATGGATAGGCAAATAGCAACTTGCACAAGGTGGGACACATGGACTAGGCAAATAAGACAAAAATAAATGAATTAATGTCTAAGTGGGTAAACTATGGGTTGATTATTCTAACAATGATTTGGTCATGATGGTCACGGTTGATTTTGTAATGATTAGGATGAATCGAATGGATGCTATAAGAAGGTGCTCGACATGGGTTGAAAGCACCATTGTGCTAAGTTGAGTTGCAAGGATCATTGAAGCGAAATTAAGTTCCAGAGCTACCGAGTGATTTGCGAGAGTTACCGAGTGAAGAAGAGGGTGTGTCACGACTATGGGGCATTATTGCGGCATGCAGAGCACCCCATACATAGTAGATATTTCGAGTGAGAGGGACTCACCAATCAGACTAGTCACCATTGTCGAGGAAGTTGCCAGTATGCAGGTCGGATCGTCATCCATCCCGATGAAGAAGCGGCGGGGGCAGAAGCCTAGATTTCCAGCGCCGACAAAGAGGAAGACAACAACATATCTAAGAGCGTAAGAAGATGCAACCGCCCAGATGAGGCCATATAGCTCTAGTGCTGTAGAGTCAACGGTCCACACCAAGGTCTCCGTTAAGGACATCCCAAGCTACATCTCTCCGACCAAGCCCGGTGCGCAGTCTCAACGGCTAACCAAGAACCAGAAGTATCAGCCGAAGATGCCAACATTGCCAAAAGGGATGGTGTGCAACACATATATTGTACCGGCATTGGTGAAGATGAAGTATGACTACCATGACCTATTGGCATTATAGGATGTAGTGAATGAACCTTATGATTCTTTTCCCTCAGTTGCAGGCGAGCCATAGTGTGGATCTTGCAGGCATGGGCGCAAGGGTTGGACAAAGTTGGGCTACTAGGGCTCATCAACATGCCACATTTTGGGCGACTGGATGAAGCACACACCTATGTAAAGCAATTCTTATCTTGTTTTCATGGAGGGACGTTATGGTTGGACACGCCAGTCGGAATCATGGTGGATTTGATCTCGGATATCACAGGGTTACCAAAGGATGGGCCAGATCCATCATAATACTTCAAGGGTAGAGATAACGATAAGAGGCTTGTTGCACGGTTGAAGATGAAGTATGACTTGCAGCACGATGGCAGAGCGTATCGCATTGATAGCATCAATGACTACGCGGTACGTATCAGACACAGGATATTAGCAAGCAATATTGTCTGCTAGAACTACCCCATCCAATGCACTTTAAGGGTGTGTTGATGCCTGGAAATTCGCAGGCGACAACAGGAAGGGATTCTCCCCAATCAACGTTACCAACTATCCCGTTGACTGTTTGTTATAGGGAATCCATCCGGTTTGTGGTCCGGCTACCGTAGGTCAAATAACAAAACAGAGGTTTTACCGATTGCGGCCCGGTCCACCGAGTTTTTGTATTTTTGAATTAATGTATGAAATGCAAAGGCCTAATTAACAATGCAGGGTGATTGAGATGCTGAGAGCGTCACAATGTGATGCGCAGGTTCTTACCTCTCGTCTTAGGCTCATAAGCATCTACATCACATATGCAAGAATGACATAAACTAACTATCTATCTAAATACCTATCCCCGGGAAGCCAGAATACGATTTATTTATGAGTAATGTGGATTATTCATGTATTATGATAGAAATTATAGGTAGCTGATATTCTTCTCTACAACACATGAGAGATTAAAGATATTTCAACAATTAGATAGCCAATTGTTTCATAAGCAGCATACATTACTCATAGTGGAAATATTCATAAAATAAACTGGAAAACATTCATTCACTCTGTTCCTGAAATGTTTTCCAGTCAACATCATTCTTTTCATGGTCTCTATAAGGTCCATTCTAATGATGTCTAACCAGACATCAGATAAGAACACCTGATCTTCTGGCAAGTGGTAGGCCAGGGCTACGTATCCCGGGCTATAAGCAGCATAGCCTTGCTTTTCAACGTTCCCCAGGATCATTGTGGCTATGTCTGCATGGGGCAGAATCCATCCAATTACCTCAGAGCATGGGAATAGCTCTGGTCTGGTAGCAACCTTCATGATAGAGGATTTCTCTATGTTAGCATAGATGGGCTCTTCTTCCAAGCCCATATTGGGAACCTCCCTGCGGGAAATCAACCTATGTATTTCACCCCATTTGTACTCGGGCTCAACACTAGAAACACATTGAGTGTCTTCGTGTATGTATTCAGTCTTTGTGACGACCTCTACTTCTGGCTCTTCTTCGACCACAGGGGCCTTCTTCTTTTGTCTCTTGGACATTGTGGATTCGAATTCTTCCTGCCACATATAACATTGTAACATTGAGAAATTCAAGGTGCATACATTTGTATGACAGTGTGCAACGTTTTACTTTTTTCTTTATGTGCATTATGACAGCAATTTGTTAAAGAGACAAATGTATGCCTGGATAGCCTAAAATGGCCTAACTTAATCTGAACTGTTACAACCAAAGTGCAGCATTTAATGAACTTGTCTAAGTCTAGCATGATGAAAAACATGTCGTATGATATTAAACCATTATATCACTTATATTCTAGACAGCAGTGAATCTACATCTATATGCAATGTGCCATTTCCCTGTGTTTAATGTGATAGCAAGCAGTGAAGCTAATGCATGCATGTACAACCTAAAAATGCCTTGACTATCAGAACCGTTAAATACAAGGTGTAGTGTTCAGCAATTTAGTCTGTGTATTAGCAAACAAAGAAGATGATTGAACATAGCGCAAGTCTCCTATGTTTTCCAATACCAAACATCTTAACAACACATATCTTAGCAGGCACAAAATTGGAACCGTGCTTTTTTGCGGCAAAATAATTACATTAACTTGACTACACATTTCGCTCTCTGCGGGGACTACTGTCATCCTGCTGTACGGGTAAAAAACTACACGCGACGTCTACGGTACTTATGCCTCTGCGTTTCAGGTTAATAAACTACAAACCGCATCAGATCCCTTCCAACCGGCTAGGGCTTCAGATAATGGTGCACAGAACGGTGCGGCAAAACAGAGGCTCGAGGGTGCGGGTAAAATGAACCTCGACTCAAAAGGGGGAACTGCCAAATGCCATAGAAAAACCCATACAACCTCCCCCTGCTCCTCATCCTCACACTTGGGGCAGCTAGGTGCAGGCGGCGAAACGGCCGCCTGTACCAAGCCTCCATCCACTATGCGCAGGGCTTGCAAACAAAGGCCGCGGGCCAAAACAAATATTCTGTGGGTTAAAAAACGCCCCCAACCACGAATATTAATTCCACAAGATACTCCCCGATATATAGGCGCGAAAACATAGGGCGGACAAGAAGAATGACTGCAGCAAAACCTAACCGCGGGCAAAAACTTCTGTACTCCTAGCTATGCTAACAACAACCCTCCCCTATATGCTTTTGTAAAATGGAGTTGAGGGGAAATAATCCTAGCAAAGCACCCCACCGTATCAAACATCAATCAAACAAAACCCTGAATGGAACGAGGTAGGGCAACAACGAGCCTACCTGGAAGCAACGCGTAACTGACGGGTGAAGTGGTCGAGCTTCCTCAACTGCCACTTGGATGCGAGTACCGGCACGGTGGTCCACAAGCTTCGAGGGGTCGACAGCACAGGATGATCATGACAGTTCGAGCAAAACAAACAATAGAATAATCCAACGCGCTTACCCCCATATATAAAATAGCTCGCACGTGCGACAGGGTTTTAAATCGGACGGGAAACAACTTTGGGTCGGAGGGTAAAACGTAAAACCTTCCGCAACGACAGAAAACCATAACCTAAATCCGACCGCAGTGATAAGCGAGGCGAAAAAATAACGATCGAACGTCGGAGGGCTTTTAGGATCGGATGATGAAAGCCAACTTCCTTCCGCAATGGAGGACGGCCAAAGTGTTGACCCAGCCGCGGAGACATGCATGACGAAAAAAAAATCAGAAGATCGGGCGTCGGAAGGCTTTGGAATCGGAGGAAGAAAGCCAACTTTGCTCCGCAACGGCGGAAGGTCGAACTGCGGATTCATCCGCAACTGCGGGACCCACAGACTTAAAACGTTAAAGGACGAATGGAAAAAGAAGCCGCTTTCCTTCCGCAACGGCGGAAGAAAGAAACAATAAAGCTTCCGATTCAAAACCAATATTTCGCCGAGGCAAAACACATACATCGGAAAGAACGTTGAAAACAAACTCCAAACTCACCCGCAACGGTGGGGCCAAAGAAATAACCACACCTTCCGATGTAAAACCAAAAGTCATCCGCAACAGCGGGAAAAGAAAAGGCAAATACCTTCGCAACGGCAGGAATGTCAATTAAACAAACTTCCGATTCAGAGTGGCTTCAAAGGTATTCAAAGATAATGATAAGGCTTGATAAAAAAGGGAATTTTTCAGCGTTAGAGGGAGATGTAAACAAGTGGTAAACCAATTCAGCATAAGAAACTCTTTCTGAAAGCTCCCTGGTCAAATCAAAGCATAAAATCAAGCTAGTCCAAGCGAAAGGAGGGTCCTAAAATTTTTTAGAATTTTGGGAAATTGTTGCAGCTGCAACAAGGTGATTGTGTGTGCACAATAATGTGCCAAAGGGGTGCAAATGAATTGGTCACTCTTCTTACTGAACCAATTGACAGAGGATGTGGTAGCTATTCAGGCCGGAGAGCGGCCTTTGACTTATAGCTGGTTATTGATCCTCATTGCATTAGTGACTTGGATGGAGCCAGTAGATTACCAAGGGATGGAGATTGAAGCAGTTAAGGTATGTAAAGGTGCAAGGTATCAAAACCTATGGTGGGTTGAGGATCCTAGTAGGAAAGAGGATTGTGTGATCCACTTTTGGGTCTACTGGGAAGTGCTACAAGCAGCATTTGTCAAAGTTCCCCAACTGTCCAATGAGGTCACAGCCAAATATCAAAGAATCACTCGGTTCTCCATAGGACTGCACACCATTCATGTGCAATCTCAACGCGACCAAGATAAACAATGGTTACCC
The DNA here is from genome assembly GCA_001517045.1 of Pseudotsuga menziesii. Classification (NCBI taxonomy): domain Eukaryota; kingdom Viridiplantae; phylum Streptophyta; class Pinopsida; order Pinales; family Pinaceae; genus Pseudotsuga; species Pseudotsuga menziesii. The sequence continues at coordinate 468,661 of LPNX010366380.1, read as the reverse complement.
ATTTCTTACAAGGTGACAGATGATGAATTGGATGCAACAATTGATGACTGGCCTGCAGCATGGCAGCAGTTAGTTCATGCCAACAAAGTATCAGTGGGACCACCAGCATATGCACTTGATGATCCGGTACAAAGAGCTAACCAGCAGAGTCACCATGACTCCAATGGCGAATCGTCGACAGAAACTAACCCAAAGGCACAACACATCCTTAAGGAGATAATTACTAAGAGGTGAATGGAGCAAGATGCAAGCAGCAACACAATCTCAGCAATGGAGGCACAACTACAACGCCTTGTTAAGGCCGTCAATGACACAACAAATACCGCAGCAAGAGAAGTGAAGAAGCCTGTGCAGGAAGGATTAGTTGAGGAGAAGTGAAGAAGCCTGTACATAATGTTTTTTTGAAATGAGCACCAGAGAGTGCAACTATGCAGGACTATGCATCAATTAGCACCGAGTCGCGGGTTAGGAATGTTCAGATTCCCCCGACTAGGATTAACGTTGGACGAGAGGATGTGAACTCCTTATATAAACAGCTGTAGAACATTGTGGTGGATATCAATAAGTTGTCCACCCAGACCTTAGTACACATCTAGTGGGTTTCCAACCAAGATTTGGCCAATCAACAGAAGGATATCAGCGACCAGTAATTGCGGTCACAAGAGGAAGAGTAGGCGTTGCAGAAAGAGGTAGAGGAATTGCGTTGTGCAAAGAAAATGTTGATGGAAGACAGAGCGTAGGAAATCATGGCACTGAAGAAGGCACAAGAGGAGCTAAAGACAAATATTGTTGAAGAAATCACAGAACTGAAGAAAGAAACGAACCGCCTTGTTGTTGAGAAGGCGCATATTTTTTCTAGTCGGGGGTAAGTGGAGGAGGCTATTACAGATGCTTGTCAGTACATCCATGAAAGCACTACCACATTTGGATGCAGTAGCAAAGGAAAAGTGACTCAAGGAAGTTATCGCATAGTTGCAACTGGACAATAGTATTTTGAACGCTCTGGTCTACCTGGACACACCACCAGAGAAAATTGCAGAACGGAAGGGTACCATTGAGGAGATAGTGACACAATTTGAAGAAATGGAGTAGGAGGCCAAAACGACTACTGAAGCGACGACACAATTTTGGGGTGGTGTTGTTCAAGATTAACGGTTAGAGAAATTGACAAAGCAGTTGCAAGAAGCTGAGGGATAATTAGCAATGCTGAAGATGACATTAAGGACAATGCCACAATTTTTTTTGATTACGTAGTCAGCAGAGTTAAAGGAGCTCCAACAATGAGTTGGAAAGGCTCAGGAGCAACAGCGGAAGCATAATGACCAGCTCGACAAGTTCCAAGAAATTGGAGCCCAGTTGTCGGTCAAAGCAGCTGCTGTGCTGTAGGCTGTGCAGGAGGAAAGAAAGAAGTAAATGCAAAGTTGGTGGAGAACCCATTAAAGCAGGATTTTCTCGGAATTCAGGACCTTGTTGAGAAATTTAAAATGCATGTAAAGGAGATCACTCAACAGTATGATGACATCAAGCTGAAAATTAATGAGTACACCGTGTCCAACTAACGTGGCTCGAGGGCGAGCCACAAGATTGCATTAGGGGCTTGTTGGTAGGGGTTTTAGGATAAGTTAAGTGTGCAGCATCGCAAATGTTGTGCAAGCTTAGAAGACACCATGCAAGTGAAAGATGGCATGCAAGGCAGAAGATAGACTATTTTGAATATTTTATGTCACTTTTTGTACTTTTGGACCATATTTTTGCGGATATTGGTCATTAGTTGGTAGAATCAATTAAGATTTAGTTAGAAAATCATCCAAGTGGACCATGAATGTAAAGGCACAATCCTAAAAATAGAAGAAGAATTGTAAATGTAATGGTCATGATCGGAGAAGGATATCATAGAATGAGAATTAAGAGCTTGAGACTCAATTGAATTGATGTTTGTTTTGGATCTGTGATTGATTGCACAGAATTAATATGAGAAAACGAAGGTTGATCTGAAATATTGTTATCTTTTTGTCTCTTTCTGTATTCATGTTTCTATGAATCCAATGGTGAATGTGTGCAACATGGATCTATGACGCAATGTTTTTTGCTTATGAGTAATGTTATATCCTTAGATCTGTTTGCGCAACCGTGTGGTTATTTCTGTTATTAATGAATGATGCGATCTTCTAAAGAGAAAATATGAATGGTTCTATTGATGATTAAGTAATTGGTCAGATCCAGTCAATAAGTTGATGAATTGTCAGTGCCCGTAGTCCTCTTCTATTCTGCGAAAACTTGGTTCCACTAGCCCTCCCTTGAACATCTAGGGTGAGACTTCATCTGCTTCGCGGGTGTTTCTAGACATGGTAAAACCTATTTGGGCCGGTGCTCAGGGAGATCACAATGAGTTGAGCGCTGACAAAGTGGGAACCCCTATCGACTGGGTTTTGTTGGTTGGGTTTGCGCCAACAAGGATCTCTATTTAATGTAATATTTTCTCAACTTAAAGTTCTAGAAAACACCAGGCGAGATCTTCCTAACACAATGGAAGTATGCAGTAAACATCTTGTAGAGATTTGGGATGTAGGACTGCAAGTCCATGAGCGTTCCCATGACTACCAACTTGATAGAGTTGTGAGACTCAACCACCAGTTAGCAAGATGTGGACTCTACTCTGTATCGATATCTCATTAGATCCTTGATGTATCTCGTACACACGAGACTAGATATTTGTTACACAGTGAATGCTCTGAGTCATTTCATGTCTGATCTGAAGCACATACACTGGGTAGCTTCCAAACATGTACTCAAATATGTGTGAGGAACTATCACTTATGGGATCAGGTATACTTCCAATAGCAGAGTATTGTTAGAAGGATATGCTGATTCAGATTGGGATAATAGTGCAGTAGACTGGAAAAGCACCTCTTGTTACTGCTTCAGTATGGGATCTGAAATGATCTCACGGTCCAGTGGGAAACAGGGTTCCATAGCTCAGAGTATAGCCAAGGTGGAGTATATTGCTACAAGTGATGCCCACAAGGAAGCGGTTTGGCTTAGGAAACTTCTATCTGATCTATTTGGTGGAAATCTTAACTCAACGATCATCCATTGTGGTAATTAGAGTTGCACTAAGATTTCAAATAACCCAGTGTTTCATGGAAGATCGAAAGACATTGAAATGAAGTATCATTTCATTGGAGATCTAGTTCAGAGAGACACTCTGAAGTTGCAGTACATTCGTACATATGAACAGACTGTAGACAACTTGACCAAGCCTCTGACAGCAACAAAGTTTGTCTACTTTCATGACAAGCTTGGTATGGTAGAGAATACCTCTCTCGCTGAGGGAGTGTTGATTTTTCCTTAGCAACATCGAGATCCATTCTCTGAGAAGAATGGGGACATCTGGTCAAGGACCAGGATGTGGAACCAATCCAACACTGGGATACTCAACCGTTGATTTGAGAGACCATTTTGTTTAATGGAGACATTAGTTTCAAGACCAGGATGTGGAACTAGTCTAGCATTGGAGGACTTGGCCTAGAGTTGAGTGGTCATTCTTTGAATGGAGGCACACGGTCAGTTACCAGGAATTAACCTAGCCCAAGACTAGGGACTCATCATGGGGCCGAGGGCCATTCTCCAGGAGAATGGAGGTTCTTGGTCTGTTACCGTAGTATTTGACCTTGGGTCAAATTATGAAGCCTATGGGTGAGCCACTTGGTCTGTTACCAGGATGACACTATAATACCTAGACCGGGTATGGGCATGTGTGACACTCTTACCCTCGATCAATGGGCTTTGTGATCTTCTCCAATTCTTGGATACCCTTGGTTAAGACACATTAGTATCTAATCTTGGTTTCACACAGGGTGTGATATAAAAGCATTAGTAATTCTCTATGTTTATGATGATGTACTTTGAGTGGGGATGAAGGACCACCTTGAAAAATTGTTTTGACCACAAGGCGCTTGAAGAAGCTTAAAGTAAAAGTCAAAATACACAAGGACCCTTGGTACCACTAAGGAGACAAAGTGAAAGTGCAAAAAGACCTCATTCCACTAAAAGTGAAAGTCAAAGTAATAAAAGAATAAAAGAAGATCATTCCATTTCATTATTACACATATGTTTTGTTCTTGCACTTACAGCTGGTCAAGGAGGATTTTCGATATGTTGAGGAGAAGGAATTTTTTTGTGGTTGTGCCCTAGCATGGAGAATTCTAGCTAGCGCATCAACACTTATTCAGCAAACCCTAAGCTAGGGTTCATGGTAAAAAGCAGCAACTGCCTTCCTTTTCTATTTTACACGTGCTAGGGTTTTACCCTACTCCTTTTCTCCTTCACGGCTGCTATAGATCAGTCACGGTAAAGGTTCTACACTTCACGAGTTGGGTGCCACTCTTTACAAACAGGTTGCAAACCCCTTTGGTTTCCCTTCTCTCTCTCTAGGCACCTATAGGAACCCACAAACAACCCATAAGGGTTCCAGGATAGCATCCAACCATAGGGAAGCTAGAAGATAGCTCGAAAGGGTTTTTGGGTCTGCAACAGACCTCCGGTAGCCAACAAACAGCCTACAAGGGCTTTCGAGAAGTCAACTGACATCACTGAAAGGGTCCCAGGGAGAGAGAAAAGGCTCGGGCAAGGAAGAACAGGCTTAGGCAGGGAAGAGCAAGCTCGAGCAGCTTGAACAGGATTTTGGGCAGGGCAGAGAAAGCTCTCGGAAGCTTAGGTAGACTCCAGGCAGACTTCAGGTAGTCTCAATGAAATTTGGGGAAACATAAATGATTAGGGCAAGAATCCCTAAATTGGTCTTGATGTAAAATTTTATCTTTTGTAATGTTTTGGAAGAATTTTTGAAGAAAACATTCATCTCAGATTTTTGAGATTGAAGAACTTAGTCATCTCATTTACGAGATGAATTACTAATGCTTTGGGGGTTTTTGTCCTTTAAAGGTTTCCCCAGTGAAAAAATATTTTGTTCATTGTTCTTGATGTGTTGATGTTTTTAATTGCAATTGTCATTTGTTATCTGACAGTATGCAAATTTTAAAGTACTCATGCTAATGCTAAAATTTAACATTTAGGGATTTAGAGGCCGGGGTGAATTTGTAGGGAAGGTGGTCGAAATTTTAGGGAGGCCCAATAGTGCAAAAAAAAGTAATTTTTTTATTTTTAGGGTTTCTAACATAAAATTGCAAACCTAAATTTGGCCTAAAACTAATCTTAAACTAACCCTAGAACTAGGTTTTTTTAGAAGAGAACAGGTGTGAAAACCAAGGGAACTAACCCTAGAAAAATGCCCTACCACAACCTAGGGCATATAGGGAGGATGGCTAACCTAGAGAGGAAGAGTTCCTAGGCCAAGCAACTAGCCTAGAAAAACTAAGCAGAAACCCTAGGGCACCCTCACAAGGAGACGTGCCTCAATTTGCGAAGGTGACAAGAATGAAAGGTAATGGCCTATCCTAGGAAAAAGTGCAGCACTAGGGCTACCACTAAGACTTGAACATACACATCCACCAACATTCAAACAAAAAGATGAGAAGCCTGACCTCTTTGTGCTTGTGTTCATCCAACAAATCAAAACATCACTAAGCAAAGAACTTCACCAAAGAATTACAAGAAAAAGATTTCATTAACCAAAAAAAACTTCCTCAAGAGGAGGGCATCCATCCAAAGAGTCCTAGCAAGGGTAAAACAAGTGCATAGTGTATTATCCCATAAGTTTTTTCTCTAAAATGAAAGTGAGGAGATCTATTTGTATGATATCACACTCACTTTTTAAAATATCCAGGCCTACATGCCTTAAAATAATTCAATTTGAAATTATAAAATGTCAACTGAAAATTAAAAGAAAATAATAATAAAATATAGCCTAAGGTAGGTTCAAGGTAGGCTACCTGGGGTATTTGTACCCCCATATGCCAAAACATGGACAAATAAGTGAATCACTTTGAATGAAAGGATGGAGTGAGCGGGAGGGACGGTGTTATACCCCATCTAACCCCTAGAATGGTGTAAAATCCCTCAACACCCTCCTCAAACCATGAAAATACATGGCATGTAGGGTGGCTTTCCTCTGACGAGATAAGGCCAGGGAGAGAAGAAACCCACTAACTAAAGGGCCGAGAGGGTGTCCTAAGTGGCTGGGAATGGAGATGAATGTCTCACAACTGAAGCAAAGGCCACCAGAGCACATAAATAGGATATGGATCCATGTGACCCAGTGGTCAACCCTTAAGGGACCTAGACACCAACCCTGAGGTTAAAAATCCCAATAAAGGGAAGTCAACAGTGTCATTAGTACCCCTAAAGGATGACCAAAGGGCCCAACCATGACCACCAATGCTCAATAACATCCTTCCTGGTTGAAAAAATGGCCCTCTCTCCCTGAGGTGCCCCTAAAGGTGCGATGGGTACAGGTGCGATGTAACATTGGACCCAACTATAGGACAAGTGCTCTTCCTAGGAGTGCTCAAGAACCTATGAATCTACTGGTTCCTATAGGCCTACACAGATATCAAATATCCAAGAGGATGAAAAGAATCTAAGGGCAGAGACTTCCTTCCTTCCTTGTTTTCAAAATGAGGGAAACAAACTGAGAACATTAAAAACTAACTAGACCATCAAAAGACATCAAATGCAATGCACAGAAATATGCATAATGTAACTAACCCTACCTACCCTAAACCTAGCAGTAAAACTAGGCTAGGTCAAATCATACCACCAATGTAACTATCAGAGTAATCAATTCATACTTGATGTCTTACCTTTGTCCTTTAGTGTAATCCATGAATATACATCATTGATAATATGTTGAGTTTGTACCAGGATCTTCATCTGGATGAGTTCAAGAAACTGAACCTTCTTGAAAACTTGGAATACTTGAAATTGGCACCATAGAGAAGCATCGCTTTGACAAGATTTGTTGATCCATGCTTATGTCAGACTTAAGTATGGGATAACTCCATCGTACAAGCCTTCCAAGAAAAAATTCTTCCTGAAATTCGTCGATAAATCTTGAACTTGGGAGGCTATTTGTAGAGTCCGATATCGCAATTCTTCATATGTGAGCCGCAACTTGTCTTTGCATTTCATCTCTTTGGGCATACAATTACATTTCTTATCCTTTTCAGAATCATGTTAGTAACCCCAATAATTCTTGAAAATTTGAAATTATTAGCTATATATTTCATACCTTCATGCTTCAAATGAAAATATAAACAATAAATATTATGGAGCTAGGGAATGAAAATCATACATGTCCACCTACTTTCCTCGGTCTTATCGAAATGCATCATTAGGGACTCACGAATATAGGATATAGTAGACTGGACAACTTCTTCAATGCTTCTTGGGGAACACAACAAAGACTGCTAGTATGGTCCTGCAATAGGATGAAATATTTGCAAAAGGATCTTTTGTGTAACATGCTTTTCTGTTGTAGGATGAGTATGAGGGATACATCATGGAAGAATCAACAGAGATATGGGGTCCCAAATCTTCGAACTTTTCATCATAATGGCCCATCTGCATATGACAACTATCTGCAAAGTATGGCGATGTTTCATATTCAATGATGGTGGAAAAAGGGTTCATCCATTCTTCATCATAATCCTCATAAAGAGAAGGAACAATCATATCTCGTTCCACAGGGTGTTCATAAATCATGTCTTCATCATCCCTGCTGAAGGTCACTGAAAGCTCTTCATCCCAAATAGTGTTAAATTATAGCTCAACCTGAGTGACTTCATCAAGTTGTTCTTCCTCGCTACAACATATGGAGACAACACTACCTGGTATCGAGGAATCATAGAAAGGTGGACCCATAAATGTCCAACAACCATTGTCCTAAAAATTATCATCATTATGTTCCCAAATATATGATAGGTCATAGGGAATTTTTGTAAGATGGAAGAGAGAACTCAACCTATCTTTTTGTTCTTCAACTTCTTCAACCAGGAATTCTGGATCTTCATATATAGGACCATCATCATATTCACCTTATTGGGGAGATTCGTCTATCATGCTTGAGATATCATTAGTTAGGCCTTGGACAATGGTTGCTTATACTTGATCCTTTATTTGGGCTTCCTTACTAAACAAGTCCATTGCATGCTTGACATGAGGTATTCATTCCTCACGTCGCTCTGAATCCCAGTGGCTACAGAAATTTTCCACCAATTCTGCAAAAGATGATATCATTCCTTTATCTAGGCACACAAACCAAGCAAGGGCCTTTCCTCCCAGGTGAAGGACAAATGACCGCATGTGAACATCTTCTTTTTCTTTAATACCATATTATGAAGGCAAAGTCATAAACCATTCCACATGATGTGTGGCATTACCATGGTCACCCTTGAAGGCATGCAAAAATGCCTCTAGTAATTCATCTACATATCCTATAAAGTTTGATAAATCAAGAGGAGCGAAACCTATTTTCATTTCGGTAGCAATTGGATTATCAGGATCTTGAAATTCAAATGGAATGTCATCCTTGATTCCTTTGCTTGAATATTATTGTGTTGGGCTGCTTCTGAGTGTTTCTTCCAATATTTTGTTGATCATGGCCTTTCTCTCCTATTCCTCGACACTGTAATCCCAATCCATGTTGAATGCATGGATGAACTGGGTGAGTGAAGAAAAATTTTTGTGAGGAAAACCCTCATATGAATTCCTGACAGATAAATTGTCTTCTAGGTGGAGTGATAGCAAAAATAATCTCATCCTGATGTCTTCGTGTACGATGTTTATTGCATAGAGGAATTGTATGAATGCATGCACGTGTGTGGATGCATGGTACTTATACTACTGTAAAAATGGGAAAAGTGTCTTCCCAGCATCTTGAAGGGTATACTTATGTGGGAATACAGGAATGCGTGAAAAATCCAATGTATCCATCCACAATTCGTAATTACATGTCATCTCGTCAAGCTTCATTGTCTTTGAAGAGCACTTGTTTATTTTTCATTGATGGATTCGCCCGGCGAGACCTATCACATTGGTTAAATGAATCTCACCAAAGTACTAAACAAAACAAAGGCATACCTTGTTGGTTGTGGAGCCTAATCTTCTAGATCCAGAGATATTATTCAGTCGTGTTTGTAACCCAGATGTACTGTACACTCATTCCCCCTACCTTGGGGTTGGGGTTGGGATATGTGTTGGCCAACATTTTTGCAGACCCATGGTATTGGGTTAACCTATAATTTTCCCATTGTATTTCCCCTATAAAAGAAAGCATTGTAAAACAATTGAGTATAGTATTGTATTGTATTGGAAGAGAGACTGTGAGGGCGTGAAGAGGAAGTGTAGCGGTTTTGCTGCAAGTTGTATCCCTTCACCTTTCTAGACTGTAATAAAAGGACTGGCAATTTCTTTGTGGATGTATCCCATCGTTTGGGTGAACCACGTTATATCTGTGTCTCTCTGTAATGTTTTAATGTGTTTTGCATCTTTTTAATGATTTAACTATATATCTGTTATTGCTCTGTGGTCTTGTTTTCTAACAATTGGTATCATAGCCAAAAGGTCTATTTGGTTGGTAAACTCATAGGAAATAAGGGTTCCTAGTTCGAGTGGGAGCAATGACAGAAGAAGGAAAGTTTAGGGTCGAGAAATTTAACAGCCAAAACTATCAGTTATGGAAGATGCAAATGGAGGACTATCTCTACCAGAAGGATTCGTACCTGTCGTTGGGCGGAAAAGCAAAACAGTTGGCTATGAAGGATGAAGAATGGGAGGTTCTTGACAGAAAGGCACTGGGAACAATATGATTGTTCCTGGTTTCGTCGGTGGCCTTCAATATTTCAAAAGAAAAAACAACAGAGGGTGTGATGAGCGCATTGAGTAAGATCTACGAAAAACCCTCGACTTCTAAAAAGGTATTTTTAATGAAGCGTTTATTTAATATGAAGATGTCGGAAGGTGGATCTGTTGCCGACCATTTAAATGAGTTTAATACACTTACTAGTCAGTTAAGTTCTGTAAAAGTGAACTTTTAAGATGAGTTTAGGGCTCTTCTAACGTTGTGCTCATTTCCAGAAAGATGGAATAGCTTGGTTATGGTTGTAAGTAACTCTGTCCCTAGTTCAAACACTCTTAAGTTTGATGATGTTGTTGGAGTTATTCTTAGCAAGGAAATGCGAACAAAAAGCATAGGTGAGATATCAGGTAATGCGTTGACCATGGAGAGCAGAGGGAGACAAAACGAGAGAGGAAGGAGCCCAAAAAATCATGGCAAGTCTTAAAAGGGAAGATCCAAGTCCAGATTTGGAAAAATAGAGTGCTGGAACTGTGGTAAGAAAGGACACCTGAAGAAAGACTGCAGAGCACCAAAGAAGAAAGGTGAGAGGCAGCAAGAGACTATTCAGGAAGCTAATGTAGCAGGTGATGTGTTACAAGATGCTTTGATTCTTGCATTAGATAATACTAGTGATTACTGGGTAGTAGATTCAGGGGATTCATGTCATGCTACACCCCATAGAAAATTCTTTCATGATTATGTTCAAGGTGATTTGGGGCATGTGTTATTGGGGGATGATGAACCATGTAAAATTGTTGGAAAGGGTAAGGTACGGATTAAGTTAAATAATGGAAATGACTGGATGCTAAAGGATGTAAGGCACATTCCTGCTATGAAAATAAATCTGATCTCAATAGGGCAGTTGGGAGATGGCAGATGTTTGTCTACTTTTGGAGAAACGTGGTGGAAGGTCACTAAAGGATCAACGGTAATTGCAAAGGGAGATAGGACAGGTACGTTATATTTATGTCCTCGTAATACTGATTATTCTATCTCTGTAGCTTCCACAGAAACAGGTGCGGAGTTGTGGCATCATAGTCTCGGACACATGAGTGAGAAGGGGATGCAGATTCTCCACTTAAGGAAACTGCTACCAGATCTGAAGCAGGTAAGTTTGGAATTCTGTGAGAACTGTGTTTATGGAAAAAAGAAGAGAGTTATATTTCTCGGGGTTGGGAAACAAAAGAAGAGTGAAAAGTTAGAGCTTGTCCATACAGATGTATGGGGACCAGCTCAGGTACAATCTCTTGGTGGCTCTGATTATTATGTTACTTTTCTTGATTATGCAACTAGAAAAAACTTGGGTTTATTGCATTAGACAAAAATCTGATGTGTTTGATACTTTTAAGAAGTGGAAAGCTTTGGCTAAGAATGAGACAGGAAAAAGGTTGAAATGTCTCAAATCTGATAGTTACAGGAGTTTAACAGTTACTATTCACACAATGGGATTCGCAGAGAGAAGATAGTCCCTGAAAACCACAGGAAAATGATGTGTCAGAAAGGATGAACAGAACGATCATGGAGCGTGCAAGGTATATGAGATTGCATGCATGGTTTCCCTTACAATTTTGGGCTGATGATGTAAACACTGCTGTTTATTTCATAAACAGAGGGCCTTCAAGCGCTTTGGATGGTGGCATTCCAGAGGAGGCAAGGACAGGTAAACAGGTAAAATACTCATTTCTGAGAACTTTTGGTTGTGAAGCATTTTTCCATATTGATAAAGATGATAGAACAAAGCTTGAGGCTAAATCCAAGAAATGTACCTTTATTGGATACGGGGTTGATGATTTTGGTTATTGCTTATGGGATCTTAAAAATCACAAAATCATTAGGAGTAGAGATGCAGTATTCAATGAAAAGGTCATGTACAAAGATCAGTTGCAGATAAAGAAAGAAGAAAAGGAAAACACAGAGTACACAGTGCTTGATGAAATCAAAGAAAATGAAGTTCCAAAGGCACCAGAAAATCAAGAGCAGCAGCAGGTACCTGAAACTCCTGCAAATGTAAGAAAATATACCAGGTTAAGTAGACCCCCTGAATGATTCTCTCCTTCACTGTATTATTTATTGATGACTGATTCTGGTGAACCAGAATGTTTTGAAGAATCAATGCAGGTAGAAACTAGAAATAAGTGGGAGCAAGGCATCGATGAGGAGATGGACTCATTGGTAAGAATCCAGACTTGGGATCTGGTTAAGTTTCCTATAGAAAAAAGGGCATTGCAGAATAAATGGGTTTACAGGTTGAAGGAAAAATATAGAGGAAAGAAGCGGTACAAGGCTAGACTTGTTGTAAAGGGGTTTGCACAAAAGATAGATATAGACTTTGATGAAATATTTTCTCCTGTTGTTAAAATGACTTCAGAACTATTTTAAGTCTAGTGGTGGTAGAAGATTTGCATCTTGAACAGTTAGATGTAAAAACAAACTTTCTCCATGGGTATTTGGAGGAAGAGATTTATATGCAGTAGCCACAAGGGTATGAGGTCAAAGGGAAGGAGAATTTGGTTTGCAAGTTGAAGAAGAGCTTGTATGTCCTGAAGCAAGCTCCAAGGCAGTGGTATTTAAAATTTGATAAGTTTATGATAGATGTCATTCTGACCACTGTGTTTATTTCAAGAGGCTAGATAATGGAAGATATATTATCTTGTTATTGTATGTGGATGACATGTTTGTTGCAGGGTCTAACATGCAGGATATAAATGTGCTCAAAAGAAAACTAGCTAAATCATTTGTGATGAAGGATTTGGGTGCTGCAAAGAAAATCCTTGGTATGAGAATAACAAGAGACAGGAAAAATCACAAATTGACGTTGTCTCGAGGTGAGTACATAGAAAAGGTGTTGCTGAGGTTTAGAATGCAGAATGCAAAACCAGTCAGTACACATTTGGCCAGCCATTTCAAACGAAGCAAGGATATGTGTTCAGAGACACAGGAAGAGATAGATTACATGTCCAAGATTCCCTATTCATCGACAGTTGGAAGCTTGAGGTATGCCACGGTGTGCACAAGACCAGATATTGCACATGTAATGGGAGTTGTGAGCAGGTATATGAATAATCCAGGTAAAGAGTACTGGAAAGCAATACAGTGGATTCTTAGGTATTTGAGAGGTACCACTTCTCATGCATTATGTTTTGGAGGTTCAGACACTATTCTACAGGGATATGTTGATGCAAATATGGCTGGTGATAAAGACAACAGTAGGAGCACCACAGGGTATGTGTTTATTGTGGGTGGAACAGCAGTAAGTTGGATTTCAAAACTGCAATAGGTTGTTGCACTTTCAACAATGGAAGCAGAGTATGTTGTTGCTACAGAGGCTAGTAAGGAGATGATTTGGTTGTAGAGGTTCATGGAAGAATTGGGTAAGAAGCAGGAGAATAGTAGGCTATACAATGACAGCCAAAGTGCCATTCATCTTTAAAATAACTCAGCCTTTCATTCGAGGACTAAACATATACAACTCAAGTACCACTTCATAAGATCTGTTCTAGATGAAGAACTGTTAAAACTGGAAAAGATACACACTAGCCAAAATACTGCAGACATGTTGACAACGGGAGTAACCAAAGAGAAACTGAGTTCCTGCTCGGTTTCTCTTGGCCTTCAAGCATGAAGGTGAAAATAAGAAATTTGCCAAGCCCAAGGTCTAGAGCATAGTCCAGCAAGTGCAGTAGTGGTGGAGTTGTTGTGATCAGTCTCCAAGTGGGAGATTGTTGGTTGTGGAGCCTAATCTTCTAGATCCAGATATATTATTCAGTCGTGTTTGTAACTCGGGTGTACTATACACTCATTCCCCCTACCTTGGGGTTGGGGTTGGGATATGTGTTAGCCAACAGTTTTGCGGACCCGTGGTATTGGGTTAACCCTATAATTTTCCCATTGTATTTCCCCTATAAAAGAAAGCATTGTAAAATGACTGAGTATGGTATTGTATGTTAGATTTTTATCATTCAAGCTAGCATTATGATCTTAGGATCTTTAACAGAGAGAATAACATGCACAGTAATAAACACAAGAGACAAGAGACACAAATAATTTTCCTCAGGGAAACCATAAAGGAGAAAACCCTGTAACTTCCTCAGAGATAGAATCAGCACCAAAAGTAAAACCCGAAAACATAAAGATGATCTCTCGACAGCAGTAGTCTCTCTCTTGTCCCAGCAACTTCTCTCTCTCACTCATGCGTCCAAGTGAGTGAGTGTGTGTGTGGTAAATAGAGAGGCTCACTCTCTATTTATATTCTTTCGTTCACTTGAATCCCACTCCAACATGTCGGCCTCACTTGACAATTACTTACTAGAGCCGACATCTCTAGGAGTGTCTAATAACCCTAGTGCCCCGCAACTTGTGGGGACTTTGCCTCCTCTGACCAACAAGGAGGGTTATCCTTAACACAATGGTGGGGACTATTGCCCCAACTTATAATGATTCACCTAGGGTCAACTTCTCTAGGATATTCTAATAACCCTAGGGCCCCACAACTGCGGGGACTTTAACTTTTGACCAATAGGAGGGTTACCCCTAATGACTTGAAATGACTTGTGTACATTATAGAACCTCCTGATAGGAACATTGGGGCATGACATGACTCAAATACATTACAGACACATCCTGGAATAAACATTAGAGTACAATACATAATAAATGCAAGTGAATACATTCTAAAGTTACAATTACATCAACACTCCCTCTTAACTGGGAACGTATTCGCTCAACACAATTTATCAACATAAGTCTTCTTCTCTGTATCATCTGGATCATCATTGAGTTCTCGTCATCTTCATCTGGATCTAGATCATCACTCGATCTGGATCATCATCACTGGATCTAGATCATCACTCGATTTGGATCATCATCACTGGATATGGATCATCAATCGATCTGGATCATCATCATTGGATCTAGATCATCACTTGATCTGGATCATCATCACTGGATCTGGATCATCACTCGATTTGGATCATCACTACTGGATCATCATCACAGGTGCTATCTCATGATTCTTCTCATCACAGGAAGTTCTACAGAGCCATCCCTTTTTCATGTTGGTTGTAGGCCTAGCCTCCATGTAGGTCTTCTTCAGCGCTTATATCTGACACTAAGTCAGAATGTCCCACCCAACACTTACATCTGACCATGATAAAAACACATCCAACACCATGTCAGAAAGGCATTCCCAGCACTCACATCTGACCATGCGAGAACACATCCCACAACCCTGTCAGAAAGGCCCAGCACTCACATCTGATCATGCGGGAACACATCCCACAACCCTATCGGAAAGGCTCAGCACTTATATCTAGCCATGCGGGAACACATCCTGCAACCTTGCTAGAAGGGCTCTACACTTACATCCAGCCATGTGGGAACACATCCTGCAACCTTGCTAGCAAGGATCTGCACTTACATCCAGCCATGCGGGAACACATCCTGCAAGCTTGCTAGAAAGGCTCTGCACTTACATCCAACCATGCTAGAACACATCCTGCAACCTTTCTAGAAAGGCTCTGCACTTACATCCAGCCATGTGGGAACACATCCTGCAACCTTGCTAGAAAGGCTCTGCACTTACATCCATCCATGCGGGAACACATCCTGCAACCTTGCTAGAAAGGCTCTCAACCTCAGGTTGAGGATTCCTGGTAACTAACCAGGTGCCTACATTCTCCCAGAGAATGGCATCAGCCCTTATATATGATCAAGTGGGAACACATCCCTCAATCACATCAGAATGGCCATGCACTCATATCTGATCATGTGAGAACACATCCCAGACTGAGCTTTCCTTAGTAACTGACCAGGTGCCTCCATTCCAAGAATGGCATTCAGCGCTTATATCTGATCATGTAGGAAACAATCCTACAGTCACATCAGAATGGCTCAGCGCTCATATCAGACATGGAAGGAACCAATCCTTTCACCATGACATAATGGCTCAGCCCTTACATCTGACCATGGAAGGAACTAATCCTCTCACCATGTCAGAATGGCTCATGGACTCATCACTTCCCCTTGGAAGGAACCTCGATCTGGAGAACACCAAGCTTCTCCCTGAAGCACTCAAACTTCACTCTAGCTAATGGCCTCGTCAACACATCAACTATCTATTCATCTGTCGCAACATACTAGAGCTTCACTACTCCTCTCTGCACCATATCCCTGATATAGTGATATTTGATCTCGATATGCTTCAACTTGTCATGGAATACCGAGTTCTTTGACAACTTCACACAACTCTGGTTGTCGCAATATATACAAGTAGCATCCAACTGGAGATCAAATAAATCAAACAGTAGCTTCCTCAGCCATACTGCCTCACAACTAGCTGAACAAGCTACGACATACTCTGCTTCTTCTATACTCAGTGCCACACATGCATGCTTCCTGCTAAACCAAGAGATCACACCTGATCCCATACTGAAGCAACACCCTGAAGTGCTCTTCCTATCGATGGCACTACCTGCCCAATATGAGTCAACATAACCCTCCAGGTTAATCTTTTGACTTACCTCATACTTGAGCCCATAATCAACTGTACCCCTCAGGTACCTCAGAATATGCTTTGCAGCAATCAAGTGAACATGTCTCGGATCTGTCGGGAACTGGCTCAAGGTGTTCACAACAAAGCAAATAAATGGTCCCGTGTTCATCAGGTACATCAAGGACCCAATCATATGATGATACTTCGTAGCATCAACCTCTTCTGATGAAGCATCACTCAATAGCTTCAGGTTCGATGCCATAGGTGTGGTCATGGCCTTGTAGTCCATCATCCTGAACCTCTTCGGGATCTCTATTGCATACTTCCCTTATCATAGGAAGATTCCATCCGCATTCTCCCACACCTCCATGCCTAGAAAATAGTGCATCGACACATAACAGGAGCATCACTGGTATTTCGCCTTCATCCTTAAAGCAAAGGTTGGAATCCACTTTACTCTCAGTAAAGCCTAGATTCATCAGTAATCTATCCATCCTTTCGTACCATGTCAAACCTTAGGATCTTCTGCAGTCACTCCCTCTGAAGCATCATACTCCCTCTGTCTTCCGTACATTATGTATAGAAACATTCTGTACTGGAGTGACAAGTAGCTTCCTCTGCTACTAATATTCTATGTATCCATCTAGGGTCACTGGATACCAAGATCCTCTATTTTTGAAAGCGTTCTTCTTGCACCCATTTGTGAGCTTGTCATCCTTTATCAACCTTGTAGCAAAGGTTCATATCTTCATCAAGATCCTCATGTATGTGTTATCCCATGGGTGTCTTCTGAGCTCGTACAAGGCCTTCTTTCATTTGCACACATGATTATGCCTGTCATGTGACTTTGTTGCAAATGTCTCTTCATGGTTTATGCCTTCTTTTCGTGCTATGAATCTTGCCTTGTATCCCATGATGTTTCCATCTACTGCATGATGGAACTACGAACTTTCCTTCACATATTGATACTGCATCCTAGACATCATTCTTCTTGAACTGGTCTTCCCTTTCTTCTTGGTTACTTCTTCATGGCTGGAAAGTTCTACATCAATGATGTCACTGCATTCGTCATATTATTCTTCATCTTGAACTATCGTCACTTGTTCTTCGGAACAAGTCTCATCCTTCTTTGCTTGTAGGCGATTATGTATGTGATCTTTCATACAATTCAATTGCATTTGTATGGTTAGAGACATTTCATAAGGAATATTCATAATGGAAAACTCTTATGTATAAATATATGATCATGCAACTATTTTAGCCAATACAACATTCATCCATATCTCACGGAAACTTTTCTAGATGCCTTCCATCTCCACCGGGACAACATTTAGATTGTGCACTAATCCAATATGTCAGCAAAGAGGTTTCATTCTAGATAAGTATCAATGGAGAGTTGTATAGAACCATGAGATACTTACCCATCACATGCATATTAGTAGTATACTATCATTAATGTAAACATTATATCATGCATAATACATCAACTGAATATAAACAAATGCATAACAAAACAATATCATGAAATGACAATTGAATACTTATCTTTATTTGTTTCGTGGGTAGACTCCTTCTTAAGCCTTCAGCTTTATCATCTTCTTCATTCATAATAGCATCATTTCTTATTCAAATGCTAAGATGGATAAGAGCTTCTTCAAGAGTTAAGTTCTTCATATTCCTCATCGGTTGAGGGATCTTCTTTGGATGGTGAGAGCTTGATCTTCCCATCTTCTTTTCTCTTATTATGAGTCGAGCTTCTTCTTGTGTGTGCTTTTCCTAGAGTCTGTTGAAAGTAACCACTTCCTTCTGGCACACATTCCTTGCATGAATGAATCCCATGATCCTAGGAGGCCATTCAATGTGGCTATTACCACTTCTGCATTCTCCACTTCTTCTTCTACTACTACAACTTGTTCTTTGATTTGAGAGACCCCTGTAAAGTATGACTGTATGGTCTCTGCATTCTGGATATTCACATTCTTCAACTATTTTCTCAAAGTCATATTCTGATTTATGTTCTTCCCTTCAAATAGCTTGGTCAAGGAATCAAACATCTCTTTCATATTCTTTAGGGAAGACAGTTGTGGTACAAGGTTATCCATGATTGAATCAACAATGATCTTCTTGGCCTTGACCAAGTTCTTCTTGTGTAACGCTTTTAGACTCATCTCCCTCTGGAACTAGAACCTCTCTACTTATGTAGGTGTCCAATTCATTTTCTTTAAAAAGATCAAATACTTCCATGCTTGGAAGTTGTCAACTTCAACAAGCTTATCATCAAGCTGATGTGATAGATCACTTTGAAATGAGAACCTCAAATGAAAATAGCAAAAGATTAGATCTTACCGATTTGAGGTGTCCGTCCTGGTTTCGGAGCTGGATGATCTAGGGTTTTTCAGAGAAACCCTAATTTTAAAAACTTGGAATATTTCAGATCTGATTGGATAGAAATATAGACCTCTTCAAGGTGAGATGTCCAGTGTACTCATTTTCTGAAAACAGTGGAGGGAATCTCCCGGAACAGGAAGCCCTAGTTTTCCAATTTCTTATACAAAAATGCCTGATACTATTTCTGCAATATATCCAAAATTGATGCTCCTCTATGTCTGAAACTTCGTAGTAATATAGCCACACCTGTCCCTGTTCCAACACCATAGGTTTCATCAGAATTGGTTTCACCAATTGGGACTTGTGAGCATTTTCCCAAGGTGACCTGTTTCAGGACTGTTCAGCATAGCGAAGTTGTACGGACTTCCACGTGTCACGGTTTTATCTTCTGGGTCTGCAACTTGGATCACAGAAAGTAACGGCCGTGCCCTTTCTGGAACATCTTTAAAAATTTCATTTGTACCTTCGTATCCCGCGATATAGCAATTCTCCCCAGGTGTCATGTTTGGGGATGAATCCTGGGAGAGGATGGAACCCTAACTTAGAGGGATCATATCTCCTAGAATATAATGAATCTGAGGCTGAAGTTTGGATACAGTGTAAATCAGAATTTTATATTTGGCTTGTGAAAGTTTCAGCTCTGGATCCTTCTCCAATCCTGTGATATAGCGAATGTACCAAAACTTAGCAGTTTTAGTATTTTAGGGTTTTTCTAGCCCAGGGTCAAACTAGGGTTTGACTTTCCCAGAGTTATACCCAACCAAAAATCTTGACCCAGGTATCTAAACTTCAATTTTGATGAGGAGAGAAATATTATACCAGGATCACTCAAAAATTTCTCTTCTATAAGAAGCCCTAATTTCCCGCACCAAAAACTGAAAATGCTCAGAATCGAATTCTGCTTCGACAGAAAGATGCGCCCTTCAATGGAGAGTCAGCCTAGCATACTTTTGTTGATGGATTGTGGAGAGAGACCCAAAAGGTAAGAAGACCTAGCTTCTGCAGCTGCACAATGTCTTATTCTCAGGTTAGCTCTAATACCATGTTAGATTTTTATCATTCAAGCTAGCATTATGATCTTAGGATCTTTAACTGAGAGAATAACATGCATAGTAATAAACACAAGAGACAAGAGACACAAAGAATTTTCCTCGGGGAAACCATAAAGGAGAAAACCCTGCAACTTCCTCATAGATAGAATCAGCACCAAAAGTAAAACCCGAAAACATAAAGATGATCTCCCAACAGCAGTAGTCTCTCTCTTGTCCCAGCAACTTCTCTCTCTCACTCATGCACCCCAATGAGTGAGTGTGCGTGTGATAAATAGAGAGGCTCACTCTCTATTTATATTCTTTCACTTGAATCCCACTCCAACATGTCAGCCTCACTTAACAATTACTTACTAGAGCCGACATCTCTAGAAGTGTTTAATAACCCTAGTGCCCCGCAACTTGTGGGGACTTTGCCTTCTCCGACCAACAAGGAGGGTTATCCTTAACACAACGGTGGGGACTATTGCCCCGACTTATAATGACTCACCTAGGGTCGACTTCTCTAGGATAGTCTAATAACCCTAGGGCCCCACAACTACGGGGACTTTAACCCTTGACCAATAGGAGGGTTACCCACAATGACTTTACATGACTTGTTTACATTATAGAACCTCCCGATAGGAACATCGGGACATGACATGACTCAAATACATTACAGACACATCCCGAAATAAGCATCGGGGTACAATACATAAGAAATACAAGTGACTACATTCCAAAGTTACAATTACATCAACATTGTATTGTATTGGAAGAGAGACTGTGAGGGCATGAAGAGGAAGTGCAGCGGTTTTGCTGCAGGTTGTATCCCTTCACCTTTCTAAACTGTAATAAAAGGACTAGTAATTTCTTTATGGACGTAGCCCATCGTTTGGGTGAACCACGTTATATCTGTGTCTCTTTGTAATGTTTTAATGTGTTTTGCATCTTGTTAATGATTTAACGGTATATCTGTTATTGCTCTGTGGTCTTGTTTTCTAACATACCTGATTGATGGGGTGGGCTAACTTCTTTGTGGGGTCGCGAGGTAAGCCTGCAAGGTAGTCCTTTAAAAAATGTATGCAATCATATACAATTAGGACTTCAAAACTTAGCAAAGTGTCGTTCTTTCCTGGATAATTCACCTCAACAAGTTTGAGGTCCTCGACAACTACGCCAAAATGTTAAGCCTTGTTGGGCCTCTTCTTTGTGGAGTCGCCAGGTAAGATCTGCAAGATTAGTCCTTGACAATAATATTTTCAAAATACCTAGAAATACTTACATCGGGGTACAATACATAAGAAATACAAGTGACTACATTCCAAAGTTACAATTACATCAACATTGTATTGTATTGGAAGAGAGACTGTGAGGGCATGAAGAGGAAGTGCAGCGGTTTTGCTGCAGGTTGTATCCCTTCACCTTTCTAAACTGTAATAAAAGGACTGGTAATTTCTTTATGGACGTAGCCCATCGTTTGGGTGAACCACGTTATATCTGTGTCTCTTTGTAATGTTTTAATGTGTTTTGCATCTTGTTAATGATTTAACGGTATATCTGTTATTGCTCTGCGGTCTTGTTTTCTAACATACCTGATTGATGGGGTGGGCTAACTTCTTTGTGGAGTCGCGAGGTAAGCTTGCAAGGTAGTCCTTTAAAAAATGTATGCAATCATATACAATTAGGACTTCAAAACTTAGCAAAGTGTCGTTCTTTCCTGGATAATTCACCTCAACAAGTTTGAGGTCCTCGACAACTACGCCAAAATGTTAAGCCTTGTTGGGCCTCTTCTTTGTGGAGTCGCTAGGTAAGATCTGCAAGATTAGTCCTTGACAATAATATTTTCAAAATACCTAGAAATACTTACCTCAATTTTCTTGCTAAATGTTGTTCCTTCCAGGGTGTGAATGACTCTGGATCACTCACTTCAAATTTTGAAATGGTCCCTGGCAACGGCGCCAAAATTTTAAGCCTTGTCGGGCTTCTTCCTTGTGGAGTCGCCAGGTAAGATCTGCAAGATTAGTCCTTGAAAATAATATTTCCAAAATACCAAGAAAGACTTAACCTCAATTTTATTTCTGAATGTCATTTTTTCTAGGGTGTGAATGACTCTGGATCAACCGCGTCAAATTTTGAAATGGTCCCCGACAATGGCACCAAAATGTTACCGGTTGAAATGGCAGTTGAAATCCATCAGCCAGCATATGTGGGAAAAGTGACCATTATTACCTTAGTCACTTGTCCCCAACTACTTCGAAAGTTGAAACCTCCTAGGGGAGAACCCTATTTTGATTCTGTAAGGACACTAAACACCAAATTATTCTCTTTCAAGGACGCTAGTGACCAGTGCCTTATTGGGGTCAAATATGAGAGTGAAAGTGTTGTGTCAAGTGTGTATATGAGGTATACTTCAATAATGCAATTTATTCGATGATAAGTAAGTAAACAAAATCACACTAGGTATCATTCAACTAATAACCAATTACTTTCTAAGGTGCAATGTCATAAAACAAATATTGCCCACAATGTATCCACCATATAAGTGCAATTATTGATCACGTATAAGAGTTTATCATAGCTCAAAATCAAAAGTACAGCAGTACATGCAGTAAGATATCTAGTTAAGAGAACAATAGGTACAACATTTATATACTCGGTCATAACATCACACTTAATATTTATAGCAGCATTATTCTGTTGATGTATTTGTAACTTCGAAATGTATTCATCTATGTATCTTATGTCTTGTAACCCGATGTTTATTCCGGGATGTATCTATTATGTAATTGAGTCATGTTTTCATGCCCTGATGTTCTGATCTGGAGGATCTATAATGTAAACAAGTCATGTCAAGTCATTGAGGGTAACCCTCCAATTGTCTAAGGGTTAAAGTCCCTGCAGTTCTGGGGCACTATGGTTATTAGACTCTCCTAGAGAGGTCGGCCCTAGTAGGGTTTTAGTCATGCCGAGATTAGTATAAATAGAGAGCTGGACTCTCTATTTAGCACACATCACATACACACTCAAGTGTAGCGAATAGTTGAGGAAGGAGAAGACACTAGGGCTAGATAAGAAGAAGGTTACTACTGTCGGGAGATCACTTACTGTTTTGGGCTTTTCTATTTTGGTGTTGATTCTATCTCTGAGGAAGTTGCGGGGTTTTCTCCATTTATGGTTTCCCCGAGGAAAAACAATGTGTTCATTGTCTCTTGTGTTTGATTGCTATGCTTGTTATTCTCTCAAATAAAGATCCTAATAATGCTAGCTTAATGTTGAAAAACTAACATGGTATCAGAGCTAACCTGAGAAGAAGACACTGTGCAGCTGCGGGAACTAGGGCTTCCTAGTTTGTGGATCTTCCTCCACATATTTTTAGCAAAAGTAAGGTGGAATAACTCTCCTCCTTAGGGCGCATCTTTCTGTCGAAGTAGAATCCAATTCTGAGGTTTTTCAGTTTTGGACCCGACACTACTGTCGGAAATTAGGGCTTTTCATAGAAGAGGAATTTTTCAGTGAGCCCAGGCCTGGATTGATCTCCTCCCAAAAATCGAGGTTAGGGATAAATTTCAAGGTATTTGGGTGGAAAGAATTTTGGAAAAGCAAAACCCTAATTTGCTCTTGATCCAGCACTGCAGGATTTCAGCTCCAAATCCAGATCCGACATCTTGACTTGGTAAGATCTAAATCTTTTGTATTTCCATTTGAGGTTTTCAGTTAAGATGTCTCATCATACCAAGCTTGATGAAAAACTTGAGGGAGCTGATAACTTCCGAGCCTGGAAGTATAAGATCTCCCTAGTCCTGGAAGAAAATGAGTTGGACTCCTACATCCATGAGGAGGTTCCAGTTCCAAAGGGAGATGAGGCTAAGGCCTTACATAAGAAGAATTTGGTTATGGCAAAGAGGATCATTGCTGATTCTATCAAGGATCACCTTATCCCACAGGTGTCCTCTCTCAAGACACCTAAAGCTATGTTTGATGCCCTAACCAAATTGTTTGAAGGGAAGAACATAAACCGGAAGATGACTCTGAGGAATCAACTGAAGAATGTGAAGATCCAGAATGCAGAGACCATCCAGTCTTACTTCACAAGGGTTTCTTAGATCAAGGAACAATTGGAAGCAGTAGATGAAGAAGTGGAGAATGCGGAAATTGTGATGACCACCTTGAATGGTCTCTATAGGACATGGGACTCTTTCATTCAAGGGATCTGTGCTAGAAAGAATTTAGTCAAGTTCAGCAGACTATGGGAAGAATGTTCTCAAGAAGAAGCTCAGATAGCAGCTCGAGAAAAGAAGATGGGAAGTGAAGATCAAGCTCTCACAGTCCAATCCAAAGAATCCAGATCCAGCCATCACAGAAGTAAGTATTCTCATCATAGGAATAACTCTAGAAATCCTAGAGATAGGTCTAAGTACATTTGCTATACATGTGATGAAAAAGGACACTTTGCTAGAGATTGTCCTAAGAACAAAAGTAGCTCTCACAAGAAGAAGGGAAACAAAAGAAGACATCATGCTCATGCTGCAAAGGATGATGAACCTTCATAAAAGAGAACCAGATATGAAAGTGAAGATTCTTCAAGCGAGGATGAATATGTTTTGATCTCCACTCTCATGGGAAACATTACTCATGGAAGTGATGATTGGCTTATAGACAGTGGGGCTTCCAAACATATCACTGGATTCAAGGAATCCTTTATTAAACTTTCAGAACATGAATCACCTCACAAGGTGAAGCTAGGAGATGAATACCAATATCCAATAAAAGGTAGTGGAGAATCTTCTTATAAGCTAGACTCTGGAAAGTCTATAACAATGAAGGAAGTGTTGTTCATGCCAGGACTCAAGAAGAACCTTCTCTCCATATCAGCATTGGCTACAAAAGGAATGAGGGTTGCATTCATAGATGGTCAAGTCATCATGTGGCCAAAAGGAAAGACTATTGATGATGCAATAGTGATTGGTGAACAAGAAGGAGGTTTGTACAAATTGAAAGGCCATCTAGAACAAGCCTTGGTCCATGACACAGTAGAGCCAAGTGAACTTTGGCATAGAAGGCTTGCACATGTGCATTACAGAGCACTACCTCTTGCAAGCAAAGATGTTGAAGGTCTTCCAGAAATACAGACAAAACATGATGGGGTCTGCAAAGGATGTGCGAAAGGAAAGAACACAAAAAAGACATTTCCAAGTAGAGAAAGCAAAGCAAAAGGAATCATCCACTCCGATGTATGCAGTCCTATGTCATCAAGCTCACTAAGCGGGTATGAATATTATGTTTCTTTTATTGATGACTTTTCTAGGAATACATGGGTTTACTTCATGAAGAACAAAGACGAAGTATTCAGCAAGTTCAAGGAATTCAAAGCCTTGATCAAGAATCACACTGAAAAGAAGATCAAGACCTTTCGATCAGATAATGGCGGAAAATTCACTTCGAATGAATTCAAAGAGTTATGTAAAGAATCAGGGATTAAGAGGGAGTTGTCCACTCCTTATGATCCACAACAGAATGGGATTGCAGAATGAAAGAATAGAACTATCATGGAAGCTACAAGAGCTATGCTTCATGATCAAGATCTTCCTATGCATCTTTGGGCAGAAGCTGCCAGAACAACGGTGTATGTATAGAACCGTACTCCACATAGAGTACTCGAGAACAAGACTCCTGAAGAAGTCTTCTCCGACAAGAAACCAAAAGCCAGCCATCTCAGAATATTCCGTTGTCCTGTGTACATACACATTCCAAAAGAGAAGAGAACAAAATTAGATCCTTCAGGAAAGAAGGGTATATTTGTGGGATACTCTGAAAGCTCGAAGGCTTACAGAATATATTTCCTAGGATACAAGAAGATTGGCATCAGCAGAGATGTGACATTTGATGAAGACACAGCTTACAACAAATCCAGAAAGAGACCTGCTGAAGAACCAAAAGAAGCAGAAGCACCCAGAATTCATGATACAACCATGAACGAAGAAACTCAAGAAGAAGATCGAGAATTTGAAGAACCACAAAGACCTGTAAATCCACCTCTGGAGAAGAATCCTCATAAGAGGAAACCTGCTTAGGTACATGAAATTATACAAGGTGCGGAAAGATATGGGGCTCTAGAAGAGAATCACAGAGAAAGAAAGAGGACCAGATCCTGCTCTGGGTATGCAGCTTTACTATGTGATTTCATTGATAAAGAACCTTCCAGTTATGAAGATGCGGTAGAACGTAAAGAATGGAAGGATGCTATGATCGAAGAGTACCAATCGATCATGAAGAATGATGTTTGGGATGTTGTCCCAAGACCAGAAGGGAAGTCAGTTGTAACTTCCAAATGGATCTACAAGATCAAGCATGCTGCAGACGGTAGCATTGAAAAGTATAAGGCAAGATTTGTGGCTCGGGGCTTCTCTCAGAAAGAAGGAATAGATTATGAAGAAACCTTTGCCCCTATAGCCAGATACACTTCCATCAGATCAGTACTAGCTCTGGCTGCAGTGATGAAATGGAAGATACATCAGATGGATGTCAAGACTGCTTTCTTGAATGGTGTAGTAGAAGAGGAAGTGTATGTAGAACAACCACTCAGTTTTGAGACACATGACAAAGAGTCTCATGTATGTAGATTGAAGAAAGCCCTGTACAGTTTGAAACATGCATCCAGGGCTTGGTACGGCAGAATTGACAGCTTTCTATCCAGTTTGGGCTTTACCAAAATTAAAGCAGATTCCAACGTTTACTACAAGGATGAAGATGGCAACCCAATGATGCTCCTACTATATGTAGATGATCTATTTGTGACAGGTATGGATGGGTTGATTGCTGATACGAAGAGAAAGCTTGCTGCTGAGTTCGAGATGAAGGACTTGGGTATGATGCATTATTTTCTAGACATGGAGGTGTGGCAGAGTGCAGATGGAATCTTGCTTGGACAAGGGAAATATGCAGTCGAGATCCTAAAGAGGTTTGGGATGATGGACTGCAAAGCCATGGCCACACCTATGGCATCGAACTTGAAGTTATTGAGTGATGCTTCATCAGAGTCAGTTGATGCTACAATGTATCATCAGATGATTGGGTCCTTGATGTACCTGACGAACATGAGACCAGACATTTTCTTTTCTGTGAACACCTTGAGCCAGTTCTTGACAGATCCGAGAAATGTTCACTCGATTGCTGCAAAGCACATTCTGAGGTACCTGAGGGGTACAGTTGATTATGGGCTCAAGTATGAGTCGAATCAGAAGATTAACCTGGAGGGTTATGTTAATTTAGATTGGGCAGGCAGTGCCATCAATAGGAAGAGCACTTCAGGATGTTGCTTCAGCATGGGATCAGGTGTGATCTCTTGGTTTAGCAGGAAGCAATCCTGTGTGGCACTGAGTACAGCTGAAGCAGAGTATGTCGCAACTTGTTCAGCTAGTTGTGAGGCAGTATGGCTGAGAAAGCTACTGTCTGATATATTTGATCTCCAGTTGGATGCTACTTGTATACATTGTGGCAACCAGAGTTGCGTGAAGTTGTCAGAGAATCCAGTGTTCCATGACAAGTCGAAGCATATCGAGATCAAGTATCACTATATCAGGGATATGGTGCAGAGGGGAGCAGTGAAGCTCCAGTATGTTGTGACGGAGGAACAGATAGCTGATGTATTGACGAAGCCATTGGCTAGGCTGAAGTTCGAGTACTTCAGGGAGAAGCTTGGTGTTCTCCAGATCGAAGTTTCCTCCAAGGGAAAGTGATGAGACACATAGCCATTCTGACATGGTGAGAGGATTGGTTCCTTCCATGGTCAGATGTAAGGGTTGAGCCATTCTGTCATGGTTAGAGGATTTAGGTTCCTTCCATGTCAGATATGAGTGCTGGCCATTCTGTCATGTAGGATGTAAGGGTAACTACCATTCTGGGAATGGAGGCACCTGGTCAGTTACCAGAAAAACTCAGTCTAGGACTGAGAAGCCATTTTGATGTGATAGAGGGATGTGTTCCCACTTGATTAGATGTAAGGGCTGAACCATTATGTCATGGTTATAGGATTAGGTTCCTCCCATGTCAGATGTGAGTGTTGGCCATTCTAACAAGTAGGTCAGATGTAAGGGCAACTGCCATTCTAGGAATGGAGGCGCCTGGTCAGTTACTAGGTAGATCAGTCTTGGACTGGGGGCCAATCTGATGCGATGGTAGGATTAGTTCCTCCATTATCAAATATGAGTGCGTGCCCTTTCCAATGCAGTGCTTCGTGCATGGTCGGATTGTAAGTGCAGATCCCTTTCCTATGTGGTGCTTCATGCATGGTCGGATTGTAAGTGCTGAGCCCTTTCGATGCGGTGCTTTCGAGCATGGTCAACTGTAAGTGTTGTGCCTTTCTGACAGGATGAGGTTGGATGTAAGTACAGAGCCTTTCCGATGCGGTGTGCTTGCACATGGTCGGATATAAGTGCTGAGCCATTATGGCGCGATGTGTTTACACATGGTCAGATGTGAGTGCTGGGCCTTTTTTACGGGATGAGGTCAGATGTGAGTGTTGGGCGTGCCTTTCTGACAAGATGAGGTCAGATGTAAGAGTTGGGCGGGCCATTCTGACTTAAGTGTCAGATATAAGCGCTGATGAAGACCTACATGAAGGGTAGGCCTACAGGATTGACTCTGTAGAACTTCCTGTGACGAGAAGAATCGAGATAGCACCATTATGAGATAGCATATGATGATGATCCAGATCAAGTGATCCAGATGGTGTTGATGATGATGATCCATACTTGATGACGATCCAGATCGAGTGATGTTCCAGATGTGATGATGATCCAGCAGTGATGAGCCAGTAGTCATGATGATGCAAATCCCGTGATGAAGAAGACTTGAAGAAGAAGATGACTTGAAGACTCAAAGACGAAGAAGACTCGAAAACGAAGAAGACGAAGAAGACTAAGAAGACTTGAAGATGAAGATGATGAGATGATCCAGTTGATGCAGAGAAGAAGACCAGTGCTGAAAATTGTGTCGAAAGAATACCTTCCTAGTTAAGAGGGAGTGTTGATGTATTTGTAACTTCAGAATGTATTCATCTATGTATCTTATGTCTTGTAAGCCGATGTTTATTCCGAGATGTATCTATTATGTAATTGATTCATGTTGTCATGCCCCCATGTTCCGATCGGGAGGATCTATAATGTAAACAAGTCATGTCAAGTCATTGAGGGTAACCCTCCTATTGTCTAAGGGTTAAAGTCCCTGCAGTTCCGGGGCACTAGGGTTATTAGACTCTCCTAGAGAGGTCGGCCCTAGTAGGGTTTTAGTCATGCCGGGATTAGTATAAATAGAGAGTTGGACTCTCTATTTAGCACACATCACATACACACTCAAGTGTAGTGCATAGTTGAGGAAGGAGAAGACATTGGGGCTAGATAAGAAGAAAGTTACTGCTGTCGGGAGATCACTTACTGTTTTGGGCTTTTCTGTTTTGGTGTTGATTCTATCTCTGAGGAAGTTGTGGGGTTTTCTCCATTTATGGTTTCCTCGAGGAAAAACACTGTGTTCATTGTCTCTTGTGTTTGATTGTTGTGCTTGTTATTCTCTCAGATAAAAATCCTAATAATGCTAGCTTAATGTTGAAAAACTAACATAGTCATGTGAAAATGACAAGCAACAGTATACACAATGGAGTCGTCTATGTGTCAATCCTCATTCATGAAGGCATGTGCGCTTAGTTGCAATAGATAGAAAAGGTGTTGTATGTACCAGCAGTAAGTGTTATAATAGCAGCATGACTATGTGCAAATTAAAAACAGCAGTAAGTATTCACTCATTCATTATAGCAGCATTAGTAAGTGTGATTATAAGCAGTACTAGTAAATGGCAATGTAATCAATCAAACCATAAATTCACAAATATCTTTTTATCTACCTTATAGCAAATTGAACTAGCGATTTATGTGTGCATGCAACTTGTTTCAGCAGTGTATATTCAGTCAATTTCCCACAGTCATACTTATAGCAACATTATGTAATCATTCAACAAACTTGGCATTTACCAACTATCCATAATATAGTCACACACAAACTTGTATTTCTATAGTATTTTTTAGATTGTGTATGAAGTAAGTACAGTAGCAAAGTTGTATCCCTGTGTGATTATGGAAGGATGAAGAGTTTGACAATGGTTCACTTTTACTGACCTCCTAACCCTTTGTTGGTTTGTATGGCTGATGTAAAGAAAGGTACTACATAATGGGAAGGCTATCATTGTAGGGGCAACCTGAACACTCGACAGAATCTGAATCTTGGGAAGACACTGACTGAAGGTGACCAACAAAGTGGAGGAAGGAAGGGAGCAGGGTTAAGGCTTTATGGAAGGCAACTGAGGGTTGGAATGAGGTAAGAAGAGCAGCGAAATGGTTGTTAGGTTCCTAAAGGTAGGCTAGGGCTTTTAGGGAAGAAGTAGGGTTGTTTTAGGGCTTTTTGGGGAAAATTAGGATTGTTTAAGGGCTTTTTGGGGAAAAATTTGAGATTTTTGCGATTTTTGCGATTTTTGTATTTTTAGGGTTCCCTATACTTCCGCCTTAGGGTTGTTGGGACTTTAGAGGCCATGGTGAATTTGTAGGGAAAGTGGCCTAAATTTTAGGGAGGCCCAAAAGTGCAAAAAAAATTGATTTTTAGGGTTTCTAACTTAAAATTGCATATTTAAATTTGACCTAAAACTAATCTTAAACTAACCCTAGAACTAGGATTTTTTAGAAGAGAAAAGGTGTGAAAACCAAGGGAACTAACCCTAGCAAAAAGCCCTATCGCAACCTAGGGCATCTAGGGAGGATGGCCAACCTAGAGAGTAAGAGTTCATACGTCAAGCAACTAGCCTAGAAAAACTAAGGAGAAACCCTAGGGCACTCTCACAAGGAGATGTGCCTCAGTTTGCTAAGGTTACAAGAATGAAATGCAATGGTCTATCCTAGGAAAAAGTGCAGCACTAGGGTCACCACTAAGACTTGAACATGCACATCCACCAACATTCAAACAAAAAGATGAGAAGCCTGGCCTTTTTGTGCTCATGTTCATCCAACAAATCAAAACATCACCAAGCAAAAAACTTGACCAAAGAATTACCAGAAAAAAGAGAAGAAAAGAAAAAAAAAACTTGCATTAACCCCAAAAAACTTCCTCAAGAGGAGTGCATCCATCCAAAGAGCCCTAGAAGGGGTAAAACAAGTGCATAGTGTATTATCCCATAAATTATGTCTCTAAAATGAAAGTGAGGAGATCTATTTATATGATCTCACACTCACTTTTTAAAATATCTAGGCCTACATGCCGTAAAATAGATCTCCTAGGGTAAAATAATAGTAAAATATAGCCTAAGGTAGGCTACCTAGGGTATTTGTACCCCCATATGCCAGAACACACTAAATAAGTGAATCACTCCAAACGAAAGGCTGGAGTGAGCTGAAGGGAGAATGTTATACCCCATCTAACCCCTAGAATGTTGTAAAATCCCTCAACGCCCTCCTCAAAGCATGAAAAGGCCTAGCATGGAGGGTGGCTTTCCTCTAATGAGATAAGGTCAAGGAGAACAGGAACTCGCTAACTGAAGAGCCAAGAGGGTGTCCTAAGTCGCTACGAAAGGAGATGAATATCTCACAGCTGAAGCAAAGGCCACTAGAGCACATAAACAGGATATGGAGCCATGTGACCCAGTGATCAACCCTTAGGGACCCCAAACACCAACCCCGAGGTTAAAAACCCCAATATAAGGCAGTGAGCAGTGCCATTAAGCCATAGTACCCGTAAAGGATGACCAAAGGGCCCAGCCATGACCACCATTACTTGATAACACCTCTCCTGGTCGAAAAAATTGGCCCTCTCTCCCTGGGGTGCCCCTGAAGGTGCACTGGGTACATGAAAAGAACTAGAGAATCTCTCGAGATATAAAAGCACAACACTCTAAATAGGGACAATGGGTTAAAACTCGACTTCACCTTGAAGCCAATCATAAATCAGCTCAAACAATAGTAGAATAATTGTAGCTAAGGCTTGCTTTAAAAATCTTTAAAGGGAACCAACTTCTCTCCTTTCACTCAAATGTCTCTTCATTTGTTATTCCTCTAATCCTAGCATAGTGATCCCCTTCAAACATAGGTTTCCTTTACAAAAACAAAAACTCTCACATATAAATAATGAATTCTCTTAATTCAATACAAAATAGCTTCAAACACCATATACAAAGTTGGATATCACTTTAAACAAGTAAAAACCATGTCAATGAATTACTAAAAACAATCTCAATCCAAATACATCCAATATGACCAAAGTAAATAAAACACACTTATAAAGAAAACATTCTAACAATGTAACCAACAAATACACAATGATCACAAGTTCAGTTAAAGGAATATCAATTAACTAAAATAGAACAAAGCGAAGGAGAAATGAAACTCGCTAGAACAAAGCGAAGGAGAAATGAAACTTGCTTAAC
Organism: Pseudotsuga menziesii; assembly: GCA_001517045.1. Classification (NCBI taxonomy): domain Eukaryota; kingdom Viridiplantae; phylum Streptophyta; class Pinopsida; order Pinales; family Pinaceae; genus Pseudotsuga; species Pseudotsuga menziesii. The sequence goes on along the minus strand of LPNX010366380.1, from coordinate 436,503 downwards.
CTTTTCAAAATTTAAAAATGGAGCTCCCAAATAGACGGGCTTTGGAAGTGGTTGAAGCTTCAACACTATATTTTAAACTTTGTATCCATAATAATAGCATCAGGCCAAACATTATAATATTACATTTTCAATGCATTTTAAAAGGTCATAAGAAAATGGTAAAACTTATTCTATCATGGGAATCCTTGCTCCTTGGTAAGTGGAGAAGAACCCTCTCGCATTTGTCTCAGGTAAAAATTTCATGATAAAATAAATCTTGCTATAAAAAAAACCTTCCAAATAAATTTATCAACTTTATAATTTTGAACCAATTTTAAAATAGAATTTAACTAACTTCATAATTTTGAACCTATTTTAAAATATAGTTTAACATCTATCCCATAGCTTGATATCCCCATAGTGACAGCATCATATTCTGCACTGCAGAATGGATATGGAATATTAAAAGCCTTCTAAAATGACTCCCATAATAAACTTACTACCCAAGCATCCGGACACATTTCCATTAAAATCTTATTTTCCAATTTATCACTTATAACTTTGAACCATTTCAACAATATCTCTACACAGGAGCTAATTTGATCCAATGCAGGTTAAATCTGAACTAATGCATTTGCATTCATGGAATGCATTGACCGTTCAAAACTTACAAACTTGCTGTACAGATCAAAACTTACAAACTTAACAGTACATTCATTAGTTAACGTTATAATCCCTACATTTGACGGTCAACTTCTTGTACTATTTGGTCAACTAAAATGTAGTATGACAGGTTAAAAACTTAAAGCGCATTAAATACCAAAAACAGTAAAATTTGGCAAAAAATACACTACATGCTATAGAGCATTAAATGCGACGGCTGTCGCACTGTACCTGGGATCCTTTCCAAAGTAAGATCCAACTGCGGACAGTGCCACCGCCGTCGCATTTAATGCTCTATAGCATGAAATATATTTTTCACCGTAAAATTTTGTAAATATATTTATAGTATTTATGGGCCAGGGTTCTTAAACTGCAATGCAATGGAAATGTCTTCTACGAAATTTAGTCTGTGATAGCGAAAAGATGGTTGCTGTTCCATGGTTAAAAAAATAAAGATACAGATAATTTCATACTTTTTCAAAGAGCAATGAAAACCATATATAGATATAAATTTGGACGTTTCTAGTTGAATAGAGTTTTTCTAAAAATAATGGTAACTCTATGTATAGATATAAATCTAGACATTTCTAACTGAATAGAGCTTTTTGGAAGAATAATAAAAATCTGTGTACAAATATAAATCTAAACGTTTCAAGCTGAATAGAAAAAAAATTATTACATATGACACTATTACACTATTGGTGTGAATTTACTTACGAGCGTATTTGTGTGAATTTAGAAGAGTAAATTATTGCACTATTTGCATCAAGTGTAACTAGGGATTTGGAAGTTCGTTGCAGAAATGTAGAAATTATTTTGTAACTTTCCGAAACACAAATAAATAGCATGTCAGGATGCTATGTAGTGGTTAAGATAGAAATAACCGATTCAAATTCAAATGGGATAACCTTTGGATTATGAAAATAATGGCAAGTCCTAGTTAAAATAGGATAACCCATATTGATGAGTAAAAGATTGAATTGGATTATGAAAACCATAGTATTTCCAGCTGTGGATGACCTAGATTCAAATTTAGATGGATTAAAATCCTCAGAGATTATGAAATTTATCAAAAATATTTGACCGATTTCATATGCAACAACCTTTTTAAACATACCAATCATACAAATAAGTCAATAAACTATCTTTATTTCTGCAGCTAGCCCAGGATTTATCTACCAGTACATATGAATTACAATTAATATAAAAGAATTGTATGGGATTTAAAAATAGTGATCGATGCAAGATGACCCATGTTTAAATTCAGATGGATTATAAAACTTACCAAATTTAACAGATTTTATATCCAGTTTAGATATATATAAATATCTATATTATGTAAATAGTTTAACTCTACAAACTTCAATTTTCAAATACAACATTTTAAAATATTCATCTATATATTCACAAATAAATTAATAAATTATATCTACTTTTAAAACAAGCACGGGATTTACCTTCCATTACATATCAATTACTATTATAGAAATAAATTGTCTGTCAACCACAATTCATCCCCGAGATTACATATCAGTTACAGTTACACAAATAAATTCTGTCAAACATTGGTATAGTGGATGAAACAGGATAACCCATATTCAAATCCAAATGCAATAAACTCTTGAAGTATTAAAATGGCTAGATTTAACAGATTTCATAATTTTAGTATAAATAGCTTGCACTAGTGTGGCTTATTGACGATTCATTTGATATGAAGTTGTTGTAAAGGAGATCACGAGTTGTCCCATACTTGGTCGCTGTTGTTGGCACCTAGATCCTGAGGACTCTGATTCCTTACCAATCTAATCCTGAGGACTCTGATTCCTTACCAATCCAATTCAATAGAGTAATGTAGTGTTTTTAGATCTCAGGTAAAGAGTTTATTTATAAAATGGTCGAATGTTTAGACTTCTTCAGAGACTTCTTCATTCATGAAAAGAATTAAGACTATCTTTAAAATTCTAACTTGTACTATACTTTATTGTAAAAATGGAATTCATCGACAAATTGTCTAGGCAAATTGGATTTGAATTCCAAATTTGATTGATGAATTGGATTTCAAATTTGAAATTCCAACCCATATGAGAAAACAGAATCAATACACATTTAAGAAACAGACAGGCCATAAAAGCATAATAACTACAAGCAATGTATATCGTAGTTCAGTACATTCATAAAGCAAATCTACCTGAGTTACATTAAAAGCACCAATTATTTCCGTTTGGGTTTTAAGAGTTTGGAAAGGTGAACTGTTAAAAATGGAAAGAAAAAAAAATAAACACACAATTTATCCTGACACACATGAACAACTACATGAACCAAAGCAGATTCTATGCAAACTAACTGAAAATCCGCTATGATAGATATCGCCAATGGATTCCCAACACACTATACTCCTCCCAGATTTTGTTGCAGTGCTGTTTGATCATGTTTAGCTGCCGCTGCTGCAGCAACTGCTCGGGGGCTACTTCCGCCACTGCTGTCTGATAGAGAAGCGAGCGTTTTCTGTAAAACGCCAGTGGGGGATGCCATTCTTGGACTGCCATGAGGACTCAAATCCCAACCTTCTGTCATCAGATTCAGGCCCCCGGGAGTTTTACAGCCACGAGAGGTAACAGCAACATTGCCAGCGTTGGTTGTCGACTGTAAAACTTCTGCCAGAGGCCCACCCATGGTACTTTGCCAGGACACAGGAACCCAATTATTCTGGCGGTGCCTCTCTTCGTTCATCGGACCAAGGCCCATGCCCACCCCGAGACCCATCTGTGTCGGGTCGTCTTCTGCACCTCGGGCCATCGACATGGACAGTTTGAGGGACGAGAGTGATACCTTTCCTCTCGGGGAATTGGAGTTTGTGCCAGCGAAATCAGAGCTTGTCATTGGAATCGAAATAGAAAGCTGCGTGGTCGAGGAATTTGTTGGGTTGGATCGTTGCTCGGCCTCCATATCAGACCACGGGTCTCTTGATCGTGGCCAGTCGTCAAAGAAATGCCTCAGAGGTTGCCCACCAGATGACTGATCTCGCACAGATTCAACCACTCCGAAACCATTGCTTAGAAAAGAATGCTGTTGCTGTTGCTGCTGCTGCTGCTGTTCTTGTTGTTGCTGCTGGTGGTGATGCTGAGACTGATGTAGGTTCATTTCGGGCACTAGGCTGAAGTCTTGGCCAATAGTGCGAAGTTGTGGAGAATTGAATTGGAGCAACGAATTTGTGTTGGTGTTAGTGTTGATTTTGGTGTCTGCAAGTTTTGAAGGCATTAACCGCCATGCGTTGTTGACGGACGAGAACATTGCTAAGTTGTTCATGGAGTGAGAATCCTGATGACCCAGGGCCCTCGTATTATTGTTCCCTGGATTTGCTTCAGAGAAGAGAATATGTTCATCGATTTCTCCTTTCATCCAATTCATATACCTGTAAACATAGAATCCATAGGTCATATATACATAACCTGATAAAACTTAAATACAGGTCATTTACCAGCATACCAGACCCTGAAAACTTAATGTATATATGAACCATATATACTACAAATATATCCAAAAGATAATAGCTATGCAGCATGCCAAGTCTGATCTTTTTTTAAAAGCTTATTCTCTGATATATGACCAGAGATGGATTTATGCTGCCAATGTTTGCCCTCGTATTTTCATCACATTTTGTGCACGAGCATAGATGCATATATATAAATAGAGAAATATTATCCAGCAATCATCTGTACAATAGCATAGATGCATATATATAAAATAGAGATATTATCGAGCAATCAAATAACTTTGGTTTATGGTTAATGTTATGTTTGGGATTTCTAAGTAACTGCTTATTAGATTAAGCAATAAATAACAGACACTATTAGTTATGCTTAATTTGAGAGTGAGCTAAACTCTAGGTTATTTCCACTATTTTTTGCCCAAATTTTTTTGGGTAAGAATTGTTGAAATTGCAGTTTTAGTTTGTTGAAATTGCATAATCTGGGTGACCCAACGGTTATCGAGGGAGTTGAATCCATTTTTGCAATCAAAATAGCAATTTCAGCAACCAAAATCGCAATTTCAGCAAAAATTCCCTCCCAGGATTCAGACAAATTTAGCCCCAAAAATGCAAATGGTCTAGAGTTTAGACCACTCCCTTAATTTGTGACCTATCGATATCACAAATTACTAGCTACTGTGTTAATCAATATAAGATAATGCACCAGAACGAAAAATGAGTTTTTTCCAAGTAAACAATTCTTACTAGCCTGTTGACAAAAATGCCAAACAAGAAAAACACTGAACTTGTCAATCCTTTTTCACTGACAAAAATTACAAAGCCAGTTTTTATATGAATCTTTCTTAAAAAGTCAAGAAGACCTTTGAGTAAAACAATCCATCAGTTCAAATGCATTTGCACCTTGTAAACTGGTATATTTGACTTGTTAGCTGTTGGATATATTTTTAGGAGGTTGGATATATTTTTAGGAGGTTGGATATATTTTGGGGAGGTTGTTCACATGGTTGTTCTGAACATAAATAGTTCTTCTGATTTCCATGAATTCAGTATAATTTTTGATGTTATATAATGTAGGTAGCCATGCACATTGACTCTTTTGAACATAAATTGTTCTTCTGATTTCCATCAATTCAGTATAATATTTGATGTTATATAATGTAGGTAAGTTATAAAATGTATACAGCATAGATCCATGTTATATAGAGAAGCATATATTATGTCAAAGCAAAGATCCATGTTAACTTTCTATATAGAGAGAAGCATATATCTATGTCAAACCCTGATATTTTAGGGGAAAACAGTTTGAGGATGAAAAAATATGATGGATATTCATTGAAAATATGATGGATATGGGAAAATATGATTGATAGTTTCAGCACCAAACTGCTAAAGGCATATTCACTGAAAGTGTGATGGAAATATCTTCTGTGTGGGGGTATTGGCGCAGTTAAGCACGCGTGGAGCCTTGTATGAATTATAGAAAAAGAAGTTACTAATCTAGTCTGCAAACATAAACACGGTACAGTTTCAATTGGAAAGATGTCAGTAGTAAACTAATAGAATAAATGAATACCTGTAGTCCTTGTTCGGCGGCATGGAAGAAACAGGTGTGACCATATGTAAAGGGGGTTTAAACTGGCTGCCAGGCACGCCATTGATAGATATAAGACCTCCACCAGTCCCAGAGCTCGAGAAAGGCTTAATCCCCATGAGAGCAGAGTTAGATTGGTTGTGGTTTTGCTGCGTATTGTTGATGGAGATAGATGGACGCAAACTGGTAAGGCTACTAGTACTACTACGGCCAGCTGCCAAGCCGATCATGGAGGACGCCGCGTTATTAGTTGCAGGAGAAGATGAACTGGGTCCTCCCACCAAGGATTGAGCAGTAGTATTATTATTATTACTACTACTCGTGTTAATGGCAGTCTGACCTCCTTCCACAGGCTTTCTTGAACGAGGACGGCCCCTGTGCATGTGCCGTTCACAGTATTTCTGGTCAGGAGCGACGTCTCTGGAACAACGCCACTTCTTCCCATCGGTTCTACGACATCTCCCAGGCTCAGGATCCGTGTTATTGGCGAATCTCAGATGAAAAGAACCCCATGAGTTCACTGCATTCAAACACACGAATCAACAATCAAATCAATAGGGTTTTTGCTTCTAAAAATCATAATGGCTTTTACAGCGATCGACGCCATAAGTTTTTTTTTAACTTGAAGCGTGTCTCCAATACAATCTCAAAAAAAACCTAAAAACTCCAAAGGGGGTGTTGTGAGAGTAGAAAGCCTTACTGTTGGGATGATGGGAACCGGGTCCAGCAGGTAATCCTGCCATTTCACCCACACTTTTCCTAATGGGTATAAGAAGTTCAGGCGGGACAGGAACACCAGCCAACATGTACTTGAAAATCAGAGCTTGATGTTCAAGCTCCTGCCATTGAGATTGTGTAAAACAGATCCTTGATCCTTGCAAAACACCACCGCCTCCATGCATGCCCATGCCCATGCCCATATGGCTAGCCGTTTCTCGTCCCATCGATAATGCAGGCAATCCTGGAATATCCACACCACACATTTGGGACTTTGACTTCAATAAATGTTATTTCAATATATAACCCACGAACACTCCAATCACATGCAACTATTCTATCATATTCTGCCACTTCAATTGAGAACAGTACAGTCAAAAAAACACAAATTTCATGTCACCACACGCACCAGATTCAAACGAAAAACACAAATTTCATACAACCACACGCACCAGATTTAAACGACCTGACTGCATGTACACAACAATTCAAACCAACAATCTGACAAATATTCACTGCATATATCACTCAATTGCAACAGGCTGCAGTAGGGAGGCCAAGTTTTTGAAAACATTTGGCAAATGTGTACACAAACAAAGGTAGTAACTATCTGTGCTGTTACAGTTTTACCCCATTCTAAAAATCTAGAACAAGGCACCAAAAGAACAAATAGATCTCTTGTGTTTCAGATTTTTTGCTGTTTGGGCATCTTAGGGAAACATTCAGAGACACGAAATGCCACCAAAAGAAAACTGTTTTTCCATGCAGTCGGTGCCTGAAACAGACTGCAGATTTTGAAGACTAGTTCAACCATCAAAAACCCCAAAAAGCAAAACCATCGTTTTCAATGGCAGACTGTTTCAACAAACCAACATGGGTATGAGTGAAATATAGCTATGACGTAACATATATAGATGACAGATGTAATATACACATAATGTATATATATTCAGAATACCTGCGGTTTTGAAGGGGTAAAAAGGCTGCAGAAGAGAGGCATGAGCAGTCCTTGCAGCAGCAGTGGAATCTCCTGCATAGAGAACCGAGACTGGGTCTGAAACACTGGAATTAGTCGGCGAATAACCCAGTCGCCCATCAGAAACCATAGAGTTACTGCGACCCAACTGTTGTTGCTGATTCTGCTGCTGCTGAAGCTGAAGCTGAAACTGGTGATGGTGATGATGGTTTTTCAGGTCGAAAGGAAACGAATCGGTGCGTGGAAGCTTCATGGGTCCTTGAACTTCTCTGCTATGATGATCGTCTCCATCTCTGGACTTGCTTAAATCCATCTCTGAAACCGATCTGCAGGGCTTCAGAGGATTACTGTGATTGTTATTGTTGGCAGGCGACATAGATAACACCCCGCCTCCTCCTCCTCCTCCTCCACCTCCATTATTGTTATTACTATTATTTCTCTGTCGGTGCTCCCCGCCCAGTTCGTTCAATAAATTCGCCATACTTCGTTCGCCAGCACCGAAGCTTCCATCTCCATGACCAAAATCCATACCTGCAACTCACTGCACGAACCCAAATCCCTCCTCCTCAGACAGCTTGCATTTTTCAACCTCGGCAATAATCCTAATGTCAGAGTCCAGTCCACCATTAGATTTCATACAAAAAAACTGTCTGTCACGGCTCTCTGATTAAAAAATCCAGTCGCCCACATCACCAACAAGGTTTGCTCTAGAGCCCATCATCCTCCTGCAATTCTTGTACTCTCCCGTTAGCGTTGCAGCGAATGAACAGGAGGAGGAGGAGGAAAGCGAACCAAGACCTAACGCTGAATATTGCCAGTGGTGTGTTGTGTAGTGTATGTAAATTAGAAATTTTTGGTGCGATCACAAAATATAGGGAAGGAAAATAGTAAAGCACAGTGTAATAATTGCGGTATCTATCTATGATGTATGTATGCATCCAATGGATGATGACAAATCGGACAAAATACTTGATGCTATTCCTCACCTAACTTTCTAACTTCTTACCGCGCCATAATAACTCTTCTTCTCACACACCCCCAAATCTTGTAATGTTGTTTTCAAGACTGGAAATTTGAGCTTTTTATCTCCTATTTTTACACCACTTTCCTCTCAGGGAGCCAAAGCCCTTATGCATCTACCTAAACCCTAAATCTAGGCCAAGCCTTTACTTAAAGCCTAAATCTAAATCTAAATCCAGGCGAAGCCTTTACCTAAAGCCTAAATCTAAATCTAGGGCCAAGCCTTCACAGACCTAGGTCATATAGATTCAAAAATCATTAATTTGACATAGATATTACTTGAGCTCTAAGCTCTATATTGGAAAGTCTAGAAAAAAAAATTGCACTTAGATTCAAAATCATTAATTTAATATAGATATTACATTTTAACATGTTATGTTGAAGGAGACACCGAATCTAACCTGAGAACTAATGGGAAAAGTGGATAGAATCCAGGAAGATCTTCAGTGTCTGGTTAATATGAATCAAGCTAGTCAAGCCCGTGAAACCCCTCTTGCTGCTCAACCAATGGGGGGAGCAACCTGTCAAGGAGCCAAGCTAAATCCTTAACAACTTTTCCTTTTAATGTTTTTAAATCAGCAGTATGTTAGGGTATATACTACCACTGTCCATCGAATTTTTGTTAAAACTGTAAGTGGAGTTCTTTGGTCCCCCCTCTGGACCATTTTTGGTTTTGTGTCCTTTGAACAGCAAGAACTCTCAGTCTTGGTTCTTTTTTGTGTAATGAATGGCTGTGCACAGCCTGTTTAATATTACCTCCCTTTACTGTTTTTGTTATAAAAAAAACATGTTATGTTGAAGGAAGGAGATTCACTCTCAAAACTTGATTGGTAAATGGTAGAATTTAGTTATATTTTTATTCTACTGGCTGTATTATAAGAACAGATCATGTGAGGTCATTCTAAGTTGTGACTTTTTGGTGGCTCTATTATAAGAACAGGTCATGTGAGATTATTCTAAGTTGTGTCTCCGAGCTCTGTGAGTTTTTGGTGATAGGTAGAATACTTTGTTACTTTTTTTTTATGATACAACCTCAGTATAGGATGGTACTTTTTGCTCAACTGTTTATATGAAATAGATGGGGATGGACTCTCACTTTCTAATGGGTTTATGTAGTCCAATATTTGGTTATGCAAATCTACTTCTAGATCTTTGGCTTCTATGTAAAATTTGACACAACTTTTTTTAATACAAAGTTGTACTTTATTATTGAAGAAGAAGAAAGAAAGAAAAAAAGTGTTGAAGGTCATATAGTTAAAAAATGTAGTAATATGCTAAGATTAAGCCATACCAAAGTTTTATAAAATATCTTAAGTGTTAAATTTTAATTAACATGTACCCTACCTAAACCCTAATTAGCAGGACATGTAATTATCTTTACATGTAAACCCAAGTCACATGCTTTCTTAAACAGAGAGGACTCAACACATACATCTTTACATGTCATGTCTACTTAAACCTCTATTTAAACCTTAAAACTAGAAGGCATATGGCTTCAAAGTTTGGTAAGGGAAGTCCTTCAATTTTTATCATGTAAACCTAAACCCTTCAATCAAAATATCCTATGAATTCAAAGTCTTGTAACTAGTAAAAACTTTATATGTCCAAGTATTATATACATTCTCATTATTTTGAGCTTATTTTTAGGTTGGTTTATTAAATAAAAATTAAACTAGCATAGATTCATCTTAAACTTTAATATAAGCACTCAGATGGATCCTATTTATTGAGGTGTATATTTTTTTCTAGATGTGTAATCCAAGTATTATATACATTCTCATTATTTTGGTTTTTATGTTGGTTTATAAAATAAAAATTAAAGTAACATAGATTCATCTTAAACTTCAATATAAGCACTCAGATGGATCTTATTTATTGAGGTGTATATTTTTTTCTAGACCAAAAAATTACCCCTCAAGCAATTGGATTAATTTATATGCTTAAATAGACCAACATAAAAATAAACTCAAGGGAATGAGAATGTATGCATGCTTCCACCAGAGAGGACATGTAATGCTTTTACTTGTTGTGAGACTTTGAATCCATGCAATACTTTGATTGGAAGGTTTAGGTATACATGATAGGAACTAAACTAGCATAGATCCATTTTAAACCGAGATCTATCAAGCATCTAGAGGGATCCAATTTCATGAGGTGTACATGTTTTTAGCATTTGGATTTGGATCCCATATGTAATTTACATTTTTTATTTTTCTAGTATTTTTGTTTATGCACGCTAGTATAAAATGACTAAAGAGACATGATCTCCCCATACTGGGTTGGAGAGCACCTAGCTTCTCTCCATGAAAAGATGTCCCTTACCATACTTATAGAATTCTCTAAGTCTTAAATTTGAGCTAACTTGTAAACTTACTTAAACCTTAACGTATTCAAAATTCTCACAAAATATGATTCTCTTTTTAATTTCTTGAGATGTAAATTTTATCCTGTAAAAAAATTTAAGATAAAAAAATTATATCTCAAAAAATTAAATTTAAATTTAAAATAAATCTATGATAATGTAAAAACATGTTTTTTTAAAATATATATATATAATTGATCCATGCTAGACATATATCTTTACAAAACACAAAATTTGGAAATTTGGAAAAAGAAAAAGCATAATCTTGCTTATTGTAACCCAAAATTCTGAACGTGGAACTATCTCTATTCCTATCCATCCTTTAGACCCCGTTGCTTATACACGCTGCTGCCATTTGTTCATAATTTTGGAAAGAATAACGCTGAAAAGGAAAAGCATGATTTTACTTCATGTGACCTCATATGTTTTCTTATCGTGGTATGGAAGGAAAATGAGATCACTAGGAACGAGGCATTAAAGGGCCCAATTCCCTATGTGTTGGCATCCACTTACTAGTATAGTACATGATGTGCACATACTCTTACACATGACTCCATTGAAGTGGAAATAATGGCTTCCAACAAAACTACAAGAAGCCCTCGTACTTCCAATGTTGAGTATTTTGTTCGTCAACATCAAATCATATTCAAGCAAGTGATGAAGGGCACCTAAGTTATGTCTCTCCTTCCTACCTACATCATAGCCCTTTGAAAATATTTTGAAGGGCACCTAAGTTGTGTATTTTTTGAAAATATTTTTAGCTTTGTCTGAAGGGCACCTAAGTTGTGTGAAAATATTTTTAGCTTTGTCTTGTGGTTGTTTTTATTAAACAACAATCAAGTTGATAATCAATATGATTATGTTTTCAATTTTTGTACAGAGAGAGTAATAAGGTGTTTTATGGAGGAGAGGTTGTCATGTCTAAGCAAGGTGTTCTTTAACTTAATATGGGAGACATGTTGGGCCCTGCGACAAAGTATGAGGTAGAGAAAACGGCGGCAGTTACGAAGAAGAAACCTCCGGCTTACAAAAATAAAACTAAATAAATAAAGTAATAAGAACATGTTTGTTGGATATCCACTTAAAAAAATACACACATCATGTCAACTCATAAAATAACTTAAACTAAGATTTATTCAGGTGTAAATTTTTTCTTAACATGTAAAAAGTTTTAAAAAAATTACACATTGTTAAATTGGGTCCTTCTTGGTGTTTATAGATCCGGATTTAAGATGAATATATAATTGTTATACACATCTAAATAGATATGAATAATAAACGAGCATAAATCCATTTAAAAGGGGATCTACCAAGCACAAAGAGGGATCAAATCTTTCAAGGTGCAAATCCCTTTTTAGAGTGGAAATGTTGAGGAAATGTGTAATCCAATGTTTATGGTTCTAGTTGATCTAATTTATGTTTTTTATATATATGCAATTCTAAATAATTTAAATTTGATTTAAGTGTATATGTTATTTTATAAAGGACACTTGTCAACTCTAATATGAGCACAGAAGAAGTTATTGCATCGAAGAAGAATGCACCTCTTCGATGCAATAAAGTTTTTTTCATAAAAGTTTTTTTTTAATTATTATGGTATCTTTTTTATGGAATTGTTAATTAAGTTTTATAACCAACATAAATAAGAATACACTAGATTTCATAATGGAGAGGATTCATAAATGATGTTATTTTCATGGATTTTTGATATGATTATTATGGTATATTGTGTATTTTATGTTAAGTTTTATAATTAATATGGAATAAGAATAAAGTAGATTTTAGTGTTGGTATTATATTTTAAGACATTCATATGGAATTATCAAATGTTATTATTGGCATATACTAAAGGTATATTATTCTTATAATTAATTAACCATTGTGTTAACGAAGAGGCTATTACTTTTGTGAATGTTATCATTGACATAAATATCATAACATATTAAAACTTTTATATTATTATTAAACGAGTCTTATCACCAATACAAAATAAATAGATGGAAAATAATCCTCATGAAACATTCTTATTTAATAAAGAGTTAGTCTTTGATGAGGCTATGCCGATGATCACGTAAAGGGTTAACATGGGTGTATTTTTACATTTTTTTCTCTTTCTTCCTAGGGATTAGACTTGGACTTGTAGAACGCGGTAAAGTTGGATGTGGTGGACTATAGGGAGGACAACCATAATCCATCCTCAATCTTCAAAACATGAAAGGAATTGGCAGTCCTATGGCTAAATCTATTGGTATTAGTCCCGAAGTAAATGATAGTACGAAGGGAAGTCTTGATGAGATGGATGGGACAAAGGGCGAGACTTAGTTGGGGAAGTCTAGTCTGGAAGGAGGGTGAAAAAGGGTCATGCAGGGTTCACATCACAGTATTTGGAATGTGGTCAATGAGGATCTTATCCAAAGTAAACGAGAGGAGAGTGTTAGAAGTTCTTGTCTTTAGGAAAAAGGTCTGACACATATTACATAGGCAAGTTAGGGAGAACTAGTAAGTGATGCAACAAGGAGATTGGAAGGAAAGGATAAGGAGTTTATTGAGGGGTATGGTACAACAAAGGAATGTGAAGGTGTGGGAAAGGAGGAGTTTCAGGGAGCTAGTTCAAAGTATAAAGTGAAGAAAATGAGATGTGTTTAAAAGAAACCAGATTGTATTAAAATTATTTTAGGTCAAGGTATTCAAATATTGAAGATAGAGGGTCTTATGGATTGAGCCTTGGGATGACATTTCTTTAGAAAAATGATGAAGGCCTCATATTAGTTTGATAGTGATGGGATGGATGGGACAAAGGACAAGACTTAGTTGGGGAAGTCTAGTCTGGAAGGAGGGTGAAAAAAGGGTCAGGCAGGGTTCACATCATAGTATTTGGAATGTGGTCAATGAGGATCGTAGCCAAAGTAAACGAGAGGAGAGTGTTAGAAGTTCTTGTCTTTAGGAAAAAGGTCTGACACATATTACATAGGCAAGTTAGGGAAAACTAGTAAGTGATGTAACAAGGAGATTGGAAGGAAATGATAAGGAGTTTGTTGAGGGGTATGGTACAACAAAGGAATGTGAAGGTGTGGGAAAGGAGGAGTTTCAGGGAGCTAGTTCAAAGTATAAAGTGAAGAAAATGAGATGTGTTTAAAAGAAACCAAATTGTATTAAAATTATTTTAGGTCAAGATATTCAAATATTGAAGATAGAGGGTCTTATGGATTGAGCCCTGGGAGGGCATTTCTTCAGAAAAATGATGAAGGGCTCATATTAGTTTGATAGTGATAGGATGGATGGGACAAAGGACAAGACTTAGTTAGGGAAGTCTAGTCTGGAAGGAGGGTGAAAAAGGGTCATGCAAGGTTCACATCACGGTATTTGGAATGTGGTCAATGAGGATCATATCCAAAGTAAACGAGAGGAGAGTGTTAGAAGTTCTTGTCTTTACGAAAAAGGTCTGACACATATTACATAGGCAAGTTAGGGAAAACTAGTAAGTGGTGTAACAAGGAGATTGGAAGGAAAGGATAAGGAGTTTGTTGAGGGGTATGGTACAACAAAGGAATGTGAAGGTGTGGGAAAGGAGGAGTTTCAAGGAGCTAGTTCAAAGTATAAAGTGAAGAAAATGAGATGTGTTTAAAAGAAACCGGATTGTATTAGAATTATTTTAGGTCAAGATATTCAAATATTGAAGATAGAGGGTCTTATGGATTGAGCCTTGGGAGGACATTTCTTCAGAAAAATGATGAAGGCCTAATATTAGTTTGAAAGTGATGGGATGGATGGGACAAAGGACAAGACTTAGTTGGGGAAGTCTAGTTTGGAAGGAGGGTGAAAAAGGGTCAGGCAGGGTTCACATCACAATATTTGGAATGTGGTCAACGAGGATCGTATCCAAAGTAAACGAGAGGAGAGTGTTAGAAGTTCTTGTCTTTAGGAAAAAGGTCTGACACATATTACATAGGCAAGTTAGGGAAAACTAGTAAGTGATGTAACAAGGAGATTGGAAGGAAATGATAAGGAGTTTGTTGAGGGGTATGGTACAACAAAGGAATGTGAAGGCATGGGAAAGGAGGAGTTTCAGGGAGCTAGTTCAAAGTATAAAGTGAAGAAAATGAGATGTTTTTAAAAGAAACCCAATTGTATTAAAATTATTGTAGGTCAATATATTCAAATATTGAAGATAGAGGGTCTTATGGATTGAGCCCTGGGAGGACATTTCTTCAGAAAAATGAGAAGGCCTCATATTAGTTTGAAAGTAAGGGTTTTTCAAATTTAATCGCAAGGGGGAGTCTAATCCTAAATGGCCTATGAACCCCCAAGGTGGATATTCAATGTAAGGAGAACCCTACAAAGATAGGTGAGCCTCACCTTTTGAGTTGCAAGTCTGGGAAACATGATTTTGTAATAGTTTCCTCCGACTTGTTAAGATCTTGGAATAAAATAGAGGAATTGGGTTGGGTGGAAGGGGGTTTGGCCTTGGACAGAGGGCATGACACTACTATAGGAATACAATCCCAAATTTATTTAGTAAAATCAAAGGCAGAGAAGGAGGTTAGAGAGGAGAAGTAATTGACCATTGAAAAGGCTCTTTGAGAAAGGAAAACCCATACCAAGGTGTCACAACGATCATTATATATCTAAATATTAGAGGGATCAAGGGAACCTCTAAGTAGTTAACCCTAACATGATTATGTACCATTGTCAAACCAAACATTATCATGTTTCAAGAACGATGTGTTATAGATAGAAGTTATTGGATATTTTGTCTGATTTTTCCAGAGATTGGACTTTTAGTTCTTTGGATGTTACAAGTCGTTTGGGAGGTTTAGTTACAAGATGGAACAATAAGTTTGTACCCATCTCTTCGGCCTTAGTAAGCTTGGGAATTTTGGTTGAGCTCACTACAAAGGTGTTGGGGAAAGAAACAAAATTATTTAATTTGTATGGACCTTATCTAGATAGAAGGACCTTCTAGGAGAATTCGAGGGATTCAAACTCTCTTAGAGGAAATAATTAGATCCTTGGGGTAGATCTAAACCTCACTCTCTCTCCGAGGAAATTATGCGGGGATATTGCTCGACAAGACCCCCTTTGAGATTTTTTACCTTGTTCTCTGGAAGCAACACCTAATAGGCAGTGAACCTATAAAGATTGTGCCAACTTGGAGGAATGAAAGAAGGGGAAAGAAAGGAATTTCCAAAAGGTCGGATAGGTTCCTTGTGGCATAGAATTCACTATGTGACAATCTTAATACTAAATCATGGGTGGGCTCAAGGGTAATCTCATACCATCCCCCGGTCTTCTTAAAAATAGAGAAGGAAGATCAAAATCCCCAAGTCCTTTAAAATTCAACCATGCATGACTTCTAGAGGATGACTTTAGGGGCCTAATTTCTTCACAATAGACCATATGAACCCTAAAGATGGAGATTTTGTTATGAAACAAATTGTTGATAATCTCCTTAAGGTTAAAAAGGCTATGAAAGAGTGGGGTATAACATTAGCTAAGAAAAATTAGCAAAAGTTAAGAGAGGTGGAAATTGTTGGTTGTGGAGCCTAATTATCTTCTTGATTTAGATGTATTGTTTTAGTTGT
Source organism: Pseudotsuga menziesii (assembly GCA_001517045.1). Classification (NCBI taxonomy): domain Eukaryota; kingdom Viridiplantae; phylum Streptophyta; class Pinopsida; order Pinales; family Pinaceae; genus Pseudotsuga; species Pseudotsuga menziesii. The sequence continues at coordinate 420,123 of LPNX010366380.1, read as the reverse complement.
GTGTGGATCCCATATGTTGTAATTTCATAGTCAATCTGGACCATTCATCATTAGGTCATAGATCTGACGATAGAAGTTATGTTAGGGTTTTTTTTCCCTAGAAACCCTCTTTCATGTATGAGGGAATTGTATTGTAGTTGTGCAGTGTGAAAGACAATTGTGAGTGTGCGAGAGAGACTATGAAAGAGTGACGAGGAGGTTGTGGTGAATGTGTTGTGGGTTGTATCTCTTCATTTTGTTGGATGGAATAAAATAAAGGACTAGTTGTTTCTCTCTGGATGTAGCTCATATCAGGTGAACCATGTATATTGATGTCTCCCTTGTATTTTCTTGTATAAGTTTTGTTTTCGGATATATTTTATTTTATTGCTTTACGATCCTGTTTTCTAACAATAAAAGGGCACTCATGACATCTTCTCACTTAATGATGTAGTCTCTTTCTCATGGGAGGAGTATAAGAAACTAAAATAATTGGAGGCAAAGAAGAAGGATTTGTTAGAAAAGGAGGAGATAGCTTGGAGGTTGAAAAGTAGGGCGATTTGGCTCCAGGAGGGAGATAACAATACCAAGTTCTTTCATTAATATGCTAACCATAAGAAGCATATCAATAACATATGGGAGATTAGGCACACTGATGACATGGTGGCGATTTCCTTTAAGGAGAAGGTAGATGTAGGAAGAATTGTTTTCAGCTTACTATTCAAAGACCTAGGAGATGCTAATATCAGGGTGATCATGAAAATCCTAAGTCTGGCACCAAGTCTCATTGATGAGAATATGAATAGAGCCTTGGTTTGAGGTTACCAATGAGAAATTTATGAATGTCTTCAAGTCCTTCAAGAAGGGAAAGAGTCCAAGTCTAGATGGGCTTTCTGTGGAATTATATTTAGAATTTTATGATTTTATGAAGGAATATTTGGTGATGGTGGTGGAGGAATCCAGGAAGAACGGGAAAGTTTTGAGGGGGCACTAAATTCTACTTTCATTGCACTAAACCTAAATTCCAAGATGATGCATCCTTTGATGATTATATGCTAATCTCATTATGTAATTCAATTTATAAACTTATTTCAAAAACCAATGATAATAGATTAAAAGGTATTTTGTCATGTATAATCTCAGAGGAGTAGTTTGGGTTCCTTTTCAACAAACAAATCCACGATGTAGTGTCTATAGCACAAGAGGGCATGCACTAAGTGAAAACTCAAAAACATGTTGCAACCATCCTAAAAATGGATTTGGAAAAGGAATATGTAGAGTACATTGGTTGTACTTAAGGTTAATACTATTACAGTTGGGTATGGGCTTGAAGACTATGAACTGGGTTTTGGGATGCTTAACCTCTACCATTTTTTTTTGTGTTGATTAATGTGGCCCCATTTGGTTTCTTTATAGCCTCAAGAGTTTTAAGATAAGTCTTCTCTTTGTCTCCCTTTCTATTTTCACTAGTGACAGAAGGAACGAGCTTCCTTCTAAAAGATGCAAAGAGAAGGGAAGACATTAAAGGGATCAAGGTATCCAATTATGTGTATGTTGCTCACTTACTCTTTGTTGATGACATTATGATCTTTGGTATAGGTTCTTTACATGAATTTAGGAAAATAAAGGATTTGTGTAGATTTGTCATAAATCTATAGGCACGATTGTATTTGAACAAATCCAAAACTCTAACAAATGGACTCCGAAAAGAAGTCAAGGAACAAATAGAAGATTGGTTCTCTATGGCTATTATGGAATTAGATCAAGGAGTTAAATATTTGGGGTTTAACTCAAACCCCAATGGCTATAATTATGAGGATTAGCATTGAATGGTCCATAAGTGGAATCCATGATATCCATATAGGTGTACATATGGTTATTAAGGGGAGTGTGTTTGGTATTAATTAAGTCAGTTTTGGAGAGTATCTCAGTATAATAGATGACAATAGCTAAAATTCTCAAAGGAGTACTAGGTAGAATCACAAAGAGATGTTATAATTTTCTATGGAGGAGAAAGAGAAGCAAAGAAGAAATGCCACTATTGAAGTGGCATAGGATTAGAGTTCCCAAAGATCAAGGTGGATGGGGCCTAAAGAATATATATCTATTCAACACGGCCTTGGTAGCAAATAATTTTTCAAGATTGGTTTTTAATGATGGTTTATGGGGTAGGGTGATGAAAAGAAAATATCTGAAAGAAAATTTAATGGAGGAATGATTTAGGGCTGAAATAAAAGACAATTAGGGAGGTTCTATAGTATGGAGAGAATTAGTTAATGCATTTCCTTTAGAAGGAAAGTGAATTGCTTGGAAGGTGGGTAATGGTAGGAAATTGAGGATAAGGTAGGATCCTTGAAGGATGAATTGGAGCAAAGGGCCAATTTATGTTGTTTGAGGGGTTGCTAGAAGTGCCTCATGCAAATGAAAACTATTATCTTTGGGATGTTGGGCCACATACGATTAATAATGCCAATGGTCACAAGACTGGGTGTCAACATACTCACTAAATCTAAATCTTGACCAAGTTGAATAATGGAGGTAGTATGTACACAACTTGGCTCATAGTGCCATCAGGTTGACATAGGAAGAGGATGTGTTTCTTTGGTAAAAAATTCTAGCAATGGGTGGTTTTAAAGCCAAACTTGGATATGCAACAAAAATGGAAGAAGAGAGGATTGGAGGTAAGAATGGTGGTGGATACAAGTGTGGGAGGTTCCTAGCCCATTAAAATCCAAAATTTTACTATGACTAGATTTGGTAAACAAACTTCTTAGGATAGTGGTCAAAAAAGGAATTTGATAGGACCTGGAAGATGTATCCTTTGAAAAAAATATATTGAGTCCATTAATCATTTGTTTATTTCCTATGCATTTTCTAAGGAGGTTTCGAAGGAGATCACACTCGGGCTAGAGGTTAATAATAGTTTGAATATGACTAGTTTGGTGGGGTGTCTGCTGGAATGGTTAATGGATAGAAGGGAAAAATGAGGACAAGTATGTCCCATACATTTTGTATAATGGATATGGTGGATGAGAAATCAATCATTGTTTCAGGAAAAAGAATGGACTTTAGCTCAGGTGGCTCATAAAGATAAGATTAGGTATGGAGGAATACACGGGTACTCCAAAAGAGAAGAGCCAGAAGATGCTAGAAATGCCAAGTATAAATCATGAAAAAAATTGGGGTTACTTTGATGGAGCAATCCAAGGTACCCCAAGGTAGTGTGGGTTAGGGTATGTATTGATCATTGAAGGTTCTCATTATTTTGAACTTAATCGCAATAGGAACATGGAAAAAAAAGAGTACAGTTTATAGCTCTATGAATCTTGTTAAGGTTGCAAAAGAAAAAAGATTGAAGTAATTACAAGTCATGGCTGACTCAAAATTAGCTACAAACTAGGAAAACCTGGTGCTAAAGCCTTTTCTGCTCAATATTAAGGACGTAATAATGACTTTTGATGACATCTCTTTTATGCATATCTTCAGTGAGTTCAACACTCGACCAGATGGTTTATGTAAGGAAGCTTTGACAATGCAAGAGAGCACCCGTACTGAACTGGAATTTAGGGAGGGCACTCTTGAGGTTGGTTCAAACACAAATCTTTTTAAAACGCTGGTTAATTGGCAGCATGTTTTTAATTTTGAAAGATGAGTCTCAACTTGTTTTTGTAAGGTGGATAAGGAAAATTCCTTGAAAGTTCATGAAGGCTAGCTAGCCTGGAAGATTGTATTAATGTGTTGTTTTTTTAGCTAATTATACATATAAGAATAGATGGTTTATAGACAGATTTTGTTATGAACCAGATTAAGTAGACAAATGTATATTTTGATTTCCAACTTAGAAATAACAAATATAAATAGTTTTCATTAAAAAAACAAAAAAAACTTTTATAATAAGATTTGAAACTTATACCATATTTATAAAATGTTAAAAATATTTTTTAAAACAACATAGTACTCCTATCAAATTTTCTTATTTTTTATATATGAAGTCTTATTACACATATCATGAAAATATCTCATCATGACTCTTTACTCGCTGGACCCATTAAAGTAGAAGACAACTTAAACTTTTTTTTTTCAATTAACTGTATAGTTGTCAAAATGTCTTATGATGATCTACTTTCCTTATAAACAAAATAATTATGAATATTAAAAAACAACTTTAGTAGATTCCAAATCCCATGTCCTTTGTTCTACAACAATCATTCATTTTGCTTGAACCCCATAATCATGGACTCATACTCAAAGTATTGCTATAGTTGTCATGCAATGCAATGTCATAGTGTTTCTTGTCAACCCTACTGTGTGTTTACCCACCAACTAAATGCCAGAGTCCTACATGTCATAGGGTGTACAACATGGTTCACAACTTTCATAGGGAGCTCTATTCATTACTATTGTACAACTTTCCTAGAAATATGTGTTACAATTCAAGCCTTTGAATGATCTTCTATTGAATGCTTAGGTAAGGTGCCATTATTAGGTAGGTGCTAGTCATATGTGCATCATAGTGGTAGGTTCAAATAGTAGCCACTTGAGTGGCCCAAGCAACCTTGGAAGATAATTTCATCTAGGTCTAGGATTCTAGGTTACATTTATAGGTTGTAATTTATCATTTCTATGTCATAGAACAAACTTACTAAAGTAAAATAAATTGACATGTCCATGGTTTACCAATAAAATAAAATAAAATTGTTTGAAACGCTTCCAAGTACAGAGTGTCCTTGAAGCAAAGTACACGTATATTTAGTCAAACCACTGGCTTAAGGAATTCAGTGTAGTAACCAAATTTGTGAAGTGTGATTTTCAAACCTTTACCGTAACTTTTCATTTACCCTTTTGACTAAGTTCCATCAGTAGGTCAGCGCAAGTGGGTGGACAGTAATGAATAGTTAATAGTTACCTCTCGAGATTAACGTCTATTGACGGCAATATTGTTCCCGTCAACGTGAGACGGTGGCGGCGGTGTTAGAGCACGGTTCCCCGGCTCGAGGGCATGTAACCGTACGACAAGATGAATCAAATTAAAAAAAGCATTTATTATTATTATTTCGTTCATTTCGGGAAGCGACCGACAACTTTGCCCGTAAGCGAAAGCCTCCTTGGAGGGTGGGACCCACCCGCATTAATATTCTACGACTCTTTCTGCCACACTCTGCAGCGCGGGACCCACAGGCAATTAAAGAGGCTGCAATAAACAAATGAGATGATATTAGGTGATCTGCGGTTGTGTTGAGTTATTTTTTGGTTTCAATTTTGAAAACTTCAAATTTATGGAGAGGCATGTGTTAGCGTGGAGTAAGTTAAATAGTTAGATAATTTTTTTTTTAAATATTTGTTAAAATTTGGTGATGTGATTTTTATGGTTGGAATTGTAAATTTGGTTATGCAAATGAATTTAACTTTTTTTTTATGAAATTTTGGAAGGTGGGTGTAAATCATTTAATGTTTAGTTTATTTTTCGATTTGAACTCCAACCAACTGAGCTACCTCTCAAGGCTTATTGTAATTTTATCATAAATTTGTATTAATTTAATGTTTTACTTATTTTTGAATTTGAACTCAATAATAAATGTGGTATTAGAAAAAGTGAGACGAAAAATATTGCTTTGTAAGGCCATTCTCGTTTCTACAACCAAAACTTTTGTTGTTATTATATGTTCTCTATTGGAATCTCAAGAGGTCCCTCCACCAAGCCTGAAGAAGATCCACCCATGATCCCTAGAGTAGTGGTTCCCTAAAGTAATGGTGCATGCTCATGCTCACTAGTAATGGTGGTCACTTAGGGTCTATTGGGCTTCCCAATACTTGATCTAGCAGTCTCTTTTTCAAGTGGGATTGCTAGCTCAAATGGTCATCTTGTAGCTGCTAGGTTGTGAAGTGAGATTGCGAGCTCAAGTGGTCCTCTTACCAGCGTAGAGCCAAATCCTAGGCTCTATCAAGCGCCGAGATGGATCAAATCTCTCCAGGTGCAAATCTCTTCTTAGGTATCCATTGATTTGATTCAAACCAAAAGACACATCTTTTGAATCATTTCCTTATACATGGTTTTAAAACCATATCCAAGGCCCTCCTACAATCATGGGTTGTTTAGGAGGCCTTGCACATGGTCTTTAAACCATTTGCAAGGCCCTCCTAAACCATGTACAATAAAACCATGGGTTATTTAGGAGGCCTTGCACATGGTTTAAAAACCGTGTGCAAAGCCTCCTAAACCATGTACAATAAAACCATGGGTTGTTTAGAATGCCTTGCACATGGTTTTGCGAATAATTCAATTTTGTGTTTTTTTCTTCACCCACATATTTTTTTTAGGGATAATTAATTTTTTTTTTTATTGTTTTGTTAGGTAGGAATATTACAACATCTCCCCCATATTAGATTGTTTTTGTGGCCGACATTTATTTTGGCCTATTAGAAAATTTATTTTTTATTAATAAAAATAAATTTACAAAAGTGATATTATTTTTTATTTTCGGTTACAAAATCTCTCCCATAATATTCACTATCACTATTTTTTTTTGCCGACATGTTACAAACGTTACAAGATCTCTCCCATAATATTCACTATCACTATTATTTTTTGCTGACATGTTACAAACGTTACTAACTTTACATCACGTTACAAGATCTCTCCTATAATATTCATTATCACTATTATTTTTTGCCGACATGTTATAAACGTTAATAACGTTACATCACGTTACAAGATCTCCCCCATACTGAGCTGTAGAACGCCTCTTGACGCAACAATAACTACTAAGTTGTAAACTATGATGTAGTATTTCTTCTCATTTTTCATATACAAAACTTAAAAACTTCACTATCATATCATTTTTATTTTCTATTTTTGATTTATAATAATATTAAATAATAATAATTAAATGAAACATACACCATCCTCATTATTATCCTATATCGAGACCTTTTGAAAGCCTTGATTAAATAAATTGAGAACATACTTAGTAATCACCTTCTTATAAATAAGCTTATATTATGTATTAGGTTTCAAATAAAGCAACAATGTTCCGGAATGAGCTAGCTCTTTTTTTTCCCAAAACCTAGAATGAACTCAAGCCTAGTGTGTCGTGCTGCCTTGCTCGGAGACATTGCCATGTTTCAAGTATTTTCCACTACACTTTTTGGCTCTTTTGCACCTCTTCCCTCTTTGAGGGAGTTTGTCATTAAATGGAGGATGAATAAGGTTGTTGGTGCTTTTCAATTTATCTCAAGTTAAAAGAAGTTAATGGGTGGATAAAAGTGGAATGTTAGTTTTATAAAAAAATAATGAAAAATAGTTAGAACTGTTTTTAAAATGAATTTATTTTTTATAACATTATTTTAATATAAAAAGTATTATTTTTTTGAAGTTTAAAGATAAGATATAGTGTGATGATAATTTAGAGGATAAAAGAAAATTAAGATATTACAAAAAGGTTATTACCCTTGATTTTTAATATCAAAAGAGAGGTTGGCATAAAAATACTATGTCTTAGTTAAAGATGTCGGAGATTAACGAAAAATGTCTCTTTGCTATATAAATGATATTATAAATATCATTGCCTCTAAGTTCAAATAGGAAGATGTGGTGCGGTAAAATTTAGAGGATAAAGACTATGAGTAAGATAAAAAAACACAAACGGATGTGGCTGCCCACATGCCATCTCGACAGCTCACAACGCCTCGACTCGGGAGCCAGTAGCGTGGCACCTCGCATGTTGTGGTTTTAAGATGATCCTCTGAGCAGGTCAGAGCATTAACGCTTGTGGGGGTTGGAGTCCCCTCAGACGATGGGAGGACGACATCGTAGTACTAACTGCATTAATGTTAGCCTCATGAATTTGGATTTGGAGTGTGCGACCATCGAGATTCTCCACCGGGACTAGTTAAGGAAGAGTGATGAGGACGTGGGACGACTCATTTCTTGGCTCTTGGCTTTGGTCTGCGGTGTTTGTCTTAGGTCGTCTCCTATAGTATCGTTCAATTGGGACTCTTTGCTATCAAGGGGCATTCTTTTGCGCTCACCCCCCTGCAGCAGTTTAACTCCTCTCGTCGGCTATAGACGTCCCTAGTCTTCATAATGTCCTAGCAGCGGGGTACCCATCATAGAGACAATAGTGGTCGTGGCAAGTCTCAACAAGGCTTGATGATGGAGGAAGGCTATGAGCCGTGTGTTTCTATCTATGTTGGTTCGTGTTTTGATTGATGATTGGGAGGCTTGCCTCGTTACTGAGCTTCTGGCGACAGGCAGAGGTGGTAGAAAAATCAACCATTACTGGCTTATTAAGAACATAATGGGTACTACTCTCATGGAGGATATGATGAGCAATTGGAACTCAACCCGCAACACGGTGCTCTCGGCTAAGGCCAAATTAACAGAATTGGATGACCAACTCAATGGGTTGGACGCCACTTTTTCTTGGAAGTGCCTACCTAGTGGGAAACATAGGGATAACACATGGAGGTGGGGAGCGACAATGCAATTGGAGGTTAGTCGGTGGAGAGGGGCTCAACCCCGGTTCAGGCGGCGCCGACGAGCACTCATTTCCTTGTTCCTTCTACCATCGGGCCTCTGCTCAACAAGGGGGTTCATTTTAGTGAGGAGCCCATTTGGAAGTCTTCTCCCCTCCTGGTTAAATTACCAGCTTCGACCTTGGATGGTGACTTCTAGGGCGGTTAACCCATCCTGGAAGAGGTTCCCTCTTAATAGGATGCAGATGAAGACCTCGCAAATGGCTCTGCCACCCAAGGGTTTTGATTGTTATTTCCAATTTATTTATTTTATTCTGTTCTTCACTAGTCTCTTGTTTAAAGTTTTTCTGAACAATATATAATTCTAGATTATATGTATACGACTTGATTTCCATCTTAAGAAGGAAAATTTTGTAATCTCATACAAGTTTGTAATTTTGACTGGTTAGAGTGGTAGTTCCATTATCTCATACCACCCCAATGCTGAACTATTATGTAATTTTTGATACATTAGTATAATAAAACTTACAAATTTACCAAAAAAAATGATAAAAAAACATTTCCTCTTAGATTACCCTCCATACACCCACATAAAATCTCAATTTAAAAATTAATCTAAATAAAAATTAACGAATAAAAAAATATTATCATTATTTATTTTATATTTAACCCAAAATAAAAGTAAATTTCAATTCAAAAATCACTAATATCTTATGACAAGGGCATGCAGGTCCTCACCTTACTGCAAACCCTCCTGCAGAGCCTCCACAATCGAGGATGTCAGTGGCACTGCCTGGGGATGTTAGAACAGGTCTCACCTTAATGCAAACCCTTCCCAACTAGAAAAGCTCGAGTCTATTTTCCATTGTCTCGAGAAGCGCACAATACATTAAAACTTTGGTTGCATTAAAACTTTGCTGATGAGAACCTGCTCTTGGGTCTTGGTGCACAAGACCTAGAGAAACGTCACGTGCAAGGCCCAATGAACAAACAAAAAAATAGCTTAAAAAAAACCTAAGTTAATGCTGCTGACGTTAGCCCACCGCCGGGTCTTGGGGCACAAAGTCCCACACCTACGTCACCTAAATAAACCAATAAAAAGCAAAGATAAATCAATATTTAAATAATTCCCCAAAAAAATTTAATACAAACTATAGTAAAAATCATATAATTTTATTAAAGTTGCAACAAATTACTTCAAATAATCGCCTTGAGCGATTCATATATATCCCCTCGAGCGAGGACATAATAATTTTTATAGTAAGTAATGACTAAATAACACATCCCACAACAAGGTTAATACACATCATTTAAAAACCTTAAATTTACCAAACATAAAACAATTAGAAAAGCTTAAACTTTAAATCCGCGTGTAGAGTTGCTCCAAGTTCCAAGGTTTTCTTCTGCTCTAAGTTAAATGTCAGAAAACAAAAAACGATAAAAATGGAAAAATAAATACTACCATTATCCATAGCGTTATATAGTTGCCACGTAGACTAAGAGAATTCACATAAAAGCGACGTGTAAGCCTGATAAAGTTATTTAAGGTTTTCCAAACATGCTTTTCTCTATAAATTAAAAAAAAATGTATCAATTCGACGATCTCGAGGCGACGCTCGTAGGTTGCCTTTGCTGCGCATGGTCGGTAATTAATATTGTCGGTCTCATCATTAAACCTGAACGCAACAGCCTCTAACTAAAGATTAGACCGGTATAAAAATGGAGTTACAAAACAAAATAAAAAAGATTTTTTTTATAATTAAAGTAAATTTCAATTAATCAATAGTTCACCATTGGTTAGAGGGTTATTCGATCAGTATATATATATGTCAATATTTATTATTTCAACATGAAAATGAAAATGAAAAGAAAAATCAAGATATGATGAGGTTACATAATTTATGAATTTAGTATAAAGGGAAACAATCACTTACATGTCACTTACAAGAATTAAAACTAGGTGAGGAGGGAAACAACCATTCCTCCCAACACCTAAACATTTTTTTCCACGAGAAAAAAACCGCAATTCATTTCATTAACGAATCACATTGTACATATTGACAGTAGTCATTCATTACACAGCCTTCATATAGAGGGTGTGCCAAAAAATAAGTGTTCTATAAAAACACATCATAAAAAACTTAACCTGTATAAGTCTCCAATCATGATCAGAATTATATTCCAAAAAAGGTCAGATACAATAAAAAACTTATAGTAAATGTCCGCCACAACATATTCGTTCTCGACACCGCATATGCCAGATCAAATTCTCCATTTGTAATCTTTAACCTGTATCCCCGGTTTGGACTAAGCATCAGCTTTAATGTTCCTCTCTTTGTAAACATGGGAGAAGGAAATATTCCAAAATAATCCCATGTATCTAAGTATATCTTCAAAGAGAGGTCTCAGGAAAATGTTTTGGGGAGGGTGCTTGTATCTGAGCTAGTCAATCACAAGTTTGGAATCGACAGAAATCTGGATCTCACGAATGTTGTACTGTTGAGCCAAAATAAGGAGCTTGCCTGCTTTCAATTCTGCCATATTGTTGGTAGCTATGCCAGTACTAGCAACAAACTTGTGCCATCGATCATCTACAAGGTAAAGAATGCCTCCATCTCCTCCAACACCATCTTGAGAGGCCCCATCAAAATAACCCTAACAATGTGACTTGTCAATATTCTTAGCACTAATAACTCTTTGAGGAGGTTGATCCAGTGTCTAAGGAAAAGATACCATGATCGACAAACCAATGCTAGCAAATCTGAAAGGAGGGATGATCTCATCTTGGAAAATTTCATGGTTTCGGGCAAGCCAAACTCCCCAAACAATAATGACCGGGAGAGCTCTGAAATTTGAAACAATGGATCGTTGAACCATTTTAGGAAAGCATCTGCTAAATAATAACCATCCCATCTAAATGATTTTCCTGTAACATGTTCAATAAATCCCCACACATCATTGATATATTTGCAATGAATGAACAACTGTGAGATGGTTTCAACTTTCGTACAACAAAGGGGACATTGACTAGGACCAATGTGTTAGATTTTTATCATTTAAGCAATATGATCTTAGGATCTTATCTGAGAGAATAACATGCATAGCAATTAAACACAAGAGACAAGAGACAAAGAATTTTCCTCGGGGAAACCATAAAAGAGAAAACCCCACAATTTCTGCAAAGATAGAATGAGCACCAATGGCAACAGTAAAACTTGAAAACATAAAGATGATCTCCAACAGCTTGTTCTATCTCTCTCACTTGAGAGAGATTCTCCTCTCTCACTCATGCACCCCAGTGAGTGAGTGCATGTGTGTAATAAATAGAGAGGCTCACTCTCTATTTATATTCTTTTGTTCACTCAATGTCTACTCCAATAAGTCGGCCCCACTTAACAATTACTTACCAGAGCCGACATCTCTATGAGAGTCTAATAACCCTAGTGCCCTACAACTGTGGGGACTTTGCCCTCCGATCAACAAGGAGGGTTAAATTTGACTCAATTGTGGGGACTATTGCCTCGACTTACAATGGAGTGTTAACCTCAATGACTTTACATGACTTGTTTACATTATTGAATCTCTCGATCGAAACATCGAGGCATGACATGACTCAATTACATTACAGATAATTCCCAGAATAAACATCGGGGTACAATACATAAGATATACAAGTGAATACATTCTAAAGTTACAAATACATCAACACTCCCTCTTAACTGGGAAGGTATTCTCTTGACACAATTTATTAGCACAAGTCTTCTTCTCTGTATCATATGGATCATCATCAAGTCATCTTCATCTTCAGGTCATCTTCATCTTCAAGTCATCTTCATCGTCAAGTCATCTTCATTGTTAGGTCATCTTCATCAAGTCTGGATCATCATCTTTATCTGGAGCATCACTGGATCATCATCATCATCACTGCTTCTGTTATCTCAATCAGATGGTGCTATCTCTTCATTCTTCTCATCACAGGAAGTTCTACAGAGCCAGCCCTTTTTCATGTTGGTTGTAGGCCTAACCTCCATGTAGGTCTTCTTCAACGCTTATATATGACCCTAAGTCAGAATGGCCTACCCAACACTTACATCTGACCATGGGAGTAACACATCCAACAACCATGTCAGAAAGGTACGCCCATCACTTACATCCGACCATGAGAGGAACACATCCATCACCATGTCAGAAAGGCCAGCACTTACATTCACCATCATGATAGGACACACCTACTATCATCTATGAAAAGGCCTAGCACTTACAACCATCAGCATGATAGGACACACCTACTATCATCTGTGGAAGGGCCCAACTCCTAAAACTAGTGGCATGGTAGGACACAACTACTACCATCCATGGAAGGGCTCTACACTTACATCCGACCTCATCATGTCAGAAGGGCTCTCAGCTCTAGGCTGAGTATTCCTGGTAACTGACTGGGTGCGTCCATTCTCCCAGAGAATGGCCTCTCAGCACTAAGCTGAGTGTTCCTGTTAACTGACCAGGTGCCTCCATTCTCCTAGAGAATGGCCTCTCAGCACTAAGCTGAGTGTTCATGGTAACTAACCAGGTGCCTCCATTCTCCCAGAGAATGGCCTCTCAGCACTAAGCTGAGTGTTCCTGGTAGGTGCCTCCATTCTCCTAGAGAATGGTATCTCAGCTCTAAGCTGAGTGTTCCTGGTAACTGACCAGGTGCCTCCATTCTCCCAGAGAATGGCCTCTCAGCACCAAGCTGAGTGTTCCTGGCAACTGACCAGGTGCCTCCATTCCCCTAGAGAATGGCCTTCAACACTTATATCTGATCATGTGGGAATACATCCCTCAATCACATCAGAATGGCTTTGCACTGATCATGTGGGAACACATCCCACAATCACATCAGAATATATCTGCACTGATTATGTGGTAACACAACCCACAATCACATCATAACATCTCTGCACTTACATTTGACCATGTGAAGCTTAGCCTTCCACCATGTTAGAAAGGCCAACGCACTTATATCTAACCATGGAAGGAACCAATCCTCTCACCATGTCAGAAGGGCTCACAGACTCATCACTTCCCCTTGGAAGGAACCTTGATCTGGAGAACACCAAGCTTCTCCCTGAAGTACTCAAAATTCACTCTGGCCATTTCTAACATAGAATCACATCAGGGCTGATTACGTCCAAGGATAACCCGTGAGATTCGCCAGGACCTATTACATCCAAGGACAACCTACAGGACCGATTACGTCTGAGCAACCTACGAGCTTCGCCATGATTTATGCTCAGACAAACTGTCTCACCGGATATGATAGAACTCCCTCTTTCGAGAGATCTCGATCTGGATCTCATATTGGAGCTTCACTACTCCTCTCTCCCAAGTAGCAAGTGGCAACATATTTTGCCTCGACTGTACTCAACACCATGCAGGACTCCATCCTTCCAAACCAAGAGATCACACCTGATCTCATACTGAAGCAACATCCCGAAGTGCTCTTCTTATCAATGGCATTGCCTGCCCAATAGGAATCCACATAACTCTCCAGGTTAATCTTCTGATTCGCTTCATACTTGAGCCAATAATCAACTGTACCCTTTAGGTACCTCACTGCATGCTTTGCAACCATCAGGTGAACATGTCTCAATGTGTTCATAGAAAAGCAATTATCAGGTCTCGTATTTGTCAGGTACATCAAGGAACACATCATCTGACGATACATCGTGGCATCAACCGAATTTGATGAAGCAACACTCAATAGCTTCAGGTTCGATGCCATAGGTGTGGTCATGGTGTTGCAGTCCATCATCCTGAACCTCTTTAGGATCTCTACTGCATACTTCCCTTGTCAGAGGGAGATTCTGCCACACCTCCATGCCTAGAAAGTAGTGCATCACATCCAAGTTCTTCATCTTGAACTCGGCAGCAAGTCTCCTTCTTGCAACTTTAATGAGTTCCTCTTTTCTGTCAGGACAAGTCATCGACATATAATAGGAGCATCACTGTTCTTCCACCTTCAACCTTGAATCAAAGGCTGGAATCCACTTTACTCTCAGTAATGCCTAGAGTCATCAGTAATCTATCCATCATGTTGTACCATGTTGAACCTCAGGATCTTTTGTAGTCACTCCCTCTGAAGAAAAGCATCATTCTCCCTCTGCCTTTCGTACTCTATGCATTGAAACATTATGTACTGGAGTGACAAGTAGCTTTCTATGCTACTAATATTCTATGTATCCATCTAGGGTCACTAGATACCAAGATCCTCTATCTTGAACCTTTTCAAAAGTTCTTCTCGCACCCATCTGTGAGCTTGTCATCCTCTATAGGATTTCATCTTCAACCTTGTAGCAAAGGTTAAGATCTTCATTACTTGGATTATTTCTTGAACTGTCATCACTTGTTCTTTGGAACAAGTTTCGTCCTTCTTTTCTTGTAGGTGATTGTACGCAATCTTTCCTACAAGTCAAATGCATTAGTTGTATGGTTAGAAACATTTCATAAGGTATATTCATAATGAAAAATTCTTTTGCATCAAGATATAATTATGCAACTATTTAGTCAATACAACATTCATCCATATCTCAAGGAAACTTTCTAGATGCCTTCCATCAAACCAGGACAACATTGAGATTGTGCACTAATCCAATATGTCAGCAAAGAGGTTTCATTCTAGATAAGTAGCAATGGAGAGTTATATAGCACCATGAGCTACTTACCCATCACATGCATATTTGTAGTATACTGTCATTAATGCAAACATTCTATCATGCATAATACATAAACTGAATATAAACAAATGCATAACAAAACAATATCATGAAATGACAGTTGATTAATTATCTTTATTTGTTTCGTGGGTAGACTCCTTCTTTTAGCTTCATCATCTTCTTCATTCATAACAACATCATTTCTTATCCAAATGGATAAGAGGTTCCTCAAGAGTTGAGTCCTTCGTATTCCTCATCGCTTGAGGGATCTTCTTTGAATCGTGAGAGCTTGATCTTCAGTTGCTCCCATCTTCTCTTCTCTTATTATAAGTCGAGCTTCTTCTTCTTCCCAAAGTCTACTGAAAGTAATCACTTCCTTCTGGCGTACATTCCTTGAATGAATAAATCCCATGATCCTGGGAGGCCATTATCACAACTTCTGCATTCTCCACTTCTTCTTCTACTGCTTCAAGTTGTTCTTTGATTTGAGAGACCCTTGTAAAGTATGACTGTATGGTCTTTGCATTCTGGATCTTTCACATTCTTCAACTGTTTTCTCAAAGTCATCTTCTGATTTATGTTCTTTCCTTCAAATAGCTTGATCAAGGAATCAAACATCTCTTTCGGTGTCTTTAGGGAAGACACTTGTGGTATAAGGTGATTCGTGATTGAATCAACAATGATCTTCTTGGCCTTGACCAAGTTCTTCTTGTGTAAGGCTTTTAGCCTCATCTCCCTCTAGAATTGGAACCTCTCTACTTATGTAGGTGTCCAATTCATTTTCTTCAAGAACGAGTGAGATCCAATACTTCCATGTTTGGAAGTTTTCAGTTTCACTAAGCTTGTCATCAAGCTGGTGTGATTAGACATTTTGAAATAAGAATGTCAAATGTAAATAGCAAAAGATTAGATCTTACCAAATTGAGGTGTCCGTCCTAGTTCTGGAGTTGGTTGATTTAGGGTTTGTTAGAGAAACCTTAATTTTCAAAACTTGGAATCTTTCAGATCTGATTGGATAGAAAGATATACCTCTTCAAGGCGAGCTGTCCAATGTACTCATTTTCTGAAAATAGTGGAGGGAAGCTCCCGGAATAGGAAGCCCTAGTTTACCAATTTCTTCTATAGAAATGCCTGATACTGTTTCTGTGGTATCTCCGAACTTACTACTCCTACGTGTTTGAAATTTCATATTGAGATAACCTCATCTATTCTTGTTCCACCACCATAGGTTTCATTAGAATTGGTTTCACCAATTGGGACTGATGAGTGTTTTCCCAAGGTGACCTATTTCAGGATTGTTCAGCATAGTGAAGTTGTACGGACTACCACATATCACTGTTTCATATTCAGGTTAGAAAATTTTACCATAGAAATTAAAATCCGTGCCCTTTTTGGAACATCTTGATAAATTTAATTTGGACCTTCGTAGCCCAAGGTATAGTGATTCTCCCCAGGTGTCCTATTTGGGGAGGAATCCTGGGAGAGGTTGGAACCCTAACTTGGAGGAAATATCTCCTAGAATATAGCTAATCCGAGGCTCAAAATTGGACACAGTGTAAATCAGGAATGTGTATTCAACCTGTGAAAGTTTCGAAACCTGAGCCTTCTCCATTATCAAGATATAGTGACTCTACCAAAACTATCCGTTTAAGTATTTTAGGGTTTTTTAGGCCCGGGGTCAAACTAGGGTTTGACTTTCTCAGAGGTTCACCCAACCAAAAATCTCGACCTAGGTCTCTAAAATTTGATTTTGATGAGGAGAGTAATCCTATGCCAGGATCACTCAAAAATTCCTCTTCTGTAAGAATCCCTAAGTTCCCGCACCAAAAACTGAAAATGCCCAAAATCAAATTCTGCTTTGACAGAAAGATGCACCCTTCAATGGAGAGTTAGCCTAGCCTCCTTTTGCTGATGGATTGTGGAGAGAGACCCAAAAAGTAAAAATCCCTAGCTTCTGCAGCTGCACAGTGTCTTCTTCTCAAGTTAGCTCTGATACCATGTTATATTTTTATCATTTAAGCAATATGATCTTAGGATCCTATCTAAGAGAATAACATGCACAACAATTAAACACAAGAGACAAGAGACACAAAGAATTTTCCTCAGGGAAACCAGAAAGGAGAAAACCCCACAACTTACTCAGAGATAGAATGAGCACCAATGGCATCAGTAAAACCCAAAAACATAAATATGATCTCCAACAACTTGTTCTCTCTCTCTCACTTGAGAGAGCTTCTCCTCTCTCACTCACGTGCCCTAGTGAGTGAGTGTGCATGTGTAATAAATAGAGAGGCTCACTCTCTATTTATATTCTTTCGTTCACTTAATGTCTACTCCAACAAGTCGGCCCCACTTAACAATTACTTACTAGGGCCAACATCTCTACGATAGTCTAATAACCCTAGTGCCCCACAATTATGGGGACTTTGCCCTCCGATCAACAAGGAGGGTTAAACTTGACTCAATTGTGGGGACTATTGCCCCGATTTACAATGGAGGGTTAACCTCAATGACTTTACATGAATTGTTTACATTATTAAATCTCTTGATCGGAAGATTGGGGCATGACATGACTCAATTACATTACAGATACTTTATGGAATAAACATCGGGGTACAATACATAAGATATACAAGTGAATACATTCCGAAGTTACAAATACATCAACACAATGCCAAGGAATGATATCATTTTATCCCAGACCGAGATTTTTTCAGATAGTGCCATCCAGAAAAATAGTTTAGATTTTAATGGGCATTTTATCTTCTATATAGCCTTATGCCACCATAACGACTTTGGTATGTCATCTTTCTTTCTGTCAGCAAGATATCCTAGTTTTGGAACATATACACTGCCTGGATAATTCTCGGTCCAAATCAATTGGTCTTCCATTGCTGTTAGATAAATGTTGACACGGGAAAGAGCATATATATAATTTTCCCAAAGGACAGAGAATTCACCATCAATACCCAAAATTTTCATTGATCTCCAATGTTGTTTGATCTGGGTAGTTCTAATCGTATCTCGAGCATGATACAAAAAAAACAATACCTCTGTCATTTAGTTGAGCTACCATTTCAGTAGGTAGATGATAGACATTTGTGCATCGTGGCCAGGGATCCTTACCAATACAAAGTTTCCTACCATCTCCCACTCACCATGCCAATCCATCATCTCCAATAATATCATATGCTTTGATCATCACTTTCCAGATAATCGATGTATTCCTAGAGGTCTTGTTACACCATCTAATCCATTGCTCCAAAGAGAGGGGATGTATGCATTTTTGGGGAATAATAGATACCCAAAGACCATCACTAGTCAAATTTCTCTAGATACCAGTCTTCCCAGGTCTTTGGGAATGGTAAGTTTATTCCATGCAATCCATGGAAAAGTTGACGGGCCTTCTTTACCCCTCCATAGAAAATTGAAGCATATTTTCTAATAGACTCCATGATGCCTAAAGGGATATAAGCTATAGAGGCCCAGTAAAATAGGATAGCCTCCAAGATGGACTTTATCATGGCCAATCTTCTTCCTTTGGATAACCATCTGTTGCACCAAAAATTGAGCTTTGCCTCTATTTTTCTCACCATCCAAGACTAGTATTTCTTCAAATAGTCATTAGGTTTTATGATAAATCCCAATACTTCAGCCCACTATTAACAACGTGAATTTAAATTGAGAAAATATCTAGTCCATATCATCATTTCCAAGGTTCATTAAGGAAATGGAATATTTGGCATAGTTGCATACCATACATGTAGCACTTGTGAATAGTTCCAGAATAACTTTGATTTTCAGAATATCACGTCTAGAGTCATCAATAAAGAGAAGAATGTCATCAACAAATAGTAAATATGCGATGGAAATATTACCTCCAATAAAGTGTCCCTGAATGTTTCTAGAGTTTTTGGCTTGAATAATTGCTCTGCTAAGTCCCTCCGCCACCAGTAAGAACAATAAATGGGCGCTAGAGGGAATCCTTGTCTCAACCCTCTCCCAGGTGTGAAAAAATGAGAAGTCGCACCAATTATAAGAACAACAAAAGCCATAGACTAAACACAGGACATGATCCAATTGATAATAGGGAGGTCAAAACCAATATGAGTAAATAATAGTATGAGGAAAGTCCAGTTGACTCAGTCGTATGCTTTGGATAGGTCCATTTTGATAATAGATGCTGGAAGCTTCTTAATTTTCATCATATGGGTGACTTCTAGAGAAATCTCAATGGCATCATGAATCTATTGCTTGTTCATAAAAGTGAATTGTTCCTCAGATATAGATTGTGAAAGTCAATTTTTTAAATTCTATTAGCAATGATCTTTGTAGATAACTTGTATATGGAGTTACACAAAGAAATAGGTCTATATTGTTCAAAAGAATTTGGGAATCAAAGTGATACAAGTCGTATTGAAAGCAGCTAATATATTTATTTGATTCTTGATTCTTCAATAACTGCCAAAATATCATCCTGAAAAATATCCATAAAACTTGAAAATAATTCCACCAAGAATCCATCTTGTCTAGGGATCTTGTCATGCTACATAGTCTTTATAACCTCTGTAAATTCTTCAACAATTAAAGGAGAGTTCATATAGAAATTATGTTCCTCATCAATGGAAGCAGGGTAATGTTTAATCAAATTCAACATGGAGGCAATCGTGGCTCTTTCATCTTCTTTATAAAGATGTTTGTAATGGTTGACCCTTGATGCTACAAGCTCCTTAAAACCAATGACCCAATTACCTTCCTCATCTTCCAAGTTCCATAAGGAGTTAGTGCTTAAATGGTGTATGTAGAAATTACGAAAGAATTTGGTGTTGTCATCCCCTTGTAGTAACCATATAGCTCCGTTTTGAAGTCTCATGGAGGCTTCCTACTCAGAAATAATTTTCCTTCTATCTGATCTTATAATGTTGGTTGTGGAGCTTGATCTTCTTGATTTAGAGATCATGTTTCAGTCATCTTTGGATCCTAGTACCATGACGGGGGCTATGGGGGGGCTTCCCCCCCACTATAGTCGCCATGGGGGGTCAAGGGGGGGAGACAACTAATTTGGGATCCCTCCCTGGCGGGGGTTTGGGAGCAGATCCCCAGTTGCGAAAATTTAGGGAAAATGCCTTTTAAAATGTTGTAATTGTTGGAATATATTAAACCCACTCATAACTTAGGATAAAATAATTAATCATTATTTAATTAATTATTCACCCACTAGCTTAATTAGTTGGCATCCACTTGCACCTTAAAGTCAATACATGCCATCTATATCCTAGGAATGATTTATTTCTAATTCTGGGTTGATCTTGACCACCTTTTGACCATCCAAAATTAGTATATAGGACTTTACAGCAGATTCTACTTTATTTTGCTTTTTCTGCTTTTCCTGCTTTTCTATGGATAAGATAAAAGCTAGTCAACTAGGAAACTGGGAGCTTTTGTTTCCAACCCATCCTCCATTATTTTTTCTCCATTTTCTATGACTAGCATGTTTTTTCCATATCCTTGACAACTCACTCATGCTTTTGCCAACTCATGAGGTCCTTGATATATTTGGGAAGTGCTTTAGCCACCTATGGGGGTTTTCTATATTTTGGTAAGTCGGCCTTTTTGAGCTTTATGAGTTGTTTTCATACAATTCGATTTTCCTATGAGGGATGTACTATTTATGTACACTATTATTCATCATTATTCAATGGAAGGATACACACCAATATTCATTTCTTCATTCATGTGATTTAGTCTCTTTTCTTCTCTCTATTTTTCCTGTGTATGCTTGTGAGAATTCTTAGTAGCAAGATCTATTTCCTGTGCTTCTTCTTAGCATCATTGCTCATAGCATTGATCTATTATTTCTACATGGTATCAGAGCTACAGGGAGCACAACCTTGCCATCTTCTATAGCAGCAAGGTTGATCAAGTTCTACAGAGTTGAGGAGCGCATCCAGTCTCCTATCCCTCTCTAAGGAAGAGCTTGTCTAGTTTACACAGTTTTCTCCTAGTTTGTTTTGCAGGTCGCAGAGAGTATCTACTAGAGCATATCAACAAATTAAATATGGATTCAAAATTTCCTCTACTATCTCCTTTCAACTATGCTGATTGGAAGCCAAAGATGAGGGCATACTTGAAGAGGCAATGTCTCTTTGATGTCTCCATTGGTGCATTGAGTGAACCTGAGTCTTATGAAGAGAATATTGATTGGATAAATAATTGTGATAGATATTATGGAATTATGTGTTTGGGAATGTCTCCAAATATATATCATCTCATAGATTCTGCTGAATTTCCATTTGAGCTTTGGAAAATTTTGGACAAAGCTTTTGGTTTGCAGGAAATTGAAGATGAAGCATGGAGCGAACCTAGAATCTCCTCTTGTTCTCTCTCTCAAGATTTATTGGCCTCTACATTCTCTAATGAATTTGATAATGATGAAGAAGTTTCACATACAGTTCATGTTGTTTTTTCCCTCATTGATTCGAATGCTTCCTCCTTCAATGAAGAAGCAAATATTGAAGAGCCATCTTTTTCTGTGTCTCTTGAAGGTCATATTTCTTCTTGTGATACTATTGATGAAAAAGAAGTAACATATGGAGCTGCTGCTGATATTGATTATGATCCTATGACCCATTCATTGTTCTCTAAATCTCATATCTTAGATTCTGAGATCTATGTGCCAGATCCTTCACACTTTGTGCATACCTCTCTCCTTGATGGTGTGCAACCCAACGATTTCCAGGATGTTTGCTTAACCAAATCAACCTTATTTGTGTCATACCACTTACCTTACTTGATATAATGTGCTTCAACATCTCCTCCTTTGTTCTTGGCATCAATACTCAGAACCTCCTTGAATATTGTGACCATCCCATTATTTCCTCCTTTCATACAGAGGATTCATTACTAGTGTATTTCCATGAGTCTATTGATATGCTTATATGTGATCCTTTGGATTTTGATTTAGAAGCATATTTGTAGGTTGATACACATATCATACCACCATCCATACCATCTACCATAGCTCTGAATAATCCCAAGACTATACAAATCCCTAGTTCACTAGTTGATTCCTCATTGGTCTCTTATGCAGTGATATTTATCTTACATTATTTGAAGTCTTTCCTAACTTTCAGTGGATGGTTATCCATGACCTTAGTAATATATGGACTGATATTAAACATGTTTGGATCTTTTCTAAACACTTATGGTTCAGATCTTATGCCCATCCATCATTCAGATTTTTACACCTATCAGTTTTCCCCAGTTGCTCATAATTTTCTCAGTATAGCCCTATATCCTCATGGAGCCACTGAAGCATTTGTCCTTGCTGTTCCACATGCTAATATTTCTGATATATCAGAGTTTTATCAGCCTCATATCAGATCTATATAGGTGCTACATCAGATTGGAAGATTGACATGTGATTCACATCACAATTTTGCAGCTATTCAGGGAATTGGGTGTGAAATAAATTGCCTTATTTTTTGTACTCTTTGGAAAGGAGTATGCACAGATCTCTTTTCCATTTCAGATTATATTTGCAGATAAGAGTTTGACAGCAGAAAGAAGCATTCAAATAATGCTCCTACTTCATCAGTTGATGAGATACAAGGAGTCTCTCGTCTTCCTTCTTGCAGGTTCTACACTCCAGCGCATGATCATGGAGTTCATGATTTCTTCATCAAGTCCTTCATCCAGAAGCAGTTCAGTCAGCTCATTAAAGTGAAGATGAATATATGTTGGAGACATATTTCAAATTTTGTGCCTTGTCCTATCTTGAGGGAGGATTTTCCCCATGTGGTTTTGCCTCTTTCCTCACTTTTCTGGACATAATAATTGTTAAAGGGTGACCATAGCCTTGTTGTTGGGCCCTATATGCATCCATATTTTTTTGTCATACCATCATAAAGTCAGACTTATAGGGGGGTTTTGGAATATATTAAACCCACTCATAACTTATGATAAAATAATTAATCATTATTTGATTAATTATTCACCCACTAGCTTAATTAGTTGGCATCCACTTGCACCTTAAAGTCAATACATGCCATCTATATCCTAGGAATGATTTATTTCTAATTCTAGGTTGATCTTGACCACCTTTTGACCATCCAAAATTAGTATACAGGACTTTACAACAGATTCTGCTTTATTATGCTTTTCTTGCTTTTCTATGGATAAGATAAAAGCTAATCAACTAGGAAACTGGGAGCTTTTGTTTCCAACCCATCCTCCATTAGTTTTTCTCCATTTTCTATGATTAGCATGTTTTTTCCATATCCTTGACAACTCACTCATGCTTTTTCCAACTCGTGAGGTCCTTGATATATTTGGGAAGTGCTTTAGCCACCAATGGAGGTTTTCTATATTTTGGTAAGTCAGCCTTTTTGAGCTTTATGAGTTGTTTCCATACAATTCAATTTTCCTATGAGGGATGTACTATTTATGTACACTATTATTCATCATTATTCAATGGAAGGATACACACCAATGTTCATTTCTTCATTCATGTGATTCATTCTCTTTTCTTCTCTCTATTTTTCCTGTGTATGCTTGTGATAATTCTTAGTAGCAAGATCTATTTCCTGTGCTTCTTCTTAGCATCATTGCTCATAGCATTGATCTATTATTTCTACAGTAATTTCATAGTTGTAACTTGGTCAATAATGGGTGATTTACGGGCCCATGGTTTTGGATAGCCTGTGGTATTTTCCCATGGTATTCCCTTTATAAAATGAAGGAATTGTAATAAGGTTGTGTATTGTATTGTAGCATTGTTAAACAATCTCCGTGATTGTGTGAGAGAGACTGTGAGAGAGTGAAGAGGAAGTGAAATGGATGTGCTACAGGTTGTATCCCTTCATTTTGCTGGATAATACAATAATAAAGGACTGACAATTTTTGTGTGGACGTACCCATCTTGGGTGAACCACATTATATTGGTATCTCTCTTGTAATGTGTTAATGTGTTTTATATTTGCATCTTGTTTATTGTTATTGATCTACTACCCTATTTTCCTAACACATAATCCCAATTTGAATCTTTTGATCATTCAAAACATATCCACAAGGATGAGAATCATGGAAGGTCTTAAGAAAATCTTCAATACTTCATGGCTCCTCTTCTTGCCTAAACTTCCTTTAATCTTACCAGGCCATAGTCAAGGCCTTAATAACCTTTAAATTGTTAAGCCTCTGTATAATAACATAAGAAGGAAGATCTAGATTTTATTGTTCGAATATTATAAACCCACTCCATACTTAGGATAACAATATTTAATCATTTTTTATTAATTTCCTATCCACTAGCCTAGATAGTCAGCATCCACTTGTACCACTTGGTCAACACTTTCCATATATACCCTAAGAGTGATTTTATCCTGATTTTGGATATAACCTACCTACTTTATTGACTACCTAGATTTAGTAACCTCACCTTCCTGCAGATTGTGTCTTTATCCTACTTTATTCCTACTTTTCAGTGGATAAGGTAAAGCTAGTCAACTAGGAAGCTGCTATCTTTGTTTCCAACCCATGCTCCATGATTTTCTCTCTAGATTCCATGATTAACTTGTTTTTCCATCACTCATGAAAACTCATTCATGATTTGACCAATTCGTGAGGTCCTTGACATATTTGGAAAGTGGTTTAGTCACCTATGGGGGGTTATCATATTTTAGTAAGTCTGCTTTATGAGCTATCATGAGTTGTCTTCTAGCAACTCTATTTTCCTTTATAAGGATGTATTAAAAATGCAATATTAATCATTAATGAATAATCAATTCATTTGATCAATAGTCAATTATTATTCTTCTCTTGTATTCAGTCTCATTAATCTCCTCTCTATTTTCTTCCTTGTGCATGCTTGTGAGAAATCTCTTGTAGCTAAATCTTTATCCTGTGTTTTCCCACATGGTATTAGAACACTAAGGTTGCTCAATATATCAATATCTACATCATAGTTCTCAAGTTGTCAAGTTCTATAGAGTTGATGAGCTATCAGTTCTCTACATTAGAGTGCATCAAGTTTCATATCCCTCTTTGAAAAAGAGCTTGAATTCAGCTTACACAATTTTCTCCTAGTTTATAATTGTGCAGGTTGCAGAGAGTATATTCAAGAGTGAATCAACTTCTTAGCATGGATTCCTCTTCAACTATGATCCTGAATCCCTTCAACTATCATGAATGGAAATCCAAAATTGACATTCTGTTGCGTAGTAAGGGACTATATAGAGTTTCTTTGGCTTTAGAGAATGATCCCAATGCTATTGTTGAGAAATATAGGTGGCATAAAAGGTTGGATGAAGCCTATGGATTGCTTTTCCTCTCTATTTCTCCAGATCTTCTTTTTCATCTATATGGTTTGACCACTCCAAACCAAGTATGGACCAACATTGAGTCTCTCTTTGGAGTACAAGATGAGATAAGAGTGCATCAGTTGGAGAATGAGTTATTTTCATTGAGTCCAAGCAGTTTCGATTCTATTGAGGGATTATTCACCAAATTCAAATCACTTGTTCTATTTATCAAGTGATGTGGGATTGAAAAGAAGGAATATCAATTGATTCTATCCATCCTTTCAAAATTGGGTTTTGAATACTCAGTTTTTGTGTCAACTTTTCATGCTACTAGGCTTGCTATTTCTAATTGGAAGACGCCTTCTTTAAGTACATTCTTTGTTTCGCTGACAAAGGAGAAAGATAAATTGATTTAGATGGGTTCTCTTAGAATATCCAAGGGCAAGGATCATGATATTATAGTTCAAGGAATTAAGAATGCAAATTCAAAAGAGAATCAAATAGTGAAAGAGAAGAAGCCAAAGTCAGATAATGAAGATGAAAGTTTGAAGACTACTAATGAAGGTTCAATGAAGAAACTCAAGAAGAAATGAATCACATCCAAATGTTCTTATTGCAGCAAGGGATTTCATACTAAGATTAAATGTTTCAAGAAGAAGCTGGACATCATGTCGCAGTTTCTTGAGAATCATAACATCGAAGTGTGTGATGAACTAGAGAAGCCTGTTGAATCCTCGGAACACTGTCATAGTGCGCAGTTCCAAGGTAATATGAACTATGCCTTGAGTTACAGAGTTAAATCCTTTTCTAGCATCTCTAATATAGATTCAATTTATGATATATCAGAATCTTAAATCCCAGTGTCTTTCTTGAATAATCCACCTATCAATCTATTATATTCATCTCTCAATGATTGTGATTTTTCACTAGATCCTGACTTGTCTTTAATCAACTATTCCTCACTCCATTCAAATAATTATGAATATGATTTAGAAGAAATTTTTCAATATGATATTCATGTTATGAAATCATCCATACCATCATCCATACCTCTAAATACTCCTAAAACTATACAAACCCCAAGTTCACTAGTTGATTCCTTATTAGTTTCATATGTAGTGTTACTTATATCAAATGGTTTCAAGTTTTGCCTATTTTTCACTAGTTGTTTATCCATGACACTAGTCATATTTGGAAATATTTTTCACATGTTTGGATCTGATCTAAGCATACATGGTTCAGATCTCAAGTCCATCAATCATTCAAATTTTATATCCATCAATTTTCCCCAGTTGCTCATCCTTTTCCTACTCTAGCCCTATATCCTCATGGAGACACAAAATATTTTGTATTTGATGCTCCACATGAAAAAATATTTCTGATATTTTAGAGTCATTTTAGCCTCATTTTAGAATTGGGAAGGTGCTACGATAGATTGAAAATAAGATATATGGGACATCTCACCATTTTGTAGCTATACAAGGAATTGATTGTGTTGTTTTTTCTACTCTTTGGGAAGGAGTATGCACAAATATATTTTCCTTTTTAGATTGTGTTTGTAGATAAGAGTATGATAGCAAAAATAAGCATTCAGGTAATGTTCCTCCTTCATCATATTATGAGCTACAATGAGTCTCTCCTCTTCTTTCTTGCAGATACTACACTCTAGCGCATGATCATGGAGTTCACAACTTCTTCATAAAATCATTCTATTAGAAGTAGTTCATCCAACTCATTCAAGTGAAGAAGAAGAAATAATGAAGACATGTTGTTCAATTTTGTGTCTTGTCATTTCTTGAGGGAGGACTTTCCCCATATGGTTTTGCCTCTTTCCTTACTTATCTAGACACAAATAATTGTAAAGGGTGACTATAGCCTTGTTGTTGGGCCCTATATGCATCTATATTTATGATTATTTCAGATAAATCCATCATAAATTTGAACTTAAAGGGGGTGTTGGAATATTATAAACCCACTCCATACTTAGGATAACAATATTTAATCATTTCTGATTAATTTCCTATCCATTAGCCTAGATAGTTGGCATCCACTTGCACCACTTGGTCAACACTTTCCATATATACCCTAGGAGTTCCTTTATCTTGATTCTAGATAGATCCTTCCTACTTTATTGACTACCTAGATTTAGTAATTGCACCTTCCTGCAAATTCTATCTTTATCCAACTTTATTCCCGCTTTTCAGTGGATAAGGTAAAGCTAGTCAACTAGGAAACTACCATCTTTTGTTGCCAACCAATCCTCCATGATTTTCTCTCTAGATTCCATGATTAACATGTTTTTCCATCACTTATTATTTAGCCAATTTGTTAGGTCCTTGACAAATTTGGAAAGTGCTTTAGTCACCTATGGGGATTTATCATATTTTAGTAAGTCAGCTTTATGAGTTAGCATGAATTGTCTTCTAGCAACTCTATTTTCCTTTATATGGATGTATTAACAGTGTTATATTCATCATTAATGAATAATCAATTCATTTGATCAACAGTCAATTATTATTGTTCTCTTGTATTTATTCTCATTATTCTCCTCTCTATTTTCTTCCTTGTGCATGCGTGTGAGAAATCTCTTGTAGCTAGATATTATCCTATGTTTTTCCACATGGTATTAGATCCTCAATTTATACATGTATATTTTCCAAGATTTTTAACCTTCAAAATATACTCCTCATTTTCTGACCACTGGGCATAAACTTGAAAAGGGATGGAGGCCTATGATTATCCCCTTTATGTTCAATAAAGTTGGGAAAATGGTTTGATTCACCACCTTCACCCACCCATTGTTTGATCACAGGGATGCCATGAAGGATACCTTCATTTATAATAAATATGTCAACATTTTTTGCTATGTTGTATGCACCCAATCTCATATTCCTCCAGGTCGGTATGAGGACGGCTAGAGGAATATCAAACATATTTGTATCCTCAATTTTCTTTAGAAAATAATCATCCATGGGGTCAGACTGATTGTGTTACCCTCGGATTCACAACCAACTAGAGATAAATTAAAATCACCACCAATAATAACTCTGTCCCTTTTCAAACTCTCAATTTTCAAATTATTCTCCCAAAACTGAAATACGTGAACATTCGGGCCATAAATATTGAAAACAGAGAAAATCTAGCCAAATTCAGGGGAGAAAAAAATATTTCATAATCCATTGGGAAATACGAGATGTTGAGACAAATGAAATTATTTTGCTACCAACCTGTAAGTAGTCCTCTCGATCTACCCACAACATCTGTGCATGAGAAATACCATCTAGGAAGGATTTTAGACATCTCCTCAATGATTTGGTCCCCAATAGCCAAAGTTTCTTAAATCAATAAGATTTGTGGGTGTCTAGCTTCCACTAATATTTTAAGGTCTTGTCTTTTATGGGGATGGACTACCCCTCTAATATTTAATGACAAAATTAACATAAAAAACCTGAACTAATGGGAAAACATGCTCTAAGGTTTTCTTCGATTGTTTGTTATAGCCCAGAATTGACTTCCATGAAAGCAATCTCCCTAGCCAAATCCATAGTGGATCAACGTCTTCTAAGCCGAGCAGATGAAGATGGTGTGTCATATGCTAACCCACTACAACTAGTGCCCCCTTGTACAGAGTCATGTATTCGAAGATAATATCTTCTCAAAGGAGTAGTGGCCAGAGAAGTCGGTGGGTCATTCCCTACCCCAGCTGAGTATGGCAATTGCTTCTCAAAATCATTGAAAATCTAGACAGAAGGAGGAGATGTAAAGAGATTACTAGATTTAGAAACCCTGGGAGGTCTATGGGAATTATGAATCAAGGATGGATTCAGGAGGGTCATGGACTTGAGAGGATAGTTTGTGTTAGGGACGGGAAGAGAATCAAAACTATCAAGACTATTGGTCACAAAAGAGAAGTCATATATCGAGGTATATCGATAGGGGGTAGTATAAAGATATAAACTTGGGAGGGTTACTTTGTGAAACCCTAGTAAATTTTGGATAGGTTCAGGAGAATAAACTTCAACAAATAAAGGTTCACATGATACACCAAAGTCTCCATTAGTGTGAAAAAACCCTAATCGTTTGTTAAAAAATATAACATTTTTATCAGAAGGATAAGAGAGAGATTACATTCCTGGGATATTATATTCATTTGGGGATCCTGGAGAAAGAAGCATTAGAGAAAGGTATTTCTCATTAGTTCTAGAATGTGAACCTATTTCAAAACCCTAGTCCAAAGTCAACTAAAATGGAACAGTTTGTAGAGTCTCATCCATACACTCTGGTCCTTCATTAGATTGAGACAAGAGAGAATGTTCCTTCGAAAGAGTCTGTAGAGAAGAAACCACTTCATACTGCAAAAGACCATGATTGGAATATGATGCACAAGGATATTTTTCCTTAACCCTCCAAAAGTATGTTGTGAAAGGTAGAGAACAATCTTTCAACAAGTGTCCATACATGTTGCATCAATCACATTTAAAAGGTAATCC
Source organism: Pseudotsuga menziesii (assembly GCA_001517045.1). Taxonomy (NCBI): domain Eukaryota; kingdom Viridiplantae; phylum Streptophyta; class Pinopsida; order Pinales; family Pinaceae; genus Pseudotsuga; species Pseudotsuga menziesii. The sequence continues at coordinate 390,186 of LPNX010366380.1, read as the reverse complement.
AATATAGTCAAGAGTTTGACGGTGATGAAAAATTCCTTTGGATATCATCATGGTCTCAAGAATCCCTTCTCTGAGATGAATATCAACTAAGATTTTTTCCATGGTCAGAATGCCCAATTGCAAGAAAGGCATGTTAGTCGAAAAAAAATCCCCTAAAGAATCTCGATTTTTTTGGAAGATATCTTCGGTCCACAGATCTGGAGGTAATCCAAGAATATTTACCCATATCAATTGTATGAAACATTTCTTTCATAGAGCATCAAAAACGAGTCACCAATGTTTTAGTTTAATGGGAGAGAAATCCTTCATCCAAACCCCATTGAGGAGTTTGTGTGCATCTTCTAGCTTATTGAGGAAAATACCCCACCAACCCTTTGCCAGGGAAATACATCGTGGGGAATATCCAAGGATGATAGCCTAAGTATCATGCAACCATAGTGTAAAATACTCCAAAGAGATATTGCATGCACTGAATATGCCAACAAGTGCATATTTCGACATCGTGCAGACCTCATACATTTCAACATCCTCCCCTAAGGCCATATTTAGGGTGTCCACCTTCCTTTTGATACATTTGGACCTAATATTGTTCAAAATACTATCAGGGTCTACCGAATAACCATAAGGGTTTGTAGACCAAATAGATGGAAAAGGTGAAACACCTAGGGATACAAAATATAACATCGGAAGGGTAGGGCTAATCTCAGATACTTCACAAGCAAATGGCTCAGGTGCTTGAGGAACATAAATTTTAGAGGATCTTAGGAGCTTTCTAGAAGATTCGAAATGAAGGGATTCACAGTAATCCTTGGGATTTCCTGGTCCAGTAGTTGTTGTCGAGGAGGGGAAGTGTGGAAGGCAGGCCACCTCCACTAAGGGTATATGTGAAGTTCCCTTCTTGGAAAGGGATGGATTAGATATGCCTTGTTTTCTAGTTTTTTTCTTCATGGTATAAACAATAACCCAAATACGATAGGGAATCCCATTGTCTCAAAAAGAGTGCCATCTTAGGACGTAGGAAAATAGGTTTTTCAAATCATACCACCGACCGATAAAACCAATTCGAGGAAAAAGGGTTAAAAACCCCAAGAAACCTAAAAACCCTTAGGCCAAAAGATTGTATAGAAAGGGTCACCAGACACTGTAGCATAGTCTTGACAAAGATAAATGATGAGTTCACAAAACCTAACTCTATGATAGATCCCTGACAAACCCTAGGGAGGATAACATCACATAAATCAATAACACAAAGTCACAAAAAAAACACATTCTGGAGAAAATGGAGCCTATACCCAATACTTCCAAACTAAAAATGATAAAACAAATAAAGGATTCCCACATTTTTTTATACATGGTTGATAGTAGGCACATGGGTCGTGCTGCCATGAGCTTAACTCCATGCCAAGGGATAAAAAACAAAAAACATATGACCTACCAAATAAGTAGACATATAGTGACAAATAAAACTTACCAACGGAAAGAGCCAGACCTTGATCCATCTGTAAAACCTACATTTCGTTGTCTCCCAAACCCTAGTATCCGAATGCATCCTAATAAAACAAAAACATAATATCCAATGAACTAACATTATATTAACATGGGGTCATTATTTTGTGTAATATCAATTCCATCATGATATATTGAAGATTATAAGTTGTTGTAAATCAATTTTTGGATTTTTGGTGTTGAGAGAAATTTTCAATATCCTTTATAAAGTGAAATTTGTTATTTGAAAAAATTAATATTAAAAATAGTATTTAAACTCATATATATATATATATATATATATTCCACTGAAAAAAGCTTTTTATTCAGAGAATAAACATGAATTGCTTTGAAGAGCTTACATAAAAAAACCATCCTTGCAGGATTGCAACATAGTCTTAGTGTCTCCTATCACAACATACACGAACTGCTATGTCGAGCTTACATAAAAAAACATCCTTGTAGGTTTGTAGAACAGTCTAAGGGTCTCCTGTCACAGTGTTAGAAAGCCTTTATGGCTTCTTTCACAAGAGTTCATTAGTTTATAAAATTTGCATAAGTAGCACTTTAAATTGCTTCATATCGAAGGGTTGATACCCCTTCTGCTACTTCTTCTATCTCCAACATTCCTGGTTGATATGCTAGAGCCTGTTTTGAGAGGGTATCAACTTCTTCGTTCAGTTATTTGTATATGTGAGCAAAACATATCCTCCCAAACTATGATTTCAAATTCTGTATTTCAGCAAGTAAATGTTGAAGACGTGGAACTCTGATTTTATTTCTTACATTTACCCAGTCCACCACAATTTTCGAATCGCCGAAAATATGAATATCCTGTATCTGGTTGTTGAGGGACACTTTTAAGGCTGCCCATAATGCCCCAAGTTCTGCTCTGTTATTAGAAGCTTGTCCCATGGCATATTTTATGAGCAACTTTCTCTTTGAAGAAATGTGAATGACTACTCTAGCCCCTCTCAACGGTGGTTCACCCTGGATGGCACCGTCGAAATAGGCCTATGGAGTTTCATTGTTTATCACTGGAGCTCTGATTAATTTTTTTTTGGAGATGACAGTGTTAATCTCATGTTCCCGTATCTTATTCATTAACAGAGTGATGGTGATGTCAAGAGGAGTCAATGTGTTGTTGAAAATAGCTCTATTCCATGCCTCCCATATACTGTAAACAAATAGAACATGGAAAGCTTCATAAGGACCTACCCCTTCATCATGCCATCGGGTTTTAGTTCATTCCTCTAAGGTAGCATTTTTTCTTTCATGGGCTCTTCCTGCTGCTAGCTTTCCTGTCACGCCCATCCTTAACACTGCCTGCATATGGGCAGAAGGCAAACAAATGAGAACTCATTTCCTCGCTCATTTTGCAAAGTATGCATAATCCTGGTCCTTTAAAACCTCTCTTCTACAACATTTCCCATGTCAATAGTTTATTTGAAAAGGATAACCACATTGTGATAATGGTTTTTACAGGGCTTTGTATTTTGCATAACCTTTCCCACCACCATTGATCCTCCCTCACTATGATCTCTTTAATTGTCACTTCATATCCTAGTTTGGCTGTGTACTATCCTGATTTTGGATTTTTTGTCCAGATTAGTCTGTTCGATTCTGAACCTAGATGGATAAAATTAGTGACTAATAGATTGAGAAATCTATTCCATTCTATAGCAAGATCTCCTATCAGACCGAGTTCCAGGGCACTTTTCCACTATCTTCGCCCTCTTATAGCCAGACCAGCACGTGCGTCTGCTAAAGTGTAAACTCACTGCGACCTTAGAAGGTGTAATACTCATGTAGATAGTCTGTAACTTTCACCTACCCCAGCCCAAGGATATTCTCCCACTCTCACTTGTCTTCCATCACCTATCTTTTAGGCTATCCAATGCCCCACTAAAGGATATTCCAAGATCATCTCCTTCCACCCAATTGAGCCATTCTTAAAAGTTTTATATGGATTTATAATCCATTCTGTTAGGCTGGCTCTAGAGTAGTATTTGGACAAAATGACCCTTCCCCATAGTGATTCTGAATTTTGGAAGAATCTCCACATGGTTTTTTCTGCTAGATCTTTGCAGAACAATTGTAAATTCTTTATGCCCCATCCACCTAATTCCTTTGGCCGAGCTAAGGTCTTCCACTTTACCAGGAGATTTCCTTTTGTCTGCTTTCTTGCTGTCCACAAGAAGGAGAAACACTTCTTTATGATTTTTGTTAAAAATCCCTTTGGTATGTATGCTATTGAGGCCCAATACATTGGGATACTTTGTAGAATTGATTTTAGGATTACTATCCTTCCCCCTCTGGACAGGAACTGATTTACCCAGTTGTTTATCCTTCTTTCTATATTTTTGAATAACCAGACCCAGTCTTGGAAGGAGTAACAATTAGGTTTCATCTTAAATTCCAGGTATTTGAAACCCTCTTCAATAGGAGTAATTTGAAATGGTATTATCTCCCTTGTCCTCTGTAGCATATCTTCAGGGAAGTCATTATGGATGAGATTGGATTTGTCCACCTTTACCTCCATCCCAGTGGCTCTTCTGTACTTGTCTATCAATGCTATGAAGGCCTCAAGGTTCCCAAGGGATCCTTCACTAAACAACAGAACATCATCTACAAAGAGTGTGTGTGTAACTTCTTCAGAATTAGACACTTTGATGCCCTTTATTTCCCCTTCTGCTTTGGATTTATGGATGATCCTACTCAAGTCCTCTGCCACCAACAAGAAAATGAAGGGAGAGAGAGGGAAACCCTGCCTTAGGCCTCTTGTAGGTCGAAAAAATTGGAGGGCGATCCATTGATTAGAACAACAAAGGAGGTGGACTGTAGAAATCCCATAATTCACTCAACAGCTTCGAGGGCTACTCCAATTTTTTATCAATAACAGTCTTACAAAAGTCCATCCCACCCTATCATAAGCTTTAGATAAGTCTAGCTTTAAAGCAAAAACTCTTTCTTTTTCCTTTTTGATCGTATGGACTGTCTCTTGGGACAAGGACACTGCATCATGAATCTGTCTATTATTTAAAAAACCAAATTGTTCTTCAGAGATAATTTCACTTAGAACTGGTTTGGTCCTCATAGCTTGTGCCTTAGCAATGATTTTATAAATCATGTTGTAACATGAGATGGGTCTGAAATCATCAAAGGATTGAGGTTTTTGTTTTTTAGGAATCAGGGTCAAAAAAGTTGAATTTAAGCTCCCCAACACTTTCCCAGATCCCTGTGATTCTCTAACCACTTCTAGAATGTCATTTTTCATCATATCATAGAAACCAAGGTAAAATTCCAGTGTAAAACCATCAGGCTCATGGCTTTTTCCTTTTTGAAAAGAATGTAAAGTATAACTGATTTCCTCCTCTAAAATTTCCTTAGTGAGTTCTTCATTCATTTGTTCAGTTATCATTCTTGGAAAAAACCCTAAAACTTCCAAAATTTTCTGAATAGGGCACCCTTCTGGCTCTTTGAAGATATTTTGAAAAAATCCTACCCTTGCTGCTGCTTTCTCCTCAAAAGTGCATACCAGGATTCCCTCCTGATTTCAGATTTCACATATAGTGTTTATATTTCTCCTGTAAGATGCATAGTTGTGAAATAATTTGGAGTTCTTGTCCCCTGCCTCAAGCCACAGAGCTCTGCTTTTTAGACACAATATTTTTTCTTCATTATCCAGAAGCACTTCTTTTCTCTCTCAAAGGATTTCAGCAGTTTAGTTTCCGCATGACTGAACACTCCATTCTCATTTCTTTGAAATAAGACCTTTATGTTTTCTTCTACTTCCTTCAATTCTTTCTGTAAGGAGGCCTTATGTGTTTTATCCCATTCTTTGGAGATTTTCTTTTCCCTAGATATATTGTCTGCAAACTGTTGCATTGTAGTATGATTCATAGCTCTTATTATGGGTTGCCAAGCATTTTGAATTTGAACTTTATACTGTTCATCTTCCAACCAAAGGGGGTTGAATTTAAAAGGGGCTGGTGGTTTCTTATCTTGAGGTATTACTAACAAAGAGATAGGTCTGTGATCTGAATTCCCCCCTATATCTACTATGGATTTTAGGGTTATATTTTCACTTAACATATTTTCTTTAACTAGGAATCGATATAGTCTTTTAGAGATGGCTTGAGGACCTCCTCTCTTATTTATCCAAGTTGGTTCAAGTTTAAGGGGAGCAATATCCACTAACTGTTCTTTTTCAAAAAAATTCAGGAAAAAAGGAGACAGAGCATCTTGCCTTGCTTTTTTGCCCCAAACTTCTCTAGCAGAGAGGGTTAAATTTAGGTCTCCCCCTAATATAACATTGGGTTGATTCATTGCTCCATTGAGACTAAAGTTTTCCCAAAAGACTTTCCTATCATAGAAGGGTCCATACGCATTTAGAAATGTGAAATCCATCCTTGTTTCTTTGTCATTTAGTTTGGTTTCTAAGACCGAATCAAGTTTTCTTGAAGCAATTTTGTTCAATACTAGGCTCCAAGCTGTTATTAAACCTCCCGAGTGACCTTCATCATCTAAAATTTTCACTTCCCAGTCTTTGAGTATCTCCTTAATTATGGATTCTGCTTTAGACCCTTCTAGCATAGTTTCCTGGATCAATAAAACTGTAGGTTTGAGGTTGTTGAGCAATCTTTTTAGGGCAACATTTTTAGAGGTCCCCCCAGCCCTCTTGAGTTGTAAGAGAGTAACAGCATCAAGTGCCCCCTTCAGGGGCCAATACTCTAAGAGCCCGTTTGAGAGTAGCATGTTTCCCTTATTTAACATATAAAGCATCCTGTACTTGTGCCTTGGATAGTAGGGTTTTTCTACCTAATCTAGGTTTTTGAGAGGAGTTGAGTGCCACACCTCTAGTAGAGACCCCTTCGTCTAATTGATCTAAAGAAGAGCTTTGAGACCTAAGTTCATAAGATCTTTTAAAGTCAACTTTTTAATTTTTTGAAAACACAGACTGTTCTTTTATAGGGGCAACAGTAAAAACATAGGTGACATGCTCAGGTGTAGAAGAAGGTGTACCTTTGGCCTTATGTGACGATCCCACATCCCAAAACTCAGTGTCTATTTGAGGAATGGGTTGAATTTTCTAGCTTCATGGAAGTGCCAAAAGGAATCAATCATGGAAGTGCCAAAAGGAATTCAGATAAATTTTAGAATGACAAATTTCCAATCCTTGTGGATTGGTAAGAAGGAAAAGGAGGGAATATAGTAGGGCGAGTGATGACCTCTAAATATATGGGAGGTATTTAAGTAGACGATTGGTTCCATATGCCAAGGAAATAAGCAAATATCACATATTCTGTGTAGAGAGCCTTTGTGGATGCCTTCCCGCTTGTCATTCATTGGATAACTTTGGAAACTTGGATATGATAAGAAAGTCAGGCTTGGAGAAGATCCTTGGGAAAGAGTAGATGAATCTTATAAGATTTCAAAATACTTACTCATATCTCTTCATGATCATGGCATATTTTCCTTATGGGATGCAATATCACATGACCATAATAGAATAGGCAGGTTTGGTTGGAAATCTGAGACATCTCTAGGCTTGGATGGACACTTGAGTGTTGAATGGCGTAGATATGTTAGAAATATTTGTTCTGGTTTGACTAATATATTATAATAAGATTAGGGAACTCAATGTTGGTGCAAAAATCAATTGTCTAGAGAATATAGGCGAAACTAGGCTATAGGGCACAAGCAAAGTCTAGTGTTCAGGGAGAGGATGTTTGGTAATGGGATTGAGTATGGAATTTGGATAGACCATTAAAATCCATGATCATTTATGGATATATATGCATAATAATATTTTGAAGTGGAATACTATTCTAAAGAGGGGGTGGACATGTCCCAACATATGTTCTTTGTGCATGACAGATGTCGAATCGATGTTCCATATTTTTGTACAATTATGTTTCATTGTACAAGTATGGATTTTTATTGACATGAATTCCCCCACTAAAAGTGACTTGGAATAAGAATAGTATGGAGGACCATGTTCTCGAGTGGCTATCGAATGCCTTGGTCACCTCCTCTGTATATTTTCCATGTCACCTGGTATACTTCAATTGGTGGGTTCATAACTCATGTATTTTATAGGAAAAGTTGATCTCGATGGAAATACCAACATATTTGTTAAAAATATTAGCACGAGAGTTCAAGATTGAGCCAAAAAGGAATATGCTTAGATCTCTTTTAATGCTTTCAATATATATCGATGTCCCTTGGAGGTTTTTTGATGGGGAAATTCAATGACTCCCCCCTCTCGTGGGGTTGAGGTGGCACTACATATTAATGCTTCTCATTACTTTCATATCAGGTATACTTTGGGTAGAGGCTCAAATATGAAAGCATAATTCTCAACATTATGGACACTTTTATTTCTCACCATAAAACAAGGAGTTAAACAACATTAGGTGACGGGAGACTTAAACGCGGTAATAGATTGGGCCAATTATAAGAGTAAGGTAGAGGTTGTGCGTTTGATTTCTCTTCTGACACAAATTTGCACCTCCATATAGGGTTTAGAATGGATCTTCTTCTTGCGGGTTTTCAAAGACTAAATAAAAAAGTAGATGAGCTATCCAAAGAGCCCCTACTACTTCATGATGCCTTAACTTTCCATAATTTTTTTGATGGCTAGGAGATAGAATCCTTGGAGTCTCTGTATTAATAATGTTGGATTGGTTGTAATCAGTTTGTGTCTTGCGATTGTACTTAGAAAATAGTTTGAGTCTATCTCGTTCGGGTGTTGATAGGGTATGCCAATTTGTGTATTATGTTATGTCAAGATGTAACAAGCAAAAATGAAGCTTGTAATTTGTTAATAATTTTTGTTATGGAATTCGTAGTAAACTAAAGTCTAATCTAGGTATTGATTAGTCATTTGGTGGAAAAAATACTTTTTATATTCTCATTTTGTGGAATATAAAGGTTTTTTTTCTCCAGAAAAAAGGTAGGGTGTCCTTTTACTCGAGAAGAGCTCGGTTACAATAATTATTGACGAAAAAATTCATAGATTTGTAGCTTTTTAAATATGCTTTCTAGAACCAAAACCCTAACTACTTGAAAAAGTCCAAATAATTAAAAATACCAACTTCCTACTAGGTCTTAATTAATAGAGAGACCCTTTTTACATTGATTGTTGACAATTAGCTACTCAACCAACTTATTTCCAAGAGACGGTTCTATACAATGCATAGATAACTACTAAAGTAAGTTAGGATAGGACTCTAGAACCCCTGCACCCCCCCCCCCTTCAAAAGTGTTGTCCTTAATGTAGAAGCTGGTGAGGAAATTGCTATAAAATTTGGTTGGTGGCCAAGTAGAATCTTATAGCATCATATCTTTCCACTAGATCAAAACTTCTTTGATGGTGCACTTGTTCAATTGTTGTTTCTTAGAGGCTAAAGCTGTTGCTAGTAAGAGCCAAATGGATCCTTCCTATTCTAGTTATGGTAAGCTGGTCTATACTTTGCAATTAGACCCCACCACGTTTTAGACAAGAGACAGGAAACATTGGATGGATCTTGGAATGACATGGTAGATTAAGCTTATAGGCCACTTGTCCAATATGCTTGAGGATGGTATCGGGTCCACAGAACATTGGAGCAAGTTTGTAGTGGAGATGATACTTGAGGGATGTTTGCTCATAAGGTTGTAGTAAAAGAAACACCTAATCACCTACTTTAAAGGAATGCTCAAAGCGATGTTGATCTGCTTGTTGTTTCATTATGTTTTGGGCCATAACCAGGTTGTCTTTAAGGGTGCATATAATATTTTCTGTGGTTGAAAAGTGTGTTGTCCATGACCTGAAATATGGAAGTAACCAACAGATAGGTAATCACTAATTAAGGTTTTTGGCCATACACTACTTCATATGGTGTCATATTGATGGAACCATGATAAGTGGTATTGTACCACCACTCGACCAAAGGATCCTAGTGGTTTGGCCTCTTTGATGCAAAGCATTGTAAGTAGATTTCCAATTATTTAGTGACTCTTCTGTTTGGACATCAATTTGGGGGTGATATGTTGTGCAGAGATTCAATTAAGTGCCCTGTAGTTTAAACAGTTCTTACCAAAATTTACTGGTGAAGGTAGGGTCGTGATAATAAATGAGAGATATTGGCATGCCATGGAGCTTAAAAATATGATCCATAAAGATTTCGGCCACCAAGGAGGGAGTAAAATATTGTTATTAGGCACACAAGTGGGTGTATTTGTTCAAATCATCTACTACCACCATGATGACTGCTTTATTGCTTGTCTTAGAAGCCCTACAATGGAATCCATAGATATGTCTGTACATATTTGGCTGGGAATGGGAAGTGGCTGCAAAGAACTTGTTGAATTCACTATTTTGGTCATATGTCATTGATAAATTTCGCAGGTTGCAAGAAAGTTGTGGATATATTTTTTCATTCCTTCACAGAAGAAGGAGCACTTAATTATTTCATAGGTTTTATGAAATATTGAGTGGCCTATTATGGATGATGAATGCAATTCTTCTAGGATTCTTGGTATTAAGGCCAAATTTGAGAAAAGAAGTATGTGCTCCTTACACCTCAATACATTATTGTTTCATGTATACCTGGGTGGTGGGTTCAGGTCTTCTTGTAGGCATTTAATGAGGTGTCAAACGATGTCCTATGTCAACCATTCTCACATTGTTTCTTCGAGTCATCCTGAAACTGGTAAGGATAAGGTGAAGAGGGGACCCTACTCTTCAAATTTCCTAGACAAATCATCTAACACCACATTGTTATGACCCTTATTATATATGATCTCATAGTCATATCCCAACATATTAGTGACCCAGTTATATTGTTTGGGGGACAATTGATGTTTTGTTAAATACTTAAGGCTGTGATGGTCGGTCTTGACTTAGAAACAATGCTTGATTAAATATAGTTACCATGTCTCAACTACATGAACTATAACCATAATTTATTTCTCATAGGTGGATTTTCCCAAGTTTTAATCACAAAATTGGTTACTCGTGAAGGCCAATGTGTGTCCCTCTTGTATTGAGACTACCCCTAGGCCATGGCTAGAGGCATCACATTCTAAGATGAATTTCTTAGTAAAATTTAGCATTGCAAATTCCATTGTAGCACACATAGCTTCCTTTAGGGCCAAGAAATCCTACTCCACTGCTGCATTCTAGAAGAAAGCATTGTTTTAAAGAAATACTATAAGAGGAACTTAAATATTTCCATAACAAATTTATGGTAATATCCAATAATACCTATGAACCCTCTTAAGATATTGAGAGCTTTGGGGCGGAGCTAGTGCTGCATAGGTTCCACTTTCTTGAGATCCACCCTGACACCTTCCTTGTTCACAATATGGCCAAAGTATTTAACCTCTGACCCCCCAAAAGCGCACTTGGATCATTTCATGGATACCTTGTGATCATGTAAGACATGCATTATATGAGAAACATGTTAGAGGCAAATTTCCCAAGTGGGGTTGTAGACCAAGATATCATCAAGGAAAGCTAGGAAAAAATAGAGGAGGAAGGGGGGGGGGGGATATTATTCATGAAGTTTTGAAAAGTGGAGGGTGCATTACAGATGATGAAGGGGATGACTAAAAAATCATAATGACCTTCATGGGAATATCTGTCTCTTTCATCCGGATTTGATGGTATCCTAAGCAAAGGTTAACTTTGGTGAAGAATGTATCTCCATGAAATTCATCTAATAGATCATCAATGGAGGGGACGGGGAAATTATTATTGATTGATAATTTTTTGAGGGCCTAGAAATTAGGATGCAAGCGCTAATTCCATTCCTTTTTGAGGAGCATAACCATTGAAGAAGAATAATATCTAGTGCTAGAACAAGTGACACCTACGATCAATAATTGCTAAATGATTTTATCAATTTCATTCTTCTGCACAAAAGGGTGGAGATAAGGGCATACATTGGGGGGTTGAATACCCGAGATTAAAGGAATACCATGGTCATGTTACCCATGGGAGGGAGGTAAGCACTTGGGATCCTAAAAAACCTATTGATATTGGTATAGAACATGTTGTAAGTTGAGGTGAATATCTAGTGTGGACATTTCAATGACATGGATTGTATGGAATTGAGCAATGACCCCTGAGTGGACTTTCTTCAATAATTTTTCCATTTGGTGGGATGAGACGATATCATGAGAGCTAACCTTAATTCCTTGGAGATTATTTGTGTTCCTATCCTCAGTAAAGATGAGAGAGATCACTTTAAAATCCATAGACATGGCCCAAAGACCAAATCCATTCTACCCCCAAAACTATATCACAACCACCCATGTTAGTGTAAAACATATGTGTTTTGAGATTGCGGTCCCCCATTTGGAATTTAATTTTATGATAATTGTTATACCTTGAAATGGCACTTCTCCGTCCGAGTGATGACACGAAATGTGTCGTCACAAAAAAGGAATTAATGGATAGAAGTAGCCTTAACACTATAAGAGGATTGGACCTTGAATACACAGTGTTCACTCTGGTATCAACATCTTTTGACTATGAGTTCACCTTAAATAAACAACTTTACTTCTGACAACTTGTGTATCATACACGAGTCACACATAAGAAACCCACCTATCTAGCTCAAAAGAAGAATACACGACTTTTCTCAAAGGAACCCGCATATCATATGCAAGTTTCCTCTTTAAAACCCATGTATTTCATTAGAATTTGTTAAAAATAAAAATCCAACTAATCATGGGGAAGTTGGGGTCAGTTTGGAAACCACCCTAACTTCCCTAACTATCCTATCCTCGCAACCATTCCTCCTAATCAATTATAAAAATAGAAGAGGGGATAGAGGAGAGGGAGAACTTTTGGAGGCAAAGTTATGCTGGAGGATTTCTTTTGGAGAAGAAAAGCAAGAGGGCTCAGATCTAGGTTTCAAGGAAGCTTGAGCAGGATGAGGTATGTGTAATTGTTCCAGACACTTCATGAATAAAGAAAGTATTTTCCTTCCATCTCTATTGTAATTCCTATTTTAATTGTTTATGAAAATGATCTAGGTTGTGATTTTGATTTAAGTTGCAGTCCTTATATATGTTCATATTTCGTATCTTATAATAGTTGAAGGTGCTTTGAGAAAGGTTATTTCTTTGTTGCAGGTATTGAAGCTTTGGAGCAAAGGAGAATTTGGAGCGAAGATCAAACTAGGACCAAAATTTAGAATAAGGTACATCCTCTCTTCCCCTAAGTTTTTTCTTTGATATATGCTTGTATTATCCCATCCGTCTATCAATAGAACCCTTAGTATGTTGGTGGACTCAAAACCCAACCATAGGATGAATTCTCTAACAAGAGAACTTGCTACTCCACTAGGGATGTTATTTTGTTTTTGGGTCTCTTTGTTGTATTTTTTCTTCCAGTTTGTCCTTTCTGGCCCCATGTGTGGATTGCACTCATAAATATCCAGTTAGTCCAAATCGAATTCTTAGCATTCTGGGTCTAATTTTTTTTTTGGAGGAATCCCCTGGTAGAGTGTACTTACAGTCGCGTATTCTCAAAGAAAACACATGTTTTGCATAGTATAGTCGCATATGATATGCATCCTGTCCATTGAACAATCACTTATTTCCTGTAAGTGGATGTTTAAAAGACTAGGGTTCAGTTCCTTTAAGTCTTCTTTTTGAATGTCTAGATTCTTCTGACTTTATTTTGAGTTTTCTTCGGTGTGTGACTTGTCTAGGTCTATGTTTGTTTGGATTGTAAGCCTCCTTCAGTAGGTTGGTTTGAATTTTTTTAGAACAGTTGCTAGGTCTCTCCACTTGGTATTTGTTTGAACTAAGAGTAGGCAGGGTCTGCGTATGTCTTTGTCAGATGATGTTTGATCCTCATTATAGTCTGGTTTCTTTTTAAGTTAACTTGATTGCTTCTTTTTCAAACTTGAAACAACCTTGTCTTATAGGATTTTGGTAGTTTGTTCAAGTAGGGTATTGTCAAACTTCTCATGTTCTTGGAGTTTGTGTTTATGAGATCTTAATCTTGAGTGTTGTTTCTACAATTTTTCATAGTTATAACTTACATTTGTGCATAATTGTACATGTTGTCATTTCCTTTTTGAAAAACAAAATAAAAAACAAAGAAATTAGGTGCATATTAAGCTTAGGTAGTTGCATCTACGTTATTTTTCCAATTTTCAAAAAGGAAAAGAAAAAATATATAGTTTTATTTCTAAAGTTAGTTACATAGATTTCATTAGTTTTGTAAAAGAAAAATACAAGTGGCAATTTCAAATTGAAGCATTTTACATCATTCATTTTTTCACTTTATTGTTGAGTCAAAACACCATAAGTTTCACGATTATGATCCTGAGTAAATAACAACCTTAAAAAGAATGCTTATAACTTAAAATTTATTAGTAACCTTTTCTTTTTAGGGACGTAATTCACTAGCTTAGGCTAGGGTTTTGGACTAGGGTTATCTTTAAATATCCAAATTTTTTTAAACTTAGACATAGTGGCATGTCACTTAGGAAATCCATTTTTACAAGGAAGTGAACCGGGAAGCTCCTCTAACACAACAGTTAAGCATGAGGTTGTGCGAAGATTGGGTTGTAGAGATACCCCTCCAACACTTAGTTTAGGATACACCAGAACTGTTATGCATTCGAGGATTCACTCAATACCACCCTTTACTGCCGATGCTGTTTGAATTTCAGGCTTTTCTACCCTACCCATGCACACTGGTTGGACTGATGATTATTCCACTGGACCTTTGTTGTATATTTCGTAGCCTTAGTATCTTGAACTAGGATTCTTACATAGGTTATGGTGGAAGGCTATTTCTACTATACCTAGGGCAGGCTCAGGAAGATATCCCTTACATACAATTTGGGAAAGCGGTTTGGTGATTCAAGTGCTTGGATCCAAGGAGGTGTATTGCGGACACTAGGTAACTGTTCTTATCCCTTCACTAGTTAGTGTTGAGCTCTCATCATCCCAAGGTCTCGTTTGGAAGGTACCTTTGTTTACCTAGTTTGTATACTTAGGGATTATTTTTAGTGGTGTGCTCTTTGGTTTTCTTGTGTTATAGATCGACCTCTAGGTGTGTGCAAGCAAAATATATAGCTATGGAGGATCAACCTCTTCGTAGGTCAAGAAGGTTGCAAAACCTTACTCCACTTACAACTGTGGAGCCCCCATCACCACCTCTAAGGTAGACAGTTAACAAAAGTGGTTCATTTGAATCAACTGGTATTAGTGAAAATCTAGGAGAACCTGAACTAAGATATATTCAGCCTGACCTTCTGTCATTAGAGATCGAAGATTTGGAAGCTAAAGAGTTTGCGAAAAATTATAACTCACCTCTCACTGATTTAGGAGATCCAATACTTGTACAAATTTGACTGTTCAATCAACTTGGGTTTGGTGTACCTCTAGGTGTAGTAATGTTCAGTTCAAGAGAAGGACTAGGGGATATGTATACCCATACCTCTACTATGTTAGTCAATTGAGTATCTCCTCCACATGTTAGTACATAGATATCTAGCACACATGTGCCACCGGTGGTGTCATTAAAATTTACTTCTTAAAATCTCGTTTCACCAAGTACTAGAGTCATTAGTCCTCTAGTACCCATGATTCATAGCATTTGTCCATCTAATGTAGTAGTCATTGGGATACCCGGTGTACCATTCACATCCTCTCCACTTTTTCAGAACTTTCAGAACAACCCTAGTAGTTCCACTTATTTTGTCCAAGGGTATCCTTGGTATGGGTGGCATATCCCTACATCCTCTTCTTTTGTAGGTCCTTTACCTATTTATTTAGGTATATCCTCAAGAAGTGAGAATCCATTTTTGGGACTCAAATTTCAAACTTCTAGCTAGGTTTCAACCACACCAATCGGAAGCTCTGCTTTTTCACTTTTTGATGGAATAACTATTGCTTCGTGTCTATGGAACCTGTCTCAATTTGAAGAAGTTAGACCCATTATAGTACACCTTAGGTTAGTAATCCCTTGTATTTTGGGTAGAATCCTTTCTAGAACATTGACACTTTGCAGCTGACTATTGGGGGTAGCCCCAACCAACCGTATAGGAACATAAGTGCATGAACTTCCTCATACCAGGATCCTCAATATCAAGCTTCGACTAGTCCTCATCTCCCTTTTTTTGGAAACCTTGAACTTGCCATATCTTTCAAAACTAATGAATGATCTTGTGCACCATGACCTGACTTGGCCACTAGTTCCCATTAAACTATATTCAGATATTCCAAAATTTGAAGGGAAAACTAGATAGGAACTTGGTGATCATGTCACTACTTTTCATCTATGGTGCTCCTCGAATTTCTTGAACGATGATTTGATTCGACTAAGGTTTTTTCAAAGAAATTTAACTAGTGTAGCAACCAAATGGTATATTGAACTTCCATCTGCTGCTTACGACAGTTTACTTGATCTAGCCATGATTTTTCTTAACCGATTTCAACTTCATGTCCAATATGATGCCAGTACAGACCTTTTGTTGAATTTTAGAAAAAACAAGGCTACCCACATTTTTGATCACATTCAGGAATGGAGAAGACGAAAGAGGATAACTAAAGCTAGTATCCCTCATGAATTTTTGTTGGAATGGTTTTTGAAATCCCTATTACCATATATTTCGAAATATGTTTCGAAGTCAGGAGAGACAACCTATGAGGCAGCCATCCTTAGGGACCAACAACTCGACTTGATTTATGCTCAGTCTGGGATCCTCTATGAAATAATACCTGACACACGATGGTCTAACATTACATTTGGAAAACCTAATACTGGACCACATGCCAAGGGCATTGTTGGTTCAGTTGAGTTACCTATAGTGGAATCTCTTGCGAAACAAATACATGAGATATTTGTCAAGAAATCCATAATAGGAGACGTTAATGCTACTACCCTTTTCCCTCCATCACAATCCAATGAAAAGGGCACTCGACAATATAGTGGAAAGAAAAACAAAGGAAAGAAGGGAGAGGGAAATCAAATCAAACCAAAACCCACAAACAATGCTGAGGGGGGTAGGAAAGAGAAGAAGAAAGTGAAGTTTCCTTACAAGCTTTGTCAAGAAGATGACTTAACTTATCAATGTCCCCTTATGGAGAAAGATCAGAAGTTGTTAAAGCAACAAATTGCCATCCTCAAGGACCCTTTCCCATAAGGACATAATGCAACTTCGAGCAATCCTAAGAACATTGGGCACCAAAAATCCTTCCTCTGTTGTTCAATCCTACATTAACATGGTTCGATCCCATGATTTATTGTAAACTAGAGAAAAAAATTACGAGTCTGAGTCATCACAGAAAGATAAATAACCTGCTGAAGCACCAACAACAACCACACTTTCTATTGAAAAACTGATTGATCTTATGTCGAAAATACCGAAAGGTGTTTTCAAGAAGACAATCCACAACCCTAATGCGAGCGATGCTCCCAACTACTTGGTTGTGGAGGATTTGGCCAAACTCCTTGTGTTATGTTTTCTCTAGAACTGTTATAAAGTTGTCCTTCACAACGTAATGCACTTCTGGAAGCTATAGGGATATTAGATTCTGTGGGTTTGATGGCCAAGTTTGACTTATCTAATGTTAAACCTCGTCTTCCTTATCACGTTCATTTTCAAATTGAAGTAGACCATAGTGAAAAAACCATTGGACGAATATATATTGATGAAGGTGCATCCATATGTGTGATGGCTATTTCTTGTTGGAAAGCTCTGGGATCCCCTGAGTTGGTCCCGTTGAACACCTTACAGACCACTTTCGATGAAAGGTCTTTCCGTCCACATGGTATCTTGCCTTATTTTGACATAGAATTGGTAGGAAAAATGGTTTCAGTTGAAGTAGAGGTTGTAGATATGCCTTTGGACTATAACTTATTATTGGGTGGGAGCTGGACCTATGTCATGTGTGCCATTCCATTGTCAGTCTTCCGAGTCCTTACGTTCCCTCACGAAGGGAAGATAGTGACTATCGATCAACTATCATGTACCCGAAAGAGTTGTATGGACACATCGGAATCCAATGTACCTTTGATTGAACAAACACACCCGATGAATGAAAGTTTAGGAGTTTGGATGTACACATCACTTATGGGAAATTTTGACTTGCCCACTCCTACAATCTATCTAGGATCAACTAGTGTAGGAAATACTGTTTATTTAGTTACATATAGGAATGATCCATGGATCCTCCCCTTCCTGGTTGAACATGATGTTACCTTTTCTATAACAAAAGTAACTTATCAAGTTATATTTGATTCTGCTACTGATTCCATCTCGACTCCTTCCGTCTCAGAGGAGCTAGATGAATCTTACTTGCCCACTTGGGCAGTGAAATCAACTTACTCATATGATTTATTGGCTATGGTTTTACCATCTGATGAAGCCATTCTAGAGGCTATGATAGGGCCCGATAGAATATGTGAAGATTTGCATCATGAGTCCTATTTCTTACTAGAACTAAGTATAATTGAGAACTCTAATTTCCATGTGATATTAAGTGAAGGTGTTGACCAAACTATAAATCCTTTACCTAAGGAAGGAGTGTTTGTTGAGGGAAACATGGAAAAAATTTGTGCAACTATATTGATCAACATCACCACTAACTCGACATAGTGGGAAATGTCTAAGGGGCAAATTCTTCACCTGCAGAAATTGCCATTACACAACCCTGTTCAAGGAATTCCACGATGTGTTTTCCTGGTCTTACGAGGAGATTCCAAGAATAGTCTCGCCTATTATAGAACATGAAATAAGAACGTATCCCAATGTCAA
The DNA here is from genome assembly GCA_001517045.1 of Pseudotsuga menziesii. NCBI lineage: Eukaryota > Viridiplantae > Streptophyta > Pinopsida > Pinales > Pinaceae > Pseudotsuga > Pseudotsuga menziesii. The sequence goes on along the minus strand of LPNX010366380.1, from coordinate 371,923 downwards.
ACTTGATCGACAAAATCCATGCACTATGAACCCGTGAAAGGTGGCAGCTGTTTAGGATGAGGTCAAAAAATTGTCGAAGGCTAGTTTCATATACCCCATTTCTTTAATAGAATGGGTATCCAAATCTATCTCGGTAGACTAAACACAAGGAAATATATGTGGTTGTACTGATTTCAATGACCTAAACAAATAATGTCCAAAATACAACTATCCCACACCATAATTGATGCGTGTGCGGGTAGGGTATTCTCCTTTATGGATGGTTTCTCAGGATATAACCAAATTCAAATTAAACCTAAAGACTAGCATTAGACTTCTTTAATATGTCCCTGGGGTACTTTCACATACAAAAATATGCCTTTTGGCTTAAAGAATGATGGGGCTACCTTTCAATGGGCGATGAATTTCACTTTTCACGACATTAAGCACATTGTCGAGCCCTATTTAGATGATCTTTCGACGCATTCTTGAAAGAGAAAAGATCCCCTGGATCATCTTCGTGTGGTATTTGTGAGATGTTGACACTATAATATTCATTTAAACCCTCATAAATGTGTCTTTTGTGTCGATTCAGGACGATTGATAGGTTTCTTTGTTTCCAACAAAGGCATTAGGGTCGACCCTTTGAAAGTTGAGGCGATTATCAATCTGCCTCCTCCTCGAAACATTCGATAACTTCAGAGTTTGCAAGGAAAGTCTAACATTCTTAGATGTTTTATAGTGAATTATGCCAAGATAACGAAAGGTTTCATGTGCTTTCTTAAGCAAGACACTCCATTTATATGGGATGAAGTTGCTCAACAGTCATTTGAGGCATTGTAGAACGAATTATTGTCAGCTCCTTTGTTACGTCCACCATATTATAGAAAATAATTTATACTATATCTAGCTGCATCATAGTCTACAATTGGTGTGGTACTGATTTAGGAGGATGAACAACTCCAAGAGCATGTTATCTATTACCTTAGTCGAGCTTTAGTCAGACTTGATCTATGATATTCACATGCAGAGAAGTTGGACTTAGCGATAGTGTATGTTGTACAAAGGTTGTGTCACTATATCCTACTCAAGACAACCACCGTGATCGCGGATGCGAATCCTGTCTAGTATGTTTTATCTCGACGCATAATTGGGGGGGAATTTAACAAATGGATCGTTATACTCTAAGATTTGACTTAAATTTTCAATATGCTAAATCCAAAAAGTCCTTAGTGTTTGCACAAACTCATTTCTGAGTTTCCGAGTGACGAGAGTACAATGATGGAGGATGAATCAATACCAGATGAACACATCTTCTTGATCTCAACCACCTATAATTGGTATGGAGACATTTTAGTATATCTCCATACTTTGAAGTTCCCAATAACCTTCTCATGAGAATAATGATGAAAGTTCCCAAAAACTACCCCATCATTGCTGATACTCTCTATACAAGAGGGGTAGATTCAATCATTCGTCGATGAATTACTCACGAGGAAGCTGAGTTTGTCCTGAATGATGCTCATGGTGAAGCATGTGGGGGTAATTTATCTAGGTTAGCAACGACCCATAAAATATTTCGTCTCAGTTATTTTTGGCCACCATATTCAAAGATTGGGTGGAAGTTGTTAATCGCTGTCATCCTTGTCATATTTATACCAGAAATATGTAGTTGCATCCTGCTCCTCTTTTCCCCATCATCGTGGTAGGGCCCTACACTAATTGGGGGTATATTTCATGACCTGTAACCCAGTCTCAACTAGGGGGAATAAGTATATCATTGCTGATGTTGACTACTTTACTAAGTGGGAAGAGGCAATGCCTACCTTCAAAGTTGATGGTGAAACTGCAACTTATTTCATTTTCAATCAAATTATCTCTAGATTCAGGATACCAAAGCAGATTTCCACAAACCACAATAGTCATTTCCAAAACATGATGATGACTAAATTGACTACTTTGCATGGACTTAAATAAGATCACTCATCTTCTTTTTACCAGCAGGAAAATGGACAAGTAGAAGCCGTAAACAAAACTTTGAAAACCATTATAAAGCAGACTATTAACACAAGTTTATCAGAATGACACATCATGTTGTATCCGACACTTTGGGCATACCAAACTATGGTCAACACTGCCACGTGGTTTTCACCTTTCTAACTCGTTCACAGGGTGGAAGTAGTCACACCTATAGAATGCAAAATACCATTGTTGAAAATCACAATACAATTGTTGCATGAAAATTCTGCCCTAGAAGAGTGTTTGATGCATATGGAACACCTAGATAAACAACAGAGAGACACACTTACAAAAAATGAGGCACATAAGAAGTGAGTCAATAACTAGTATGACAAGTCCATCAAACCTAGGGTGTTCTCTGAAGGAGACCTTGTGTTGGTTTATGATCAGGATAAGGAACCCTTTGGGGCAAGAAAAATTAAATCAATGTGGTTAGGAATGTACATTGTGTCTAAACTCTTAAATAAGGGAGCGTATATATTGATAGATTATGATGGAATCAAATTGCAGGAGCCCCAAAACGGGCTCTACTTGAAAAAGTATTATGCCTAGGATATATGTTTTTTCTTGTCTATATTTGTATAACTTTGTAAATGGTTATATTTTGTTAGTGTTTCTTATGTAAATCTGGTTTTGTTTCATATGTCCTCAAAAATATTCATAGGATTCGCTAATGGTGCAAGCTGTCACACTTGCAACCTAGCTTCTTCTGTTTGGGTCATCTATGCACCCATAAGACAACTAGTTACCTTGAGATGTGCATGTTTAGGTCTTGCTACTAATAATATGTCCAAGTACAGTGTGGTCATTTAGCTGATAAGGGACGCTTCTTTACCTGGTATTATATGTCTTGAGGTTAGACTCGATTCCTAGTTAGTAGACTCTCAAATTAACGGTGATTATTAGGTGAGACATCCCACTTTACTACACCAGTTCTTACGAATTAGATTAATTGAGAGGCATTTTGATCATATTATATACAAACATATTCTAAGAAATCAAAATATAGTAACTGACTCATGCAAAATATATCTTAAATTGGCATTTGTCACGCACATTGTAAAAAATACTCAGATGTTAAGATATAAACACATGTAAATAAGTCACTATATATATATGTAAAAAAGTTCCATAAAATCAAGTCTTGGTCCAAAATATCTAGTCATAAATACATCAAAATACAAAAACGGGATCACAATCCCTCTAGATGCTAGAAAACTATGGAGACTCTGCAACCTCAACTTCCTTCGCTACAACCTCTCAGTAGCAAAGGAAGGTCCTAGATACCTTTCGAAGAAAGTAACAATGAAGGGGGCACACCCACCACTCAATGGGAATCTTCTCCATCCTCAGATTAGGAATATCATGAGTAAGACGAAGTAGCTTTCCCTCCATAACTCAGATCATGGAATCAACACCACCTCCCACAACTGGTCGCACATAAGTCCTAGGATGGCCATCTGGCCGAACAGGTCTAATATCTTCATCACACAATCTTGACTTAGAATCGTACAAGTTTCATATGTATATACACTTATTTATAAATTTTCTTCATAAAAATAAAAAATATGAAAACAAAAGACTTACCCATCTCTCCCCATCCCTCTCCGAGAGATAACGCAAGCTCAGGATCATCGCAGAAGTCTATCCTAGCATAAGGAAAATGCTCGAAGTATGGTACCTGTCTAATCCACCATGAGTAGAAATCATCATTGTATGCTCCTCATATCTCACCACCATCCTGGCGAACAAAGACATATCCCCACCGCATGAGTCTAGGATCACGTGGATGTGGATACGAGAGTGTCACCTTAGGGATCAGTGCTCTTATACGCTCAAAGAAGAAGGTTGTGAGGATTCTTAGGTATCCAAAATTCTTCTTCTTTGCCAGTTTGCAATATGAAAGTTGTTTCTTCATGTTGAGAACAAGCTCGAAACACTCGTCATATGCCACATTCCTCAAGCACTCCACCCCCAAATGCATATGGTTACGAGTATCCAAGTGTAGAGAAGGCACACCCACCGCTCCTATAATGGTTCTCACAATCACCTTAAGTGGGAAGCCTTCCATTTGGCCAATAGGAACTTGTGTTCCCGATTTTTGGGATCGAGCCATATGATACATGTTCACATAATCCTAAACACTAAGTGGGTCACCCCCACGACCAGTACCACTCAGATTCATCAACACTCCTCTATGTGATAAACTAGTAATGAAGTAAATGTCTTCAACAATGATATCCAATGTTTCACCATGAAGGTCAAACATGCCCTGATCAAGATCCCAATATCTTACCAAAGTTTCCACTAACCTGATTTGGGCACACATGTTTGCCATGTGAAAGAGTTTTAGCAATACACATCGTCAGAGGGTGTTTAATGTTAATGGATCTTGTAAATCTTCCCAATCAAGCTCCTTGTGCTTGTGTTCACACCAATCAAGAACCATTTTTCCTAGAAACAACATGGATTTTGGTTATTTTTCATTCCCTAAACACCACCCGCAGTATATGCGAGTGCACCGTTATACACAGTGCGTATCATATGTGGGTATCCCATTGCAAACCCACATATTTTTATCGAATATGCGAGTTTTCAAGAGGCTACCCAAATATTCCGCTTGGTTCCATTTCAAACTCACCAAAACACAAAATTTGCACAAAACAATTAAAGTAAAAGGCATAAAATGAAAGGTATGAGAGAGAAATTACTTGCAACTTGCAGATTTCGAATCCATCCACTGGATTTCCCATACGAAGCGTTTGAATTCAAGGGTAAAACTTGTACTATTTAAGGTAAAAATCAAATGAATTAGTTTTTTAACCCAAAATCACTATTTATGGTAAAAAATTCAAATTTCTTACCCACTTTTGTATAGTTTTTGGTTAATTATATAAAAGTTATAACTAATATTTCATTGATTGTTCCTAGTTTTTTAGTTCATGGATGAAAATTGATCATTATATCTTGGCATATAGGGTAGGATTTGGTCCCACTGCATTTTGCATCTATACTCGGATCCTGCTTCAAACCCCAGGATTCTTTTTCTCCATGGACTGCGATCTGAAACCTCTTATTATCCATCAAACATCGTTGTTATTCCATGGATTAGAGCTTACCTGACATGGGTTACCCTAGTTAGAATACTTCTTCCATTTTGGTACCCATGATGCATTTTGATAGGTTATGGGAGCCTTCATACCTGTCTTACATGAGAAAAGAAGCTTCATATTCTATCTTTTGCTGACTATCCTTTGTTATAGGGCTCTCATCATATGGAGTTATCTTCAAGCCCTGGTCTGAATCCTTAAATATGACTAGATTGCCGACTTACTTGTTCTTTCAGACTCTCTAAAGGAAGTGAAATATCATCCACATTGGTATAAGTTTAACCATTTTCCAGTACCATGTGGATTACTTACGAAAAAGGAATACTCTAGTTCATTGTGGATAGAAGAGTATTTCCAGGCATAGGTTTATCTCTTTTTCTGTCTCGGAGGACTAAATTTATGAAAAAGGAACCTGTTTTAGTTCAATTTTTCTATCCTGGAGGACTAAATTTACGAAAAAGGAACCTGTTTTAGCTCACTTTTTCTTTTTTGTGCTTTGGATTAAACTATGAAAAAGATTCCAAACATTCTTTATGTCATTGTCATGCTCACTAAAACTCAATACAAATCATTGATTTTACTATTGGCTTCCCCATACTCGTAAATGAATGGAACATCCTGAATGATATTGCCTTGTTTCACACTCGTTAAACTAAGGCTATATGCTTGCTTTTGAAGGAGCGTCGGTTCGGTGATAGTTTACCCCTTTTTCAGACCTTGTCGAGTAAATACAAAAAGGTATACCTTAGTTCCTTGGAAGCCAAGAGAGTTCTCCTTTGGATTATTTTATACCTTTTCGGACTCATGAGACTAACTTTAAAAAAAACACCCCCTAGAGTCCTCTTTAGAGTTTTCAGACTCTCAAACTGTGAAAACACCAACAAGTATCCACTAATTCGGGCTCATAAAATCCACGAACCAGTGCTATATCAAGCAGTATTCTATCTATTATTCAAGCTAGTTCAACAATGAATAAGGTCTCGAGTTTGCTTTCTTGGAATCATTAAAATTTAACAAGAAAGGAAGGAAGGAAATACTATCTTTACATTGTAAGTTGTTTGCCAACAAGTACTTAGTAATCATTGAACAAATCACCAATTTTGGATCTCCCAATAATAAAGACTCAGTTCTATTCTTTCCAGTTTCAACGTGTACTCCAATTTACTACTACTCCATCCGATCACCTGATCCATGTATATGGGGAATTTGTTAATGTCTCCTACATTGCATATGTGTCCAATTGTTCCTCTTGAGTCTAAACCTACCTTGAGTCACTCCAGTGCCATGCTCACTATTCCAAGATCATTTTCCTCAGTTTGTTTACCATGATCCCTGTCATGCTCATCCTTGAGATTGATCTATATCCGTCTTACCTTATCTAGTCTACCAGTATAGTCACGTGTCTTGTTGAAGGATTCATTAATTCCTTCCTTCTCACAAACGACTTCCTATCAACACTAGCTAGTGATGAAAAAATAGATTTCTTTTGTATAGTACCTTGGGATCCACTTTCTATTTTAGTGGTATCTCTTGCATTAGTTATCAATTCAACTCTTTAACTGGTACTCCAATGGTATCCTCCATGTTCAACTTCAACTATTGTTTTCACATGGTTATGATTTGTACTTGGTTATATGGATTTGGACGAAGAACTTTGGTTTTCAGTTTATAGACCTAAGTTACGCAAGATCATGCCATATTCCATGACACCACTCCAGCTATTGAAGATTTGTTATTGTACTCATGTGGCTATAGCCCACTTTGTAAATCATGCATGGCAGTATAGCCCATATTATATGATGTGTATGTATCTTGTAAAGGAGCTAGTGTTCCACATTATTGAACATGGCATCCTAAGTGATGATTTTTGTAAAAGTGACCTTTACTTTGTTTGTTTCAGGTACTTCATTGCACTTGGATTTTGAGTCCTCTAAGCTAAATTTTGTAATGTATTTCGGCCACCCTTACCTTACGACCTCACACATTAGGTGGTATCTGTTATACCTAAAAATGACACTTCTTTGTATGAGTGATGAAACAAAATGTGTCATCACTAAAAAAGGACTCAATGTATAGAAGTATCCTTAACACTATAATAGTATTGGACCTTGAATACACGTTGTTCACTCCAGTATCAACATTTTTTGACTACGATTTCACCTTAAATATGCAACTTTACTTATGATAACTTGCGTACCATACGCGAGTTGCACATAAGCAACTTGCGTATCTACCTCAAAAGATGAATACACAACTTTCCTCAAAGGAACCCGCGTATCATACACAAATTTTCTCTTTACAAATCATGTATTTCATTAGAAATCATTAAAACTAAAAATCCAACTAATCATGGGACAGTTGGGGTCGGTTTGGAAGCCACTCTAACTCCCCTAACTATCCTATCCTCACAACCCTTCCTCCTAATCAACTATAAAAAGAGGAAATGGGCTAGAGGAGAGGGGGACCTTTTGGAGGAAAATTTATGTTGGAGGATTTATTTTGGAGAAGAGAAGCAAGAGGGATTAGATCTAAGTTTCAAGGAAGCTTGAGCATGTTGAGGTATATGTAACTGTTCCAGACACTTCATGAATAATGAAAGTCTTTTCCTTCCATCTCTATTGTAATGCATATTTCAATTGTTTATGGAAATGATCTAGGTTGTGATTTTGATTTAAGTTGCAGTCCTTATATATGTTCATATATCATATCTTATAATAGTTGAATGTGCTTTGAGAAAGGTTATTTATTTGGCGAAAAGGAGCATTTGGAGTGAAGATAAAAATATGATCAACCTTCGGAATAAGGTCATCATATCTTCCCCTAAGATTTTTCTTTGATATATGTTTGTATTATCTCATCTGTCTGTCAATAGAACCCTTAATATGTTGGTGGACTCAAATCCCGGCCATAGGATGAATTCCCTAACAACAACAATGACCACCACATTTCATCGCACCCCCATTGGTGATCATAAATTGGGAATTGTAGATGGGGTGGATATAACAATGGGTTTTTTTTAGATATTCCTTGATATATTTGTGTGTTTCCACTATCAATTAACACAATGGGTTTTTTGAGCTTGATGTATCCAATCAATTTTATTGTCTAAGGTGTGAAAAATCCTAATAGAGCATGGAGTGAAATTTAGGTTGCGCCTCAGGAATTGGCATATGTTGGAACATATTTCCCATCTAGACCTTGGTTAATAATCTTTGTATAAGGTTCCAAGTGTTTAGTGTAAGTTTTTCCATGTGAAAATGGTTCTAGTTTCTAGTCTAGAGTCTTGGACCGAGAGTTTGTCCACATTTGACTCACTTAGACTAGTGGCTATGCCATAAAAGCTTGTTTGTCCACTTCCGCACTCCTTTCCTTATTCTATGGAGTCAATGTGCCCCTCTATGCTACATTTATGGGGTAGTTATTGCTTTTCCTTGTTTTAAGGAGTTTGGGTGCGCCCTCTCGAGGATTTGGTCAATTTACTCATTAATGGCCCAAAACCAATCCACTAAACCACCTCTAGCACCATCATGATGGTTACTTTCACACTTTTTGACTATCCTAACCACTTCCTGATCCATCTAGGTTCATTTCACCTCATTATGGCCACTACTTGGAGTTACACTTGGCACAATATCATAGATTGGGGGAATTAGTCAAGATAAGCCAACATTAATGTGAGCTACCCATGGTATTTACCCAAGGTATTGCATGTGATAATGCCTATATATTGCATCGGTTTTTTCTCAATATGTATAGTAATGGAAATATACTCTAGAGAGGTTTTCTCTAGTTTATGTCTCAAATTCTTCTCTCATTTCATGCTATCTCTAGAATAACTATAAGTAAGAATTGCTAATGAATCTAGATCAAGGTGGTTTGCACATGTCTCAGAACCTTAGTTGCGATGTTGTGCAATCCAACTTTCACATGGTATTAGAGCTAGTCTGATTCATAGCGTTCTTCTTAGTTTTTCTTGAGAGTTTTGTTTGTAGGTTCCTACAATAACTTCATGGATTCGAAAGCAGTTCCTCTCCTTTCTCTATTCAACTATTATGAGTGGAAGCCTAAAACGTGTGCATATCTCAAGAGAAAATGTCTCTATGATGTGTCCATTGGTGCTGTGAGCGAGCCAGAGTCCTATGAAGAGAAGTGTGATTGGATTAATGACTATGATAGAGCATATGGAACTATGTGTGTAGCTATACCTCCTACAATTCACTATCTCCTTGATTATGTTGAATACCCATTTGAGCTTTGGATAAATCAAGATAAAGCTCTTGGCATGTAGAAAGATTATATGAGCTATATCCAAGCAAATGGACACCTCCTTGTGTTTTCTCCCTCCAAAGGTCTCGGCCTCATGCATTTCTCAAGAAGTTGTTCAAAATGAAGTAGAAGAAATAGATAGAGATTCCATGTCTTTCTCCTCTATGTCTTCTATTACGAATGATATTATTGCATTGTTCCATGGTTCCATGGAACAATTATTTCCATCAAACAACAACAACAAGCTATTTCCAATTGTTCCATGGTTCCATGGAACAATTATTTATTGTTAATCTAGAGATTCTTTTCATGTTATTGCATTGTTACATGGTTGAGAAACAACACGAGAGTGGATATTAGATCATAACAGAGGAGATATGAGATATTGTAGTAGCCATTCTGGCTAGAGAGTCATAGGTAACTCCATAGATAGTACCATTTCCTTTGTATCTTTATTTTATATAAAAGAGTGAGGCATAATCCTCATTGTTGGTTGGGTTTTTCTAGGGTATATCTTGTGTTATTTGCGTGGATTGTGTAATTCTTTACTCTAGTTTTTTCTTTTTACAGTTCTAGTTATTTAACACTTAGTGGAAATAAGATAATAAAGAACTAAGTTGTAAGATCTGTTGTGACGATATTTTCCAGTGGAATATCCATGGAAATTTATGGATCACATTGGTATCACACACACACACACACACACACACACACACATGGTTGGTGATGTTTCTCATAGAAATGTGTGTGTGTGTGCATATTTCGATGAGAAATATCATGGATTCCTCTCTCTACTTTGGGGTGATTGGATGATGGGTGGAGCTAACCGTCGACAACATTTAATTTTGTTGGTAACCAAGCATGACACATGCAGTGGAATTTTCATCCCTTGACCACACACATAGTTATGATCCCATTTGACCCAATGCAAGAATCGATCATGGAACCTCACATACACAAACTGATAGTTAAACCAACCGAGCTAGTCCACTTGGTTACACACACACACACACACACACATAAACCAACGACTTATGTGTTAAATATGAGAAATAAATGAATATGATTCAATTCATTTGAATGATGCTAATGGTGGAATAAAGTACTCCATTTTATGGATTTGTCTTGTATACATAATGTAGTTTGAAAAGGATGATTCAAAGAAATGAAGAGGGAAACTTTAGAGTTGAGTGAAGCTTTAAAAAATTGGATATAAATGAAAGAGATGTGGTATAATGGATGTTCAAGCTATTGAAAGATGTTACAATTTCTTTTAGCATTAAGCAAATGATTCCAACAACAAATACGAATTGTTGGAAGGATAAGAAGATAGGGAATGTTGTGTGCATTCTAAGCATACAAATAAGCAGTAGAGCCAAGACGAATATAAGGACTGTAGTGACTTCCAAAATGGAAGGATAAGCAAGGAACATGAAATAGGAAGAGTATATAAGCTAGGAATTGAATTGAAAAATAGAAATGGACTTTAAAGGGGTCCAAATTACATATATATATACTGTAGCATTGTGGTGTGCTAGAAGTTCTGGCAAATGAAAATTAAGTTAGGGAAATATTGGAAAAGGAAAGTAAGAAGTAAATGAAACTTGTAATGCTTATATGGGTTGGAAATCTAGAATAGCCAAGTTGGTGTTGGATGGACATTTGCTCAAGAAAGACAGAACAATAATTCATGGAGGTGAAAATAATGTAGAGATAATTCAAATCAACACAAATATTGTTTCATAGCCACATGAGATCATAAAGGAATACACAATATGCTGAGGAATTTGTTGTGGTAGAAAATGGTGAATATGGATAACAAGAAGTCCATTGAAAATATTTTTTGTGTTGTGGAATTTCCATATTGATAAAATAAATTGAAAAGAGGATTCCTTAACTCTTATATTTCTACATATCTTATATTTTTAAGAACGGGGAAGTTATTTTATGTAGACATGGGAATGGTAGAAAATGCAAAAGTATAGGATAGCTAGAATGAATACACATGCGGGAACATAATGATAAATAACGCATAGTTCATATAGATATATTGGTAAATATTATTATTCTATTAAATTTACCATGATTTTGGCATGATGATTAAATGTGGTTGATGGTAGTTGTGTGGCTAAGAAGGGTTGGCAGCATCATTGATGATATCGACGATATTGTCGCATATGGTAGCTATCTTTTTGAAGAGAGAATAAGGAAAATAAAATCTTAATCACGCGTTCGTGAAAGGATGGTGCAAGGTTCCATAAGACAACAACTTATCATGTAAAATCCAAGATGTTGATGATAGCCATTTGGGTATGTATTTAGTTATGCTGATGTACATAGGTGCTGAAGGGATTCAATCATGATTTGTCATCTTAAGTTGATAGATTTATGTGGATGATCCCATTTATGTGAAAATATCTCACTTGGTGTGGTAAAGGGCAAGGAAAATTTTAAGGATCCATAATTATCTTAAAGTGCATAAAGCTTGGAAAATCTTACTAATGATCAAATTTCCATCCATAAAATGTTTGACAATGTTTTTTTAAAAATATTCAAATTTCTAAGAGTTTTATATAGTTTTTGGTTTTATTGACGATTTTTAGAGTAAAAAATTTTAATCCTATAGAATTTGGGTGAATCATATGAGAAAAAAATGGAAAATACTGTATTGTTTTTTTGTGAAAAAGCTCGAAAGTTAGCTCATGGGATAAATTTCACCCCTAAAATTTTCCTTAGTAAAGGTAAAAAAACTTTAAACATATAAGATTGTTTAAAATATAGAATGAATTCATATGAAATAAAGTATCATGCCATGTTGTGATGGTTAATATTTACCATAGTGAACAAGTGTTTATGCTCATGTATTGGAATGAATTCTATGTGAGATAACGATGTCTAAGGCCATAATTTTGTTAATATGGAAAATATATAGTGATACAAAAGTGTCAAATGGTATCCCTAGTTTTGCTGGTGTTGTGGACTATAACCTTCTTTCCAATACTAAGACACCATTAGAAGGGTAGGGTTTCCATTATGTAGAGAAATGAAAGGCCTTTCAATAATATAACATGCGAGTTAATATTGAGGAATTTAAAAAATACTATAAAATATAAGAAACATATAACTTACTATATAGAGGTCTAAAGGCATTTTTAATATATTAAAAACATATAAATATTAGGGATGGTTTAGGATTAGGTATTGCAGGGTTGAATAACGTATTGAGAGGCTTAAATGGGTGTAACTCTACATGTTAAGGTAGCATGGGTTCAACTATGTGTGAAGTCAATGTAGTGTTTGAATATGCATGAACTATGTATGAAGATGGTTTGAAGTCTATTGCAACCACTATATGTGGAATCAAGCTACATTGAAGGTTTTTTTTCCCTGCATCTTCAAATATCTACTCCCACAAAGATTTCATATTTCACCTTGTAATATTTACAAACTTATAAGAGTTGTCACATGCCACCAAACTAGTGATAGAAATTAAAAAGAAGCTTTAAAAATCTCATGGAAAAATGGATACATAGGATATCTAGTGAGGATAGGGGTGTTTTAACTAGAAAGGTGTATTTGGAGGGGTGTTCAACAAAAGGAATTTTGGAGCTATTCGTTAATATTTAAAAAATTAGGGGTATTATTTAATATCCCATGAATTCACATGCTATGTCATAGAATCATTGAGTGAAACCCCCAAGAGTATGCCCAAGTGTTATCATGTAAAATGGCACTTCTCCGTTCGAGTACTGACATCCAATATGCCGGGACACAAAAGGACGAGTTGGATTAAAGTAGCCAAAACACTATAGATGGGAATGAATGTTGATACATCATCTCCTGACCAGTTGAAAATATTTTTATTCAGACATTAGGGTTGCACACACGAATATTTGCATAGCAACCCACGTGTCACACACGAGTATGTGCATTGCAACTCGCATGTACATTACACACATGGGTTTCCTTAAAACAAGGAGTGTGTCATACACGAATTTCCTATATCAATACTCGCGTGTACCTTAATTTGAAGTTAAAAAATATAAATCATGATTAGTCGAGATCAGTTGAGCCCCTAATCATTGTTGGGCAAAATATTGTCTTGAATAATTTACCTAATATTTAATTATCAACTGGGGTTAGTAGGCTTAAACTTGCTACAAAATATATGCGAAGGTAGAGAGTGTCATGGTAATAAGTTAAAGATCCGAAGTTGAACTTCTAAGGACCTAACTAAGTTAATGAAAACAAAAGTGACATCAAACTATTTATAAATGTTCGGATATAAACAGTGCTTATGACAATAAACTATTCTATCCAGAGAGATTTATTTTTACTTGAGAAAATGGTTATATTAAAAAAGATTTACAATGACTAAATAGAAACGATACATACACTAACTAAATTATCTTAATTCCACTCTCCTTGATTATTCTGAGGGTAGGAATTTACTGTAATAGGAACTGGGGCAGGAGGGGTATCAAAATGGCTCTTAAAAGAAGTATAAAAGCTAAAGGGAATTAAGTCTAGTTTTATTTCTACAAACATGTACAAACTGAGAAATGTCCAATCACAGGAAATAGTAAACATGATTGTTTATATACAAGTGACTCCTATTTACAAAGTACTATATAAGGACATACATAATTTATAAACAAACATAAAACTGACAAGGATGATTTGAGTTCCATAATAAACACCTAATCCATTAATGCATGTAATTTAAAACTAAAGGAACAATCTTGAATTAAAGGCTCAATTACAGATCAATACAATGAGTTAATTTACATAATATCATTCCTATGCATAAGGTAAAAGAAAGAGGAAGGATAAATGAGTTTTAACAAAAATTCTCCAACAATCTTATCTAAAGGTCTTTAAAAGAAAATATAAACATTATCTAACCATTACTACTCAGATAGAATAATAAAACTAGAAGGATAACCTTTAAAATAAATTAAAAACACGCAGGACTGAATGAACGACTGTATAACAGGTGGAAATGAAGGTCTGTATAAAAGGTGGGACAGACTGTCTGTATGATAGTCTGTTTAAAGGAAATGTTAAAACTTTAAGGAAACAGTAAATTAAAATGCTTTATTGAAGAGCATCTACCCCATGCATGTACTACTGTAATGTAAAACAGGAAGTAAACCTACTTTAATGACTGAATTCCACAACCTAGAATAATTTCATAATTCGAAACAAACTAACATATTCTTATGCAAGTTAGTGATAAAAACTAGAATAAGCAGAACTAGACTATAACTAATCAAAGAAATTTAATCTAGAAATTGAAAGACTGTGTAGAAAACTTGAAAGCTATCTTAAACACAATCGGTTGCTATTTAATAAAAAGAACCTACATGCTCGACATAATTTCAAATTGAAATCTATACTCTACTAAACATGAATGATTATAGAAACAAAACTAAACAACTCAGAAACAACATTTATACTAATTGCAAGGAAAAATAACAAAACCTACATAAGGATATAAAGACTCTGTTTTTCGGGGGGCCCTCCCAGCGAATAGAGTTGAGCTTCTTCTAGTCGAACACAATCATATACAACACAAGAAGACTTTCATTAAAATAATAGGTAGTGTTACAAAGTTTTTTCAGATGGAACTGATCAAATAATAGATAGAGGCTCGGACTCTAGACTGAGAGAGAGACTCCAAGACTTAGACTAAGATCTCCTTCTAAATTGCATACAACGTCTATATATATACATCGTTCAATGGAGGCGAGCACGCTAACCCTTTAGTGGTCGATTGCTCTTCAAGATAAAGCAATCATAATGGTGAATAAGTATATTAATAATTAACAAATAATTGTTCCTCTTCTTTCACCGATCAGGTTCCTTCAAGCGTGCAATGTGGTTCATACTTCAGTCTGAATCAAATCTTGTGTCGAGGTGTCACGCCATGAGCACTTCTTCTAGAATAAGACGAACGCTAAGATATCGGCACGTGGTGATGATAGTTTCTGGCTGTTTTCATACTCTTAATACATAGAAACATGCTACCAAAAAATAGGCGCAGTCTGTTTGACGATTTGGACAGCAAGATGGGCACATGTTCCATATGTTCAGCTGAATGTGTGTCTGTTCATTAGGGTACCAAAAATACCATATAACTTGTAGAGAATAAGACACATGAATTAATATAGCAAATGCACTCCGTATTATGCCAATTTTAACCATTGAAACAGTAAAATGATGATAATAAATATAATTGACATAAATCCTAGTTTAGTCATACCTGAAGCTTGTAGAGGGAGCTGCATGGTGCAAAAGACACTAAAAAGTGGCAAAACATGTGTTAATATGCGAATATTGAACCCAAAAATAGTGACAAAATGGGGACCAACATTCCCCCAAACCTAAAGAATACCAGGTCCCACTGGTGCAAAGTAAAAGATATCATAAGGAAGGAGGCAGAGTTGCGTTAGCAACTGCCTTCGACTTAGATGGAACAGATTGCTTGTACTTCAACTTCCTCGCCTCTCCTTTTAAGAGAATGCCTTGCTTGCCGATCTCTCTGAGATATACTAATGGTTTTATGTAAATCCTCCATATTCTTAATTTGTAACCATAGTTCTCTGTTTTCTTCACGAAGCTTTGAAATCAACTTGAGATGTGCTTCATTTTACTTTGTCGATTGAGTTAACTGTTCTAAGGTGGGATGCAGTGGTGTCAATGGTTCTGGGGACTAGTTAAAATCCCATGGAGGACTTATTTATGATGAAGGTGGGTCCAAGTCGACAGTAGGAAGGGGATCTTCAGATTCAGGAATATCCATCTGATCGATGTCTTTAAGCATTTTAGTAGAGAGGCTTTCTAGGGCTAAGAGGGACGAGTTGGGATTAATTTCCTCTACCTTAGCCTCATCATTCAAATGGTCAGTCTGATCATCAAGATGAACCATGGTCTGAGTACTGGGTCAAAGCCTACGCTGGACGTTTTTAGCCTTCTGTCTTTTAGTACGAGGTCATGGAAAAGGAATACATTCAGCAGACACAGGACTAGCAGGGGTTTCTTGCACGAATGAATTAGGTTCTGAGACACCCTCATTAAGGTGGACAACATCAGGGTTTTCTTCTGCTGTGGGTGAGGTTGGTCTAGACTCGGGATGAAAATGTCGAGACCGTTTACGAATATTGAGGTGGGGATTGAGCACTTTAAAAGCAAAGGTTTCCCAAGATTGGCTTCAGTTTTTAAGATGATCAAGATTAACAGTTTGATTATACTGTGATGGTACAGACTACTCTTAGGATGCAGGGTATTCTTTCCGACCATATTCAACATTTTTCTAAGCTATGATGAAAAAAGACAGGGAAATTCAAGCATCTATTATCAACAAAGTGGGCTAATAACCGAAGGTGACAAGACTTAAAAATGCTAAACTTACCTTTGCAGGTAACTAAGTGAATGATGACTGTCAACGAATTGATATACTCCGGCTTTTTCCATCTGTGATGGTAGCCTTTCACACCTGTTACATACCAAAACTTAGGCTTCAGCGTGAAATTGTGTGATGCTCATGGAATGAACCAATTTTATGCCATTGTTCACCCTCCTAGGGAAGCTTAGTAGTGCGAGCAATCGACTCCTCAGTAAATTGAAAAGAAAGGTGACCTAATCTGGCCATCCTCCCATTGAATCTCATTGCGAACAACAATGAAATCTCTTCATCATAACCTAGCAGCGAATGGAGGAAAGGGTTCCATCCGACACAAAAGAACACTTCCCTACACTCCCTAAACTCTGTCATTTGAAACAGATCCTGATAACTCTCAGGCTCGAATCTGTTTGGCATGCTGGAAACAGAGGAAGGAATGCAGGGTTTTCAGGAAAGGTGGCTAAAATTCTCAAGAATAATAATGGTTAGTGATGTTGATGGAATTGAGAAAGGTTCACACAGTGTTAGTTTTAAATCATGCCACATTCAACATGCCAAACGATCATGCAACCAGCTCGGCATGCCTAAATGATCGTGCCATTATGGTGAATTTTCAGAGCGTGTGCCTTCTAAAGTGCGTGATTGAACCACGATTGAACGAGTTTCTAATTTTTAGTTGGTTCAACCATGTCCAAAGCAAGCTTTGGACAGGTTGAACGTATAACCTAATGCAAGTGTATAACCAAACTTATAACCATAACCTTAGTTCAACGAGGAGGGTGGATTATCTAATAGATTATGTGTGCGAACATAAAAGGAGAATGATGAAGATGGCAGGATCATTATAACTAAAAGGTATTCGATGGTTATTCGAAGGTCATATCATATCCAAATAGGAATAAAATAAGATCATATTAGATTTAATTCATACAATCATTAATCGACATTAGTCATAATATCATATAGATGTGACCCTAACGGTATGACTTGGATTTTTACCGAATGAAATTAAGCCAACAATTAATCAAAGGTATGAAAATATCATAATTTTTTTTATCCAGCTCATCATTCGGCATTTTATTCAGACCAACATTTGACCCTTCATATGATCCTTCATACATCCTTTCATATGAAATAATTCTTTTAGCGTCCTTGCTTATTCATCCACAACATTAAGGCCAACTTCGCTATTTGCATTATCCCACAAACACTTTATCATTTGGAAATGAGTCTTTTATAAGTAAAAAAAAATGAAGACAAACAATCAACCAATCCTCCCCCAAACCAAAGATATCGCATATCCTCAAGCCATACAAAAAACTATGTAATTTGCAAAAGAATTAAGAAAGTTCAGTCATGTTGTTGTAAGTTTGTAAAAGAGAAAAAGACTAAATAATAAAGGGAAAGGATTGAGATAGATATATTAAAAAATGCTCAAATGTATAGAGATATAAATGGATCATTGATGATGTGATGAATAGTACCATAGGGAAAACTAGTCACCCTTGCCTTGTTGTAAAGATATCTTGTCATCTCAAAAATTCTTTGAACTCACCTTTGAATTTGTGGAAATTTTCAGCTATGGGTGCCATTTCTAGGATAATCATATCCTAGATATTGATGAAAATAAGACTATCGGATCCAAGGCCAACTTATGGTTATTCTGTAATGACATTAGAAACAATAGGCCTATGTAAATGTGTTTTGATATATATATATATATATCATTGTTCTTTCAAATCATGTGCGTAGTGGTGCATTAACCAGATATCATTACCTGATATTGCCCCACTGCCAGTAGGCCTGTTCAGTTCCTTGGCGAGTTTATCTTGGTACCATGCAGGCATAGCCCTGTTGCCATTGAGCTTGTTTAGTACCCCGACGAGTTTACTTGCATTTATCAAACTTCCTTGTAAGTTATTACTTAGCATTGCCCCGCTACTAGCAGGCCTGTGTAGTACCCTGACGGGTTTTCCTTATATAAAGATTTTGAATATAGGAAGTCGATTGGTACTAGAGCGTGCTAAGCCCTGCTAAACACATGAGTTAAATTTTTTTCACAAAATGGCCTTAACTATATATCATGTCAAAAGAGAATAACTTAAAGGTGTCCCTGGTCCTTTCAGTCTATTTCATAAAAGGTAATGTTCCCCACAAGCAGTAATTCCACTTACCCTCTAGTGCCCTCAAAGATAGTTAAGAGTCAAGTTTTGATAACAAGTGTGGATGAGCTAGTAGTCTCTAGGTATGAAAATGTTGAAGATCATGATAATTGAAATAAATCCTTTGAGCGACTGTTCAAATAATTAGAATTTGAATCAAAACACTTAGCATAGCAAAATCATAAAATAATTGGTTTGAAAGTGATATACAAGAAAAGCTTTAAGGCCTTATTAGAGCTCTTTACCTCATAAGCTATTCAAAGAAATAGATTCTTCTTCAAAGCCATGTATTAGATGATTCATTTTAGTCTTGAAAATATAGAAAAGAGTCCTCTGGAAAGGAGTGATTAGAAATGACTCTTTATTTATTCAAAGAGATATACACATATTTACATATATACAAGTAATGATAACCCACAATATTTTTTAAGATTAGGAGGAAGAGCTTTCTGGAGGGAGCAGTCCAATAACTACCTCTATATTTGATAGGATCCATCTTGATCTTCTGGGTCAAGACATGATGCCCCATGCAAACATAGCATGGAGGAATTTTTATTAATGGACATTCCTGTTTGGTTTTACATTCTGGGCAGACATTGCTTCTTGCTTCTCATTCTTCTTCCTGGTTTTTTATGTAGGTTCGATTTCTAGAGTGAGTGTACCTAGAAGGTTTCTTTCGAGGTGAGAATGGAGCATCCCATCGTTCTTTTTCAAAAGAGAAATTCCTTTGATCACTCATTCTTTTATTGGTTCTTATAGGAGTAGGGAATGCTACTATGGATATGTCAATTTGAGGGGTTACTATTACCAAAGAGAACTCCCACCTTGGTAAGTTTAGCTTCCTTACTTCAAAAGTTATATTATTGGACTTTGTTACCTAGTGGAAGGTTAAGAGGTTCCCTAGTTACTAATTTTTGAATTTGATAAAAAATAGGGCCCTCAGGTTCTTTTTCCAGGATTTCTTTTCTATAATCCCCACCCCCTTGTAAGAATCTCTAATAGGAACTAAAGGCATTTACTGTAATAGGAACTGGTGCAGGAGGGGTATCAAAATGGCTCTCAAAAGAAGTATAAAAGCTAAAGGGAATTAAGTCTAGTTTTATCTCTACAAAAATGTGCAAACTAAGAAATGTCCAGTTACAGGAAATAGCAAACATGATTGTTTATATACAAGTGACTCCTATTTACAAAGTACTATATAAGGACAGACATAGTTTATAAACAAACAAAAAAATCACAAGGATGATTTGAGTTCCATAATAAACACCTAATCCATTAATGCATGTAATTTAAAACTAAAGGAACGATCTTGAATTAAAGGCTCAATTACAGATCAATACAATGAGTTAATTTACATCATATCATTCCTATGCATAAGGTAAAATAAAGAGGAAGGAGAAATGAGTTTTAACAAGAAGTCTCCAACAATCTTATCTAAAGGTCTTTAAAAGAAAATATAAACATTATCTAACCATTACTACTTAGATAGAATTAGAAAACTAGAAGGATAAACTTTAAAATAAATTAAAGACATGCAGGACTGAATGAACGATTGTATAACAGGTGGAAATGAAGGTTTGTATAAAAGGTGGGACAGGTTGTCTGTATGACAGTCTATTTAAAGGAAATGTTAAAACTTGAAGGAAACAATAAATTAAAATGCTTTATTGAAGAGTAGCTACCCTATGCATGTACTACTGTAATGTAAAACAGGAAGTAAACCCACTTTAGTGACTGAATTCCACAACCTAGACTAATTTCATAATTCAAAACAAACTAACATATTCTTATACAAGTTAGTGATAAAAACTAGAATAAGCAGAACTAGACTATAACTAATCAAAGAAATTTAATCTAGAAATTGAAAGACTGTGTAGAAAACTTGAAAGCTATCTTAAACACAATCGGTTGCTATTTAATAAAAAGAACCTACATGCTCGACATAATTTCAAATTGAAATCTATACTCTACGAAACATGAATGATTATAGAAACAAAACTAAACAACTCAGAAACAAAATTTATACTAATTGCAAGGAAAAATAACAAAACCTACATAAGGATATAAAGACTCTGTTTTTCGGGGGGCCCTCCCAGCGAATAGAGTTGAGCTTCTTCTAGTCGAACACAATCATATACAACACAAGAAGAATTTCATTAAAATAATAGGTAGTGTTACAAAGTTTTTCAGATGGAACTGATCAAATAACAGACATAGGATCAGACTCTAGCCTGAGAGAGAAAGTTTCTTCGTCCAATAAAGAAAGTTTCTTCTTCCAATATTGTGCACTCTTATATATGTTGATTATTGAATTATCTCATTATTTCAGCATGAATATGTATTTCATTAACCATATCTATATCTCTCTCTCTCTCTCTCTCTCTCTCTCTCTCTCTATATATATATATATATATATATATATATATATATATATATATATATAAGATATTTGCAGGAAGAACTTGTTCTTTGTACGCGATTGGAGAAATCCCTGGAAGCCATGGAAGCAACTAGAAGAGGAGAAGAAAAAGCTTGGATCAACTGTCATAAACCAGGTTTCTCACATTTTTTTCCTATTCCTATTTCAATTTCTACATGGCTGATTGTCTACAAGTTTAGGTTAGTACATTGGTAACCCTAGAGACCCTAGGTTATAAGGGTGTGTTTTCCTGAACAACAGAACTGTCGACTTCGCTGGGGATTCTAGCCTGCTGTGGGCTTGTTCCTTAGGTCCCATTTCCAGTCTTTGCTCTTTTTGATTCTAGGTGTGATTTTTTAGCTTTTTTCCTCTCATTTGTAGTTTGGCTTGTTCAGGGCCTGTTTGCTAGCACTTTTTTCTTTGAAATTTTTTTAGCAGCACACTCGGGTTGTATTATAGAAAGTCGCATGTTTCACCTTGTACACACGAGTTACAGTCTGGATAGTCACGTGTCATACGTAGGTTGTCTTTATAGACAATCGTGCTTTTCCTGTAGCTTTCTTTGGGTTCATTAGGGTCTGCTTGTCCTTGTCTTTTGGTCTTTTGATTGCTTGTGAGGGTTCTGTTTTTGACATGACTCTGTGAGTATGAGGTTTGTACATCACAGAGTCTGCTTAATCTTTCAATCTCTTGGGTCCTTTGTGTTTGAATTTCTCCATTGGTGAGTGTTGTTGGTCCTTCCTACTTGGATTTTGGGTTGAAGGCTTGTGTTCTGGGTCAGTGATCAAGTCCCTTGAATACTTTATGCTCTACACTTCTGTTTGTAGTCTGAGTTTGTGATTCTCCTTTTTGTAGATCTAGTAAACTTTTGGGTTAGTTAGTTCTGCCAAGGTTAGGGTTTGTTCAATTTCTTCTTTTGGGTTGAAGCATGTTTCTTTGGGATCTATTTTACATCATTCACTGCTATATGTTCAGATTGGTCAAATTGACTCAAGTTTGCATTTAGTTGCATTTATAATTTTTGAATTTTTTTTGAAAAGAAAAGACAAAATTTTATACTTTTTGTTGCATCTAGAGATATTTTCGTTATTTTTCAAGAAAAATAAAAAATTTAAAGTCTTAAAGTTTCTCATGCTTAGTTTAAATTCATTAGCTTTCATTTTACAAAAATAAAAGTTGGCATAGTAGTTGCATCTTGCTTTGAATTTCTAGCTATTACATCATTTTTGCTTTCTTTTATCGAGTCTATAACACCATACAAGTTTCACACCACTACCTATGACTAAAAACAACCTATTAAAAAGAACGACATAATTAAAAATTACTAGTAAGTTTATTTTTTTTCTAGGTTCATACACCAACTATCTTAGGCTAGACTTGTGGACTAGGGAGTTTTAACTATCCATAAGTATTTGACTTCAGACGTAGTTGGCCAATCACTAGGTAAATCCTCCTCTATATTGAGTGAATTTGGGAAGCTCCTCTCACACAGGAGTTAAGCACAAGGCTGTGTGAGGAACTTGACTAAGGAGATAACCCTCCAATTCCTTGTTCGAGAGTAGATCATGATTTTTATGCATCTGGGGATTTCGTCAATACCACCTCTTGGGCCCCGTGTGGTACCGGTGTTAACGGAGTTTTAGGATTTTCTACCTTGTCCATGCATACGAATCATGCTTGTGACTGTCCCCCTAGACTCTCTGTGTAGTTGCAGTAGCCTTTAGTCGCTTTGACATTAGGGTTCATACATAGGTATACCAAAAGGCTATTTCTGGTCTACCTTGGACAGACTTGGAAGGTTACCCCTGTAGAAGGTGTGGGATGGCGGTTGGGTAATTCCTTTGCTTGTTCCTAATAAAATCTATAGGGATTCCAAGTAATCATCTATCAGCTTTCTTTTGGAAGGCATATCTTATACATGTTTGTCTGTTTGGCTTTAGGAAATTTTTAGTGAGTGTTGCATGCTTTGTCTGTATTTAGTTTTCCTTTAGGTGTTTGTGAGTCAAATTTTTAGTTGTGGAGGACCAACCTCTCCGTAGGTCAAGAAGGTTTCAAAACCTTCCTCCATATGATACAGTGTAGCCTCCACCGCTCCCTCAAAGGCAGAGACTAGGTACTGACGGTTCATTTGAACTGGTAGGAGTTAGCAAAGTTCCAAGTGAACCAGAACTTAGGACTAATCAGGTTGATACAACTACAGTAGAGATCAAATATTTGTAGGTTGACGAGTTTGCAAGGAACTTTAACCCACCTCTTACTGACTTAAGCAATCTTGTGATCATCCAAGTTATTCCTTTTGATTCACCTGTCATTGGTGTTCCTGTGAGTAGAGTTATGGCTAACTATGGAGAGGGTATTTCTACCCCCGCTTTAGCCATTTTAGCCAGAGGAGTGCCACCTCCCATGGTTGGTACTCCTAGACCAAGTGCATCTGCTGCACCTTTATCACCAAGTAGTTGAGTGGTTCAACCACCGACTTCCTCCCATGTAGTAGATCCTTCTAGTGGGGTGGTCACTGGGATTCTCAGTGCACCTTTTTCTTCCCCCTCTTTCATGCATATTGCTCAGAGTGGTCCTAGTGGATCCTCCTCATTTGTCTAGGGATTCCCATGGAATGGGGGGCACATTCCCCCATCCACTCCTTATGTAGGTCCTACACATACATATGTAGGCATGTAGTTTGGAAACATGAATACTTTTGGCTAAGGTTTCCAAACCCCAGTTTTGACCCCATTTATGAGCTCTCCCTTTTCTCTTTAGTAGAGGGATACCTGCTCCTGTATTTCAGACTCTAGTTTCATCTGGAGGGGCTCAAACCACCTATACTGTACCACACACAAATAATCCATTAGCTCACAAGTGGAATCCATTTCAAAGTAGTACAGCTACTTCACAACCGGTGGCTGGGGAAAACCCCACCTTTACGTTTGGGAACCAGGAGGCAGGTCCTTCTAGCTCCTAGACTCATGCTTTTCAAGCTGTAGTTAGGCCTAAACTTCCATTCCTGGAAACTTTAAACTTGCCAGATTTGTTTAAGTTGATGAATGACCCGATGAGGGATAGTGCCACGTGGCCACCTGTCCAAGCAAGTTACCCTTAGACATTCCCACATTTGAGGGAAAAACTTGTGAAGATCCAGGTGCCCATATCACCAATTTTCACTTATGGTGCTCTTCTAACTCATTAAACGATGACACTGTTCGGTTGTGGTTGTTCCAAAGAACTTTGACTGGTGTTGCAGCAAAGTGGTATATTGAATTTTCGTCTGCTGCATTTGACAGTTTTTGGGACTTAGCAAATGTGTTCCTTAATCACTTCCAACTTCTTGTCCGGTATGATTTTGGCATAGACCTATTATCTACCTTTCAGGAAGACAAAGCCACACACATCTCAAATCACATCCAAGAGTGACGAAGACGGAAGAGGCTTATGAAATCCACCATACTCGCCGAGTTCTTGTTAGAGTGGTTCCTAAAATATTTACTGCCTTATATATCTAAGGATGTATCCACTTTGGGGGTGACCACTGAAGAACAGGCCATCCTCAGGGCCCAACAGATGGATTTGATATGTGCTTAGTCTGGGATATTATATGAAATCATACTCGAGGCACCGCGATCTACCCATAGTGTCGAGAAACCTAAGCATGGACCCCATGTCAATGGCATGGTTTGTTCAGTTAATTCTCCTAGTATAGAGTCACTGGCCAAGCCAATCCATGAGTTTTCAGTGAAGCAGTCTATAGCGGAGGTAGCAAAGGCTGCCCCCTCACCTCAAAATGCAAATTTTTTTGCAAAACCTTCCCAAAAGGGAAATCAACAACCCAGTGGGAAAAAGAAGAAAGGGAAGAAGGGTGAGGAAAATCAAAACAAGCCAAAACCCACGAACAATTCAGATGGGGGAAAGACAGATAAGAAGAAGGTGAAATTTCCCTTAAAGTTGTTCCAGGGAGATCACTTAACTCATCAATTCCCTCTCATTGATCAAGCTCAAAAGTTGCTTGAAAACCAACAACTGACTGTCCTAAAGCAACCATTTCCCCAAGGATAGAATGCGACTTCTATTTCTAATGTATCTAGGGGCACTCCTGGTGCCCCTCCTGACCAAAATTATATCAACATGGTACGATCTAGTACCTTGCTCTAGATGAGAAACAAAAGTTATGAGACAGAGGCTCCGAATATGGGTAACTCTATTGGTGAAACCTCTAACCCTCTCACGATCAAGAAACCTACTGATCCGATGCCTAGAATACCGAAAGGTGTCTTTGAAAAGGCATTTCACAATCCAAACTCTAGGGGTAATTCTAACTACTCCATGGTGGAATATTTGGCCCAACATCCTTGTGCGATGTATGCATTGGAAGTGATTCAAATTTTTCCTTAGCAGTGGGATTCCCTTTTAGAAGCTTTAGGCAGTATGGATTCCTCGAGCTTGATTGCAAATTTCAATCTGTTAGATGTTAAGATGTGCCTACCATATCATGTGGCTTTGTCAGTAAATTTCATTCATGGTGGTAAAACCATTGGACGTACAATTGTTGAGGAAGGTGCTTCCACATGTGTTATGTCTCTTTCTTGTTAGAAGGCGTTAGGTTCCCCGGAACTAGTTCTATCAAACACCTTGCTTATTGCTTTCGACGAGAGGACTTTCCACCCACATGGTATCCTGCCATCTTTTGAGATTAAGTTGGTAGGGAAAGCAGTGTCTATTGAAGTTGAGGTGATTGATGCTCCCTTGGACTATAACTTGCTTCTGGGGTGGAGCTCGACTTACGCCATGTGTGCGATTGCCTCGACTGTTCTTCGAGTAGTAGTTTTTCCACATGAAGGAAAGTTGGTTACTATTGACCAACTTAATTTCACTCGAAAGGGTCATTTGGAAACAAATGAGTCCACTATACCTTTGGTTGATCAGGTTAAACTGGCTATAGAGAGCTTGGGGGCTAGAATTTATTCATCATTAATGGGCACATTTGATATCCCAACACCAATCAATTATCTAGGCTCTACGAGTGTGGGTAAGTCTATCGCGACGATTGTCGATAGAACTGATCCTTGGGTCCTCCTACCCATCACAAACCTTAGGTTCCCTTATCTGCAGTGGAAGTGGCTTATCAAGCTATTGTAGACACCATTGCTGATCCTATCTCGACTCATTCTATAGTCTCAGAGATGTCAGAAGAATATTAAATGCCTTCCTAGGAAGAGAAGTCTTTACATTCATATGATTTCTTGGACATGGTTTTACCCTCATATGAAGCCATTTTGGAAGCCATGAGTTGGCGAGACAAGATCTGCGAAGATCTTCACCATAGGTCCTACTTCCTTCCAGACCTAAGTAGAATTGAAAACTGGGAGTTCCATGTGAGACTGGCAGAAGATGTTGATATACCGATTAATCCTTTCCCTAAAGAGGGAATATTTGCGGAGGGGAATATGGAAAATATTTTTGTTACCATTCCTATCAACATCTTTGTAAACTTCGAAATCGTTGAAAATGTGCATATCAATGCAAACTGCTCTCTAGAGGAGATTGCTATATATACTGCCTTATTTAAGGAGTTTCATGACGTGTTTTCCTGGTCATATGAGGAGATGCCATGCATTGATCCATCGATTGTTGAATCGGTGCAACAAAAGCTTAGACCTATCAATCCGTTTAAAGCGGCAGGCGTTAAGGCTGAAGTGGAAAAACTGCTGAAAGTAGGGTTTATCTACCCAATTACTTTGATGGAATGGGTATCCAATCCTGTTTCGGTAGATAAGAAACAAGGGAAAATTCGCATATGCACTGAATTTTGTGACTTGAATAAGGCATGTCCCAAGGAAAATTACCCCACACCCTTTATAGATCAAATCATTGACGCTTGTGTGGGTAGTGAAGTTTTTTCGTTTATGGATGGTTTTTCCAGGTACAATCAAGTTCAAATCAAGTCGGAAGACCAACAAAAAATGACTTTTATTTGTCCTTGGGGTACCTTTGCATACAGGAAAATTCCCTTTGGTTTGAAAAATGCAGGGGCTACCTTTCAGTGGGCAATGGATTTTGCCTTCCACGATATTAAAAATATTGTTGAACCGTACCTTGATGATCTACCTTCTCATTCTTGCAAGAGGATCAATCATCCATAACACCTTCACTTAATTTTTGAACGATGCAGACATTATAAAATATGCTTGAATCCCAACAAGTGTGTTTTCTACGTTGAGTCAGGAAGGTTACTCGGGTTCATAGTGTCAAACAAAGGTATTTAGGTGGATCCTTTGAAAGTAGAGGCCATTGTAAATATGCCTTCTCCTCGTTCTATCAGGAAACTTCAAAGCCTGTAAGGAAAATCTAGTTTCCTTTGACATTTTATTGTTAACTATGCCAATATCACTAAAGGTTTCATGTGTATGCTGAAACAAGACACTCCATTTGTATGGGATGAAACCACACAACTTTCTTTCGAGGCATAGAAAAAAGCTTTGTTGTCGGCTCCCTTGTTACGTCCACCAGATTACTCTAGGGATTTCATATTATATCTGGCAACGTCAGAGTTGACCATTGGGGTAGTATTGGTTCAGGAGGATGACAAGCTCCAAGAGCATGTTGTCTATTATCTAAGTCGTGCATTAGATGGCCCTGAGCTTCGATACTCTCACGTTGAGAATTTAGATTTAGTGGTTGTTTATGCTGTGCAAAGGTTACGTCACTACTGAGAACCAATACTGTGGTGGAAGATGTCAATCCCTTTCAGTATGTTTTGCTGCGATGCATAATTAAGGGCAAATTCAATAAATGGATAGTCATTCTCCAAGAGTTTGACTTGGATTTTCAGTCTGCCAAATCTAAAAGTCCTTGGTTTTGGCAGAGCTTATTGCAGAGTTTCCTATAGAAGCGGATGTAGTGATTGAAGAGGACTCATTCCTAGATGAGTACATCTTTTTGAATTCTACCTCTAATCCTTAGTACAGAGATATACTTGTCTATCTCCAGACTTTGAAAGCTCTTGCGTCCTTCTCGAGGTAAGAGTGACATAAATTGCGTCTACATGCGAAAAAATACCTTATCATCAGGGATACTTTGTACTGTAGAGGGGTATATTATGTTTTGTGTCGGTGCCTCACCCACGAGGAGGCCAAGCATGTCCTAAATGATTGCCATAGTGGAGCATGTGGGGGTCATTTATATGGGTTAGCAACGACCCAGAAGATTTTACATGCCCGTTATTTCTGGCCCACGATCTTCAAAGATTGTGTGGAGGCTGTGAAGCGCTGTCATCCATGTCAACTCTACACTAGGAAAATGCGGTCACATCCTGGTCCGTTGTTTCCTATCATCGGGCTGGTCCCCTTCACTAAATTGGGGGTGGATTACATGACGTGCAACCCCGTTTCAGCTAGGGGGCACAAATATATCATTGTTGCTGTCGATTACTTCACCAAGTGGGTAGAGGAAATGCCTACCTTCAAAGCTAACGATGAAACTGTAGGTTTCTTTGTGTTCAACCAGATCATTACTCGCTTCAGAATTCCAAATGATATTGTCACTGACCATGGGAGTCACTTCCAGAATAGCATGATGACCAAATTGGCTACTATGCTAGGGTTCAAGCAAGATCACTCATCTTTCTTCTGCCCACAAGCGAATGGTCAAGTCAAGGCAGTCAATAAGACCTTGAATACCATTCTCAAGCGTACTATCAACGCAACCCAGTCAAATTGGCACATTATGCTATATCTAGCACTTTGGGCATACTGGACTAATGTCAATACTACCATGGGGTTTTCACCTTTCCAACTCATTCATGGGGTGGAAGAAGTCACTCCGATTGAGTGTGAAATTCCATCACTTAAAATAGCCATTCATGTACTTCCTAACACCACTGAATTAGAAGAACGTTTTCTACATTTGGAAAATATAGATGAACATCGCATAGATGCATTAACGACAAATGAAGCTCATAAAAATAGGGTTAAAAACCAATATGATAAAGTTGTTAAGCCTAGAAATTTCTCTGAAGGGGAGTTTGTCTTGCTCTAAGATCAGGACAAAGAACCCCTGGGGGAAGAAAAATTCAAATCCATGTGGTTAGGTCCCTACATTGTGTCAAAGGTCTTAAAGAAAGGAGCATATGAATTCATGGATTTTGATGGAAATAAGCTGCCTAAGCCTAGAAATGGGCTCTACCCGAAGAAGTACTATGCCTAGGCTTAGTGCTTTTTCTTGTAATTTTATTGTATGTATTTTATGTACAATAGTTAGCTAGTTAGTGTCTCTTATATCATATGTTGGTTGTTACAGATGTTAGCTGAGTGGTTCGTAGGTTTTGTGGATGGTGATAGTCGTCATACTTGTAACTTAGCTTCAGCCGCATGGGTCATTTATTCACCCTCAAGATAGCTAGTTTCCTCTGGAGGTGCTTGCTTGGGTCCCACTACTAATAATGTGGCCAAGTACAGGGATGTTTTTGAGTTGTTATGGGATTCCTTGTCATGTGGCATCACCTGGTTAGAGGTCAGACTTGACTCTCAACTCGTGGTTTCTCAGCTCAATGGATCTTATCAGGTGCGAAACCCTACCTTGTTACGCCAATGTTTGCAGGTTATATTACTTGAAAGCAATTTTGATTATATTTCATTTAATCATATTCCACGTAATGACAATACAATATTTGATGCATATGTGAACTATATTCTAGATTGGCACTTAACACATATTTTGTAAAAAATACATAACATATACATTTGAGACACATGTACATAACCAGACAATATATATATATATATGGATCGCAATCCATAAAAATGCCTATAGATCTAGGCCTGATCCTCAACATCATCAGCTACAGCAACCTCTTCGTCCTCCCTATAAAATAGAACGAACCTGGATACCCTCCTCAAAAGGCACATCCAGATGGGTGGAATTCCTACTATAAATTCCTGCATGACAACAGGAATTCGCTCAATCTGTATTGTCATAATTCCTTGGATCACTCTGGATAGATTTCCATCAAGAACCCTAAGTATACCCTAGTCCCCACTTGGTACAAGCCACAAAAACATCCTAGGGTTTCCATTGGGGCATACGGGTCCAGTATTTGCATTTCAAAAAAATTCAAATGGATTAAAACTCTCATACATATGTATATAATTTTATGATTAAAATTCATAAAAATTAAAAAAAAAAACATAAAAAGAAAAATACCTAGCTCTCCCCATGCTCCTCATGGCGGGAGGACAAGATCATTGTCTCCACGGAAATCCAACCCAGAGTATTGGAACTGCTCGAGAGCTGGCAACTACTGCTCCCACCATACATAAAAGTCATCATCATATACACTCTTGACTGAGCCTTCACCACCTTGATGGAGGAGGACCTCTCCCCACCTAGTCAATCTAGGCTAGCGAGGAGAAAATGCTGGTAGTGTCACTGCAGGACTGAGGGAAGGCACTCTCTCAAAGAGGAGAATATGCAATTTTTTTTCAGCGTCCTCTCTTGCAGTCAGAGAGCTGCTTCCTCGTGATCGAGATTACACCCAAACACCAGTAAAACACAGTGCTCTGCACACACTCCACCGCAACTCTCATATGTGTCCGAGTGGCTAGATGTAATGAAGATGATCCTACAAATCTAACTATAGTACTCACCACTAGCTGTAGTGGGAAGTTTATGATGTGGACAATAGGGATGCATGATCCCTTCTTCTGAGTACATGGTGTGCAGTAGGTGTCAACATAGTCTTGGACAGTCATAGGGTCACCACCCCTACCTGTGCCCTCGAGGTTCACGAGAATACCCCTGCGAGATAACCTTGTGATGAAGTACATATCTTCTACGGATACTTCCAATATCTCCCCTTGAAGATCAAAACCACCAAGGTCATGGTCCCAATAGTTGATCAAATTCTCAAGCGAGAGAACATTGGCTTGCATGTTGGAAGTACAAGAGAAATTTAGTAAGCCACATTGCTGTAAAATTTGCACAGTTGAACCATCTCGTAAAGCATCATAATCCATGTCTTCATGCTCTCGCTCCCTCCACTCTAACACCTTCATTGTCCCTTCCCATTTAACCATTATTGATCTTTAGAATCTATTCAATTCTTTCAATTTTGGTCAAATGATAAATTTATCCATGTCATGCAGAACACACGATTGTTATTTAGGAAGCTCACGTGTCACACACATGTTTCTCTTGAGAAAGTCGCATGTAGAATGTGTGTACATGACTGTTTAAGTCGCATATCGGTGTGTACTGCAGAGCACTCTTAGGGTTGGTTCAAAACATCAAATTTTTTCATAAAAATAAAAAATGGAGTGGTTAAAATGAAAGAGAAGGGAAAGCTAACCAACTTGACACTTGCGGATTGAAAATTCATCCATTGATTTATCTACATCGAGCAATTCAAGTTCGAAGTGTACACTTTCCAAATTGGGTAAAAGAGTCAAATGGTATGTATTATTTTAGTTTTTGAACTATATATAGAAAAAATTTCAAATTTTTGGGTTTCTAGTCTATTGTTTGAAAATTATTTTTATAATTGAAGTAATACCATGTCTTTTTCCCCAATGGAACATGTTTGGAGTCTTTAAGAAGTCGTCCTCCACTCATATAGGGTAGGATTTGGTCCTTCATATGTATTTTGCATCTACACCTTATCCGTTCTTAACACTAGGATTACCTCTTTGACCACAGACTATGGTGTCTAACCATTTTTACCTCGTCTACATCATTGTTCTTCTGTGGATAGGGCCTCCTTTTCATGGGTACCCAAGTTTAGAACAATTTACTATATTTTGGCACCCATGCCACAATTGTGATAGGTTTGTGGGAGCCTTCTTACTAGTTTTTCATGACAAAATCAACCTTCATTTTTCATCTTTTTGCGAGCTATCCCTATTTATAAGGCTGCCCGCCCTTATGGAGTTTCTTTAGTCCTAGCTTTGACTCGTCAATGTAGAATTGACTTCCGAGTAAAATTGTCTGTTCAGTCTCGTTAAGGATATGTGAACGAGTATCCACATTGGTGGTAGTTTATCGCTTTTCAGACCATGTGGAATAATACAAAAAAGGAGCACTCTCTTTCCTTTGGAATTGAAAAGATTATTTTCAGGCATAGGTTATCACTTTTTTGGACCCGAGGGACTAAAATTACGGAAGAGGAACACCCAATATGAGCTTAGTTTTCTCTTTTTTGTGCTCTGGAACTAAACATGAAAAATATTATGAGCATACTTTATGTCTTTGTCATGCTCGTTAAACCCTAAAGAACAAAGCATCGAGTTTACTGTTGTAAGCCCCATTTCTTGTAATCAAATTGCTCTTTCTGAGTGATCTTGCCTTCCTGCACACTCGTAAAACTCAGGCTATATGCTGCTTTTGAAGGAGCATTGGGTAGGTGGTAATTTAACCTTTTTCGGACCTTCCTGACTAAGTATGAAAAAGGTGCGCCTTACTTCTTCAGAAGCTAAGAAAGTTCTTCTGTGGTTTGATTTATACTTTTTCAGCCTTAGGAGACTAAATTGTACAAAAAAGCAGTACCCCCCTGGAGTCTTCTTCGGAGTTTTCAGACTCTCAAAATATGAAAACACCAACGGGCATGTACTAGTTCAGGCTCGTAAAATCCACAAATAATTAACTTTATCAAGCATTATTCTCTCCCCTCTTCAAGCTTGTCAAAAATGAAGAGAGACATGAGTTGACTTTTCTGGACTCGTTAAAATTTAACAGGAAAGATAAGGAAGAATTACTCTCTTTGTGTTATAAATAGTGGTGGCATGTCCTCCTTGAACATAACACTTTCTAAACTTTTCGATACTCATGTTTCAGTTTGCACTTTCAGCTCACCTATTACTTTGAGTTTTTTACTCCTCCACTTGTCCTTTTTACATGGGAAATCTGATCATGTCTCCTACATGAAAGATAAGTCTAGTTGTCGTATCTGCAAGTTAAAAGCTACCTTGGTTCATCTCTGTGTCGTGCTCACTGTTCAAGGTTTTATCCATTCATTTGATTATTATCCTGATTCCGTCATTATCCTATTTGAGTATTACTTGTGTCTACATTCCCATATCCAGTTCCTAGTCACTCTTGTGATCTGTTGGAGGATTCATTACCTTCCTCATCGTAGTACAATTTCTCATCAGCACTTCCTGAAGATGAAGACCTAGAGTTTTGACGATGGTACCTTAGTATTCACTACCATTATTGGTGAACTCCTTTGCTTCAGTTGTCAGTTCCACCATTTGTTTGACATCCTGTTGAGTTTCTTCCATGTTCGACTTCAACACATCTATTCATATGGTAGAGATTGTACCGGTTCCTTTGGATTTTGACAAAGACCTTAGGCTCATCTTTATAACCTAAGTTGTGCAAGATTATGTTATGTTCAGCTACACAACTTCCAGATTTTGAAGACTCATCATTGTATATTGTGGCTTCGATCCACCTTTGTAATATATGTGGTATTGTTACATGTATCATATGATGTAATCAAATATTGTAAAGGAGCTAGTGTTCCATTATATTGAACATGGCATCCTCGGATATGATTTTTTATATGACATTGATATGTATATGTTTCAGGTATCTCCTCTACTGCTTTAGACACTTGAGTTCTCCAAGAATAAAATATTGTAATGTATTTTGACAATCGCTTCCCTATGACCTCACACATTAGGGGGCATATGTTATCATGTAAAATGGCACTTCTTCGTCCGAGTACTGACATCCAATACGTCGGGACACAAAAGGACAAACTGGATTGAAGTAGCCAAAAGACTATAGATGGGCATGATTGTTGATACATAATCTCCTGACCAGTTGAATATATTTTTACTCATACATTAGGGTTGCACACACAACTATTTGCTTAGCAACCCGCATGTCACACACGAGTATGTGCATTGCAACTCGCGTGTACATTGCACATGCGGGGTTCCTTAAAGCAAGGAGCATGTCATACACGACTTGGCTATATCACTACTCGTGTGTACCTTAATTTGAATTAAAAAAATATAAATCATGATTAGTCAAGATCAATTGAGCCCCTAATCATAACTATCTCAATTGTCTCAACCATCCTAACCTTCGAAACCTCTCTATTTCCCCATGTATAAATAGAGGGCATGGGATGGGACTAATCAACAATTCTTATAAGAGAAAAGTTTTGCTGGTGATATGCCTTTAGACATCTTGGAGCAACAAAACTTAGTGTCCTTGGTTTGCACAAGGAGTACTTGTTTCATAAGTTGGGTTGTGCACTCTTATATATGTTGATTATTGAATTATCTCATTATTTCAGTATGAATATGTATTTCATTAACCATTGATATATATATATATATCTATATATATATATATATATATATATATATATATATATAAATAAGATATTTGCAGGAAGAGCTTGTTCTTTGTAGGTGATTGGAGAAATCCCTGGAAGTTGTGGAAGCAACTGGAAGAGGAGAAGAAAAAGCTTGAATCAACCGTCATAAACCGGGGTTGTCACATTTTCTTCCTATTCCTATTTCAATTTCTACATGGCTGATTATTTGCAATTTTAGCTTAGGTAAGTTGGTAACCCTAGAGACCATAGGTTATAAGGGTGTGTTTTCCTGAACAACACCAAGGGAATGTGTAGTAGACAAGGGGTATATTATTGGGTGTTGTGTTGGGTTAAAGAGGAAGGTTTTGTATGGTCGAGAAAGTTTTGGAGAGGTGGCTAGACGATGTTTTATGGATTTGGATATAGCTTCCAATTCATCATGGCGGAATATGTGACATGATAATATGATATTTTTGAATCAATGTAAGGATTAATTAAGTGAATTCCATAAACACTATATTATGTAGATTCTATGGTTGTGAACATATATGTGATGGCATATATAGTTGATTTGATTTTGCGAATGCATATTTGCGCTATATTTCATTGCAAATAATATGTTAGTAACTAAGGTGATGGAATTATTGGTATTTCATAATCCTGAGATTATTCCATCAGGTATTGTGGATGTTACAGTGAACTTATTGCATGCTTAAATAGTCTTGTATGGATGGACTACAAGTATGTTACAGGTATAAACTAACTGAGAGGGGGGGTGAATCAGTTAGTTAAGATTTGTTACAATATACTTGTTTTAACTTAGAATTAATAAACTTTATGGCAGTCAATCTTTGCTATGAATTTAGAGTTATCAACATAAGAGCAGATAACATAAAACACAGCATTCAATCACAACATTTAATCACATATATGATACACAGATATTTCACGAGGAAACCCATAAGGGAAAAACCTCTTCTTCTTATGATGTCAAAGGATTCAATGGATGCACATCACTTCTTATTTGAGCACCGACTCAAAGAGGCTGCAACCTCTAAATGCAAGCACCAACTTGTTGAGAGAATCAACTCTCACTGTGACCCAGCACCAACTGGGTGGGAGCACCAACTTCCAATTTATCCTAGCACCAACTGAGTGAAGACACCAATCTTCAATCTGTACAAGCACCCACTTGCAGATAGAGACATAAAGTCTCCCCTAAGACCTCCCTACCTCCCTTATTTGCTAGACTTTCCAATAGAATCAAATTTCAACAATACAGATATGTCTCTGCTTACCAAACCACTCTGCTCTGTTCAACATCGGCTCTCTGCTCCTCTGTTCTATTCAACTGTTTAGCACATTCTTCAGTTCCTCTGCTCTGCTGCTCTTCTCATTCAGTATCAGTTTACAGTACTGATCTCTTAATACTCTGCACACCATTACCCTCCTTAAATAGCTCACAATCTATTCTTCTTACTACAATATATATATAAATTTCAGTCGGTTCTCATTCTCTCTGTTCATTACAGAAACGGTTACAGAATCTTCATGTACCATCTAATTGCAAATGAGAAACCGTTCATAGATTTCTAACTGTCAAGACTCTCAACATCTCGAATGCTGATCTGTACAAAAATGATTCACATTCCACGAATACCATAGATTCTCAAGATCTCTAACTGAAAAAACCCTTCGAATACCCTGCTTGCCAGACTCTCTGCATTCCATGAAAAGTCATACTCTAATTCTCTGATCCCATTGGATCCTCATCGAACCAATACTGTGCTAGACTCCTCATGTTCCACTGCTTCCAGTTCAAAGAGTCCTGGGCTCGATTCTAAATATGGAGACTTCCTCTGCTCTTTAATCCATTTGTGCTTTTTATCTCCTTCTACGGTTTTGGTCATGAACTGCTTGAATGATAGACATCTCGTGATTCTTCAAAGAAACCTTGTCCAATGATGGAGTTGAGCCGTTGCTTGTTTAAATTCATTGAAAGTTTATTTGCTTATACCCCCACCGTTGCGGAAAGATAATCGGCTTCAGTCTTGGTATTCTTCTCCGATGTATTTGCCTTAGTCGACTGATTGTTTAGTTTCACGTTGGAACCTTTTGTTCTTTCATTCTCCGCCGTTGCGGCTCCTCAATGAGCTAACCATCCTCCATATAAATTTCCTTTTGTCAATGTTGACCGCGAAACTCGCAGTCTGATGGTCTTCTGCCGTTGTGGCTATGAATAAGACTATTCTTCCGTAGTCTTTTATTCTTTCGCTTGCCGATATGTTTGTTTGCCGCGGAGCCTGTAGTCTTTCCGTCTTCCGCCGTTGCGGATGAGAAAGTCACTATCCTTCCACCGTTGCGGCTCCCAAAGCAGCTAAGCGTCCAAAGTCCAAAGTGCTCTGACTGCCAATGCTTATAGTCGTGTGTGTCTTTAACCTTTCCTTTTCCGCCGTTGTGGTTGGGAAAGTCATTCAGCTTCCGATGTAAATATCTTCCGACTTTCGATTAAGAGTTTTTCTCCATTGATACCTGTGTGCCTTCCTCTTTTTCAGTAGATTGCCACATCCATTTGACATCAGTTCCCCTTCTCTTTATAGCAGATTGCCATCAATGACAATACTTTAAGATTGAGCACTAGCTACCATCTACTAGTCCTGAACACACCACTCTGAACGATATTCCAACAAAGTAATCTCTATTGGAAGATTTTTTTGATCCATTTATGTCCACGATATTCCTTCTAGTGGTTAAACTGTTCTAAAGGTAACCAACTCTAATTCCAATTGTTGGAATATTCACCAAAGAACAAAATATGATCCCAAAACTTTACACACTATCTCCTCCACAAAAGTTAGCACTTCCTCCTTAGAGTTGCACAATTGAGAGAGACATGAATTGATGAGAAAAAGAGAAGTCTATATTCCTATTTATACCTTCCAAGATGCATTTTACTTGCTTTAGGGAATACATTCCCATTATCCCTAAATTTAGGATCTCCATATTTTAAAGGGCACTTCAATGGGTCAATATCCCACTTCAAGTATTCATCATGAATTTTAACTCACCTTCATGATACTTTCATATCTTCATCAAAGGGGCTTTGGGGATTCTCCTCATCATACTTAGTGGCCACATCATTATTCATTGTAGGGTTTCTTTCCTTTTTATGTGGAGCCATCCTTACTTATGGGGTTATGTGGACCCATAATCAATACTTTCGGGGATCCTTCATACTTCATACCAATATTTCTTTTGGACAAAATTTAGGGGATATTTAGGTCCTTCTTCATCATGGGTCATGTGACCCTAACATCATGGTCATGTGGACCCAACAACATTATTCTAGGGGTTTCTTGACCTTTCTCACCAACATTGCTTAGGGGAAACCTTAGGGAGTTGTTTAGGGATTTCCCCATATGTTTACAACCCAAAGTGTCTTCCTGTGATGGTCATGCTTAAAAATATTCCACAAGGAAATCGATTTGGATTTATATACACTAGGAATTTGACATCAATGACAAACTTAATCAACAATATCCCCCTTGTCCTTGATGAAAACCATCATACTCCCCCTAGGACCATGCTCCCCTTGTCTTCATGGTTCTAATATTTCTCTCTCTTTTTGACATCAATGAAAAAGGGTAACTCTCCCTAACAATACCTCTTCTCTTTGAGGCTACTCCGCCTGAAAATTTTCTGATTTCCTTATCCAAGCTTTTGTAAACTTGTGTCTAGGAGATATTGCTATTTTGTACCGGGTTTTGCACCTGGTTATGCGCCATGGTTTGCATCAGGTTTTGCGACAGGTTTTGCACCTAATTTTGCGCCTAGTTTGTACATTTAACTCTTGTTGTGCCCCCTTTTATGTCCATGTTTTCCTGAACTTTTACGCCCTTTATTTCATCCACTTTTGTATCTATTTTTACATCCACTTTTGCATCCACTTCTGCTTCTTTTTTTGCATCCCTTCATGCGCCAAGTTTGGCATCAAAGTTTACATCCTATTTTGAGTCTAGTTTTGCATATTGTTTTGTTTTAGCCATTTTTTCATCCACTTTTGCACCCACATTTTCATCCCTTTTTGCATCCCATTTTGTATCCATGTTTACGTCTTTTTTTGCATCTACTATTGCATCCACTTTTGTCGCATCCCAATTCACACCCATTTTTGCGCCTACTTTTACACCCACTTTTGCTTCAACTTTTGCATACATGTTTGCATCTTTTTTTGTATCCAAATTTACATTAGTTATTGCATCCCTTTATGTATCCATCTTTGCATCCACTTTTGTATCGGGTTTTGCGTTGGGTGTTACAACTAATTTTGCATCTACTTTTGTTGCATCCACTTTCGCATCCAATTTTACATCCATGGTTGTATCCACTTTTGCGCCACTTTTTTCATCATGTTTTGCTTCCACATTTGCATCATTTTTTGTATCCACTTTTGTATCACCTTTTTCATCCATTTTTGGTGCACCCCATTATGCGCCCACTTTTGCACCTACTTTTGTTGCATCCATGTTTGCATCCTTTTTTGCATCCATGTTTTTATCCACTTTTGCATCCAATTTTACACCCAGATGTTGAAGATAACAATGAGGATAATGATTATGACATTGAGGATGGCTACGATGATGATGATAATGTTGTTGATAATGAGGAGAACGATGACAATGATGATGATGATGATAATGACAATGACGACATTGGCAATGATTATGATGGCAATGAAATGAATGATGATGATGGTGATGATGACAATGAGAATGATGATGAATACAATGAGAATGATGATGTTGATCATCTTAAAAAATAATTTGTTATTTGTCATGCATAAATTGTATGTGTCCTCCATGACCATTTTCCACTAATCACATATTTTGGGTAGATGTTATTTCTTATGCCAAAGGTAATGATAAATAACTGATGAAAATGACAATAATCATGATGATGATGATGTCAAGGAAAATGGTGATGATGATGATGTCAAGGACAATGGTGATGATGATGACACGAATGATGATTATGCTTATGATGATGACTATTGTGATAATCATGGTGACAATGACAAATATGATGATGATGATGATGATGATCATCATCATTTCCATCATTGTCATCATCAAAAACATCATCATTGTCACTGTCATCTAGTTTATCATCTTTATCATTTAAAGCATATGGGATATGTTTACCATTTAAAGCATGCATAACAAGTGGGATACAGTTACAATATTAAGCATTCATAAATTATAACTATGATTGAGCACATTTTAATCTTGGAGCTTGTAGAGAAATTGGGTTTATTTACCTCTACCAACACTTTCTTATAAGGATCATCATCATCATCACCGTCATCATCATTTCTCATGTCATTCTCATTGTCATCCTAATTGTCATCGTCATCATTATTATAATCATCATTGTCACCATATAATCACATCATTGTCAACTTCATCATCATTTCCATCGTTTTCATCATCATTCATCTCATCATCATCATCATTGTCATTGTCATTGTCATCATCAACAACAACATTGTCATCATCATTATCATATAATCACATAATTGTGAATGTCATTATCATCAAATCAATTACATTTATTGTGTCCACTTTAGCACCCCAAATCAATTACATTTATATTCTCCTTATGCTAGGTTGTATAGGTACACAAGTAGGTGGTCTATATCATGATGATGCTAAAATGGACACAAATTGCATCCACTTTAACATCCAAAATAAATTACATTTAAATTCTACTTGTGCTAGATTCATGTCTAGGTGAAAAAATAGGCACATTATATAAAGATGTTGCTAAAGTGGAAAAAAGATAATTTGATGAATAAAGGTGACAACAAAATCAAAATATGAGGTTTCCTCGATTTGGCATCTTACTTTTCATTTCCTATTATAGTTAATCAAAAGTATTTTGATTTGGAGGGTAGTTGTGAATCACATAATCTAATTGAAATCCCATTTGAACATCTATATGAATACTACATGGATTATATATATGTTTAAGTGAATAATATTTGTTTTAAAGGTGATCTTATACATAAACTAATCAAAGGTTTTTGCTATAGTGTAGTTTACGTACATTTGTTTTAACCAATTCCTTCAACTGCACAAGTTATATTTGTATGTACATGCATATGAAAACTTCTACAATATACATATATAACCTTTTTTAATTCTCAACGAATAACTTCATATCACTTCTAACCATTATCAACCAATAGATGAAACTAACCACAATAAC
Source organism: Pseudotsuga menziesii (assembly GCA_001517045.1). Taxonomy (NCBI): domain Eukaryota; kingdom Viridiplantae; phylum Streptophyta; class Pinopsida; order Pinales; family Pinaceae; genus Pseudotsuga; species Pseudotsuga menziesii. The sequence goes on along the minus strand of LPNX010366380.1, from coordinate 330,981 downwards.
TATTATCCAACTAATTATTGTTATTTTTGGCTACCAAGTCATATTAAATTATAAGCATTTTAAGGACATTGCACTAGGTAACGAGTATAGAGACAAGAATCAACACATTAATTTAGATTATGAGTTCTAAACATAGTAATTGAATGATTATTGCATCCAAATAATAACGAAGCATTTTAAAATGGGACACAAAAACCATTATTATTTAAATATGAATTACATATCTGACTGTAAATTTAGAAGTCTTCATTCACATTATAATCTGCATCTAGGTCTTCCAATGTTTCCTTGTCAATGTTCAGATGTTCTTTCAAGTACCTAATATTATTTTTGCTACACCATCCTACTAAAGTGGTATTGTAATCATCCTCATCTTCACTTTCATCATATTCTCTATTAATAAAATTTGTTTCCATATTTGGTTACATGAATGTCACCAGATCTATTTTCATCATTTCTTTAGATGTCATCCATATTATCTTCCTCCATAATATCATCTTCCTCCATGATAGCATCTTCTGAATATGCACCTATGACCCTGCTATTAATCTGCCACAGTAATCTAGGGACTAAACACAAGTCTCATCAAATATTAATAACAATAAGTCATGAAAATGGTGTAATAGGGCTACAAAATGAGTAGCCGCTCTGTATATTCACACAAAGAATGAGTAATACAATACAATGATCATGCTACAATCATGAATGAGAAGCAATTCGAATTCCTAAGGAGGTCATTCGAATTGAATGAGTGAGTCTAGCTTAACTGAATGTAAGCCACAGTCAACACTCAAGTTAACCACTGATCAAAACCCTAATTGTCTCAATTGAGCCCTAACTGAAGTTGAAGTGCAATAAATGACTGAGTCTAACTGAAAGTAGGTCAGACACATGTCATAGCAAACCAACCAACAAGTGGTAGTGCATCAATGACTCCAATGAACCCCGATGAGGTTAACTGAAGTGTAACTGAACATCAGAAGTGGTTGGAGGCACCCCTGTTGACTCCAGATCATTAAATAATCTATAAATAATCAATTTAATGATGGAGGGTGCCTTCACTACTCTATTTAACTGATTGTAGCCATCAGTTAGCAATATGGGGCATTAATGACACTCAGATCACCCCTGGAGTGCTCCAGTTAGCCTCCCTGAATGTAGGAGAAGGCTAAGTTAGCCTCCTTGACTGAAGGTAGGCATGGGTGTGATCTAGATGATGTCATCTAGTGCTCCTCTGATGTCAATTAAGTCAAGAATACTTAGGATAGTGTTTTAACTAGGCCAAATTGACCAAAATGAGTGTGCAAGGTGGTAAATGTCTCCAACACCTGCTTCTCCATATTGCTAAAGGAATATTGTCATCATTATCATCTTCACATTCTTCTACTAGATCTTCTTCAACTTGAACATCATCATGGATGCCAATTTGTTCTCCCTCAACCATATTTGGTTGGTCATCATTGGTTTTCTCAGTATCAATTGAAGCATCTTCGAAAACATGTCTTAATCTTGGATCATAATGAATGACAAATATCCATTTTGGATCCAAAATATCTTCATAGAAAAATACCTGTGCATGAAGGAGATCCATATATTAGACATATGTTATTACATTTTTATTGTTATCATTAAACACATATATATTCCCAATAGCCAATGAATTATCAAAATATTGACGACTAATGCTTCTTATATTTATATTATGTTTTAGGAAAAAAATACTTGCTCACAATGAATTGGTAGAACATAAGGATCCTTATCCTCTAGTAGGTACTTTGAGGAGTCTATAGAAAACAATCCACTATGGGTATCATGTCTTCTTGTCCTCTCAAATGCTTCATACCATTTACATTTAAAAATGCAACATTTGAAAGAGCAGTAATCCAACTCAATAATTTCTTGTATTTTTCCAACATATTGAAGATTCCCTTCAACAATGTTTTTATCTTTTGAACTTTCTTGACTTGATTGCTTGAAATCAACCACAACCCCATGATCAAATTTTCATCTCTTTACATCTACTCTTTCAACACAATAATGATGACCATATGCCCACATTGCAGGATACTTTCTCACCTGTGAAAGGCCATTTTTTTTATTGCAAATAAATATGATTATTCATAGTTAAATAATTAATAGTTTGTTGAATATATTCAAGCAACATTTTTTAATAATTTCAAGCAACATTTTTGAATAATTTCATGCTTTGCCTTTCGTTCACATCCTCTAGAAATGTTGATCTCATCTTTTGTTATGTTTGCATCTATACCTTCCTCATCCCTTCGGTTTTGAGTTTGTTCAGTAATCCATTGTAGAGTGCAATATTTTCCCCATTCACTAGAAAGATCTGTGGGAAGTGGGATATTCCTTTGGTTCAATTTCTTAAACTGTCTCCTTGCTTCTAACACTTCTTCCCTTTTTATATCGTACAAATCAATCCATTTATTCATGCAGCCCATCTGGTATAGAACGAACTTGTCAAGCATGGCACTTTCATCGACACCTATTAAAAATCAACACGCATAATTCAAAATGTAAATGTTATTATTTTATTTTGATAAAGACAAAACTATATAGTAAATGATTCTAAACATAATCACAATAATGATGATTTTACTTACCAATTTCTTGTTGAACACCATTAATTTGAGGTTTTTCTCCATCTATAATATCTGATGCATGCTCTTCATCCCAAAATTGTGGACCATCTACAAACTCTTTACCAAGGAATTCACATAGGAAGAAAAATGCTTCATTCAATACATACCCTTTAGCCATGCAATCCTCTAGACGTGCCTTTTGTCGGACATATCTTTTTAATGTTTTCATGTACCTCTCAAAGAAAAACATCCACCTCGTTGAAAAGATGCCTGCTATTTCAATGTCATTGACTAGGTGTATAAGTAAATGTACTTGTAGGTCCATGAAACTTGTAGGGAACTCCTTCTCAAATACACACACAATTTCAACAATTTCCTTCTTCCATTTTGGCACTTCACACACATGGATCTCTTTAGAGGTCAACCACCTAATAAATAACACAAAATTAGTATGAACATTTATGACATTTAAAATGAAATATAATATATCATTGCATCATACACAATAACATTTCATACCATAAACCTTGTAAATATCAACCCACAATATACTTTAAAAATGCTGACAATCGACTTATGGCACTCCTTGAGTCAGCTGTAAGACATGAATCCCCTCTAATTGCCAATGGCATGATATGCTATCAAACCCATTTACCAGAGCTCATTAATATCGATTTATCATAATTATAAAAAAAGTAAGTAAGTGATAACAATAATAATTAATTGATTCAAATACCTTCATAAAATTATGGTAATCATGTGTTTTAAATCCCGTGACATGTCCATCTACTGTAAAAGATTTATTCAATGATGAACCATAGCCAATGGGTGTTCTTATTGAACGTATCACACTTTTTAGTTGATCCAGTTCTTTCTTTTTTAGAATCCATGGTGCTTCTGTGTATGATTCATTTTCTTGATTTGGACACAAATGTTTTCTATCAAATTTAGTACGTGAAAGAGCAATATCTCTCCTTGATGATAAGGTGTCTTTATCTTTGCCTGCTATATGTCTAAAAATAGAATCAAGGACATTTTTGAAAATATGCATAGGATCTAGTAAATGAGATATTAATAGATCCTTCCAGTAAGGGATAACATAAAATATGGATTTCCTATTCATTCCTTTCGGCATTTCAACTGTAACTTGTTTTGGTTCCTCAATTGAATGATCATGAAGAAAAAAATCATTCCAAGATTTCAATTCAGCATCTTCGTACTTTTCAAGCCAATTATCAGGACTCATAACCTTGGGAGGAGGTCTATTTTCAATTTTTCCATCAAATTGATTCTTTAGGCAATTTCTGAACTTATGATCCGGTGGTAGAAAAACCTTATTGTTTGCATAAATAACTTTGCGTAGATATTTAGAATATCGCCCCTCAAATTGTTCGACGCATCTTGGACATCCAAAATAGCCTTGTGTTTTTAGCCATGCAATCCAATAACTAATTTTTATAACAAAATTATAATAATGTAATAGTTATATGGAAGTTGAATTGAAAAGAAATTATGATGTGAAAATATGAAAATTATTTTTCCTACCTGAACAAACACCAAGTCTCAGGTAATCATGAATTGTCCAACATAGTATTCCATAGAACATGAAGAACCTATTTGATGGAGGACGTGATATGTCATACATTCTTATGCCTTTCCATAACAATTGCATCTCATCAATAAAAGGCGCAATATAAACATCCATTTTTTTTACTTGATGTTTTCCTGGAACAATGAGAGTTAGCGTAAGGTGCTCCTTTATAACACTCATCCACGGGGGAATATTGTATACTATCAATCCAACTGGCCAGCAGTATTAGTTGCACTCATGGAAGCGAATGGGAACACTCCATCTATTGCAAGCCCAAATCTAATACTACGGGGTTCATCTTTGAATTTTCCTGGCCATTTTTCCTCTATGTGTTTCATTGCTTTATAGTATGCTAAAATTTGCATGAATCCAGCTTTACTCCTATTCTTTGCATGCCAATCCATCAATTGTGCAAGTGACTTGGAACGAAACATTCGTTGAATTCTAGGTATAATTGGCATGTGGCGTAAAACCTTATTTGGAACAGTAGGACTTTGTACATCTGTACGATATCTCTTCTCTTTGCATACATGCCATTCTTGTTTATTTTGATATTCACCTCTATATAAGATGCAATCATTTTGACATGCATGAATTTGCTTATATTCTAACCCCAACTCAACCAACAATTGACGTGCTTCTCTACAAGTTGATGGCAACACATTATCTTCGGGGAATATTTTATCCTTTAGTGCCCTATAATATTGTTTTCAGAGAAACATGTTAGAAATGTCATTTAATATCATTGTTTATATAACATATATCCATTTAAATTCCACTTAAATAAATTCGATTGAATTTAATACCTATCTACTAATTGTGTAAACCAATTAACAATGCAAATCTATAAATATAATTCAATGTACTTTAGCAAAGTAGTGAAGCTCTTATCTAACCAACCAAATAATGACTTGATTTCCAATAATATTAATGTGCATGAAAGCTTTGATTTTCTACTTGCACCCGATTTGAACACGACTGTCTTTGCTGCTTGCATGATTGATTCATGAATGCTAATATCGTCAAATTTTTTATGGTGGCAATTTCCCTCTATATCATCATTAATGTTATGCATAGGATCATCACTCTCATCACTGTTTCCATCCCCAAAAAAATTTGTGAGCATTTCATTCAATCCTTCTTCATGCATTTCATTTTCGTCATCATGTTCACTATGAACATGATGAGGCATGCCATCAATTATTGCTAAATTCATTAATTCTTCAAATTTTGCAGGTGGTAGTTCTGTCTTCAATGCTTTTCTTCTTCTCCTAGTATGGTTCAAAGGATGAATTGGATCATCATGTTGAATTCTTAACGACCTAGTTGGAACTTGACCATTAGTATCCGTATCATCAGAATCAACCTATAATTAAATGCAACCATGATTTAATATTAGATCATAACAATTATTGGTTAAAATATTGTAACCATTTATGTAACGTCTTTGTACAATTTCATGTTTGAATTTTTTATTTCCACAACATGTAGAACATTCACAATCAACAATCATCTCAAAGTATTAATTCCATGTAGTATTGTCATGACTAACCTCTTGTTCATTGTGCTCATTTGCTGTTGGATTTGTAGATTCCATTGTCATATCTTCTTCCACCCATTGTTTTCTGTGTGATTTAATAGTAGGAGGCCAATGTCTAAGGATAGATCATTGTATTGGTCTAACATAATGCATCAACTCCTCATTTGCTTTGATTGCATTGTCAACCTAAAATAAGCAACACATGCATTAATTTTTTCCAAGATTGGATCATAGACTATATAATGTTCTTGTATTGTACAATTATCTAATTGAATTGATATTGAACAACTAAAAACAACAATTGTAAGCATTCATCCCATGTATTATCATCATGACTAACCCCTCGTTCATTATGGTCAGTTTCTATTGTATCTGTAGACTCTACTGTCATATCCTCTTCCACCCACTTTCGCATGCGGCATGTTTTAATAGTACGAGGTCTTCTTTCCTGCTCAGAAATGTCTTGATTTGTGTCCATGGCCTCCTCCAGATCCTGTAATAAAAAATAATGATAAAAAATAATATTAAATGGTAAATATTGAAATATATCATACAATGAGGAGAAAATTAGAGGGATTGGAATGTTTTCTTGAAAGAAAAATAAACTAAGAGGATTTTCAATCATTAGTTTATTGACAAACAATGGAGAATTGTTAAAGGAGCAATAGTAGTATGGCTTGAAGCAGTCGAGAGGTAGTATGGGGGATTTTTTTCATGGGGTTTATCACTTCTAAATCCATTTTTCTATTTTTCAGTATGATATTGGCACATTGGGAATTATATTTTTCACTTTGGAAACCCCAATATCACACTTTGGAAAAATTGATTTGACTTATCTTCAAAGAGGCTTAGACTAAAGTGAATCCAAATTTAATGAAATGGTCTTATAACAAAAAAAATATTAGAGTTTTATATGTTTCTTAGGATTACAACTTACTTACCTTGTGTTCTAGCATTAAAGTACCCTAGAAAAAGAATATGTATTTTTCTAATAGAATATAGTATCTTTCTTATATTGAAAATTAGTTGTGACCATATTATAGAGCATGTTAATAAAAAAACAATATATAGTAAGTCTAATACAAAAGCTTCAAGATGTCCCAAAAACCCAAAGTTGTTAGCTAATATTTGTGCTATTGTGTACTTGATGTGTATCTATAGACCAAACTTGTATACTGCCAAATAAATTATCATAAAAAACAACTTTTCAAAACAATGAAAAAACTTATAATTACATGGAATCATGAAAAAACTTGAAGGATTTGGTTATAGAAGTGAATAAAAAATGTGTATGCTAACTAATAAAAGATAAATTGTTGTTGTTGTGGCTCCATTGAAGTTAATTGTTTAGGGTTTGAGTTAAATACTATGATTTACATGCATTTGAGTTTGGTCTATAGTTGAATAGTAACGGCCTCAGGGTAAAAACTCTTCAAAATGCAACGATACTTGCTCTGTAGTGTGTGTGGGTCAGAGGCAACCTGGGGAACCAACCTATGAGGTACTCTTGGAAAGAGAAAGATGAAGCAACAAAAAAATAACTAGTGTGGTTACCCCCACCGGGGGGAGGGGATGAAAAGAACAACACAACTGCAATACAGAATGATTAAATGAATCATCACAGCACAACGAAGCATAGTCGAAGAAGCCAAAAAGCCGAAGCTATTTAACAAGGTGCGTATCTCTTTCCATCCATTTTATCTATTGGGTGAAGCGGATATTGGAAAATTCTTACACATAAAGGTATATGAAGAAATTCATTTATAGATTGAAATCCAGAACCACTTGTTGTACAGGAATAAACAACTTATAACCAAAGGTCTGGGGTTACCAAGATACTCTTAAAACTTGTAGGCAATCAACTTTAGAGTACAGAAAGGAAACAAGAAGATAGAATAGACTCACCCGATTCATGATGGTTGATCCTAGCTTTGTCCTCTTCTGCTCTGCTTCTCCTCCAAAGCTTTTAGGGATGTTTCTCCTTCACCTATAAAGAGAAAATCCTCCAAGTGCAAGCTTATACATGTATATAGGACAGGTTAGATAAAAAAAATATAGAGTGCTTAATCATAAATATTCATCAAACCATGATACATGAAAGACATTCAAACACATTTGGAAGAAGGATTCTCTTTATTAACAATAGTGAATGAGTTAAGATTACAACCCAACGCCCGAGACAAGGACTCCTATGCAACCAAGGGATTCTGAGTTCTGCTGCTCCAAAGACTTCTGAATAGACACCACCAGCATAACTTTGCTCTCCAAGTATGATTTTTTAATACCCTCCCTAAGGACTTTATCTATACTTAGTGAAATAAGGCAGTTTCGAGGGTTGAGGAGGTTGAGATAGTTAAGATAGTTATAGTTAAGGGCTTAACAAATCTCAAATAATCATGATTTATTATTTTTAATGTCAAAGGAAAGTGTATGCGGGTATTGATACTGGAAACCCGCATATGACACACGAGTTACTCTAAGGGAAACCCACGTACATATCTGTATGTAGGTTGCAATTACAAATACTCGCGTAGAATATGCGACATGCTGTAGGAAAAGTCATGTATGTACGCAGGTTACATATAGGCAAAGGTGCGTACAACAATTGACATATTCAAAGGTAAAAATGGCAAGCTAGATGGATAATGGATGTATTTCATAACATGCCCATCTATAGTGTTTTAGGCAACCTTCAATCCATAAATGTCCTTTTGTGTGCCAACATAGGAAATGTTGGCACTCGGATGGAGAAGTGCCATTTGGGTGGATAACAGATGCCCCCTAATGTGTGAGGTCAGAGGGAAGCGATGACCAAAATACATTATAATCTTTATCTTTGGAGAACTCAAAAATCTAATGGAGCAGAGGTAGTTCCTGAAACAAATACATAATAATGTCATATACAAAATCATATCTGAGGATGTTATGTTCAATATACTGGAACACTACCTCCTTTACAATATTTGAGTACATCATATGATACGGGTACAAGACCACGTATATTACAAAGGTGGATCGAAGCTACAATATACAATAATGACGAGTCTTCAAAGATCTGGAATATGTGTACATAAATGGAACATAATGTTGCACAACTTAGTCCATAGGTGAGGAACTAAGGTCTTCATAAACAATCCCAAAGAACCAGTACAATCCAAGCCATGTGAATAAATGTAGGCTGAAGTCGAACATGGAAAGGATTCAACAGTTTGTCAATCAATAGGTGGTAATTGGCAACTGAAGTAAAGGAATTCACCAATGATAGAAGTGAATCCTGAGGTACGATCGTCAAAACTCTAGGTCTTCGTCATTAGGAGGTACTGAAATGGAACCATGCTGTGATAAGGAAAGAAACAGATCCTCTAACGGATCACAAGAGTGACTAGGAACTGGGCAAAAGAAGGGAGACACAATAGATAATAGATATAACAATGATGGGATCAGGATAAAGATCAAACATTGGGTTGAGTCCTTGAACAATGAGCACGACATAGAGATGACCCAAGGCAGCTTTTAACTTATAGATAGAACAACTATATTTATCTGTCATGTAGGAGACATGATCAGATTCCCCAGGTATAACAGACAAGAGGAGGAGTAGTAAACTCGAAGTAATAGCTGAACTGAAAGTGAACACTGAGACATGGGTATCAGAAAAAATAGAGAGTGCTATGTTCAAGGATGACATGCTGCCACTACTGAAAACAAGAGAAAAATTCTTCCTTTCCTTCCCTGTTAAATTTTAACCAGTCCAGGAAAGTCAACTCGGATCCCTCTTCATTTTTTAACAAGCTTGAAGAGAAGGGAAAATAATGCTTGATAGTGTCACTGATTCATGGATTTAATGAGCTTGAACTAGTACATGCTCAGTTGGTCTTTTCACATTTAGAGAGTCTGAAAACTCCAAAGAAGACTCCAGGGGGGTCCTTTTTCATCCAATTTAGTCTCCTGAGGCCGAAAAAGTATAAAACATACCACATAAGAACTCTCCTAACTTCCATAGAAGAAAAGGTGAAACTTTTTCGTACTTAGTCAGGGAGGTCCGAAAAAGGTTAAATTACCACCTACCCAATGCTCCTTCTAGATTAGCATGAATATCTTGAGTTTTACGAGTGTGAAGGAAATCAAGATCACTCGGAAAGATCAATTTGATTACGAGAAATGGGGATTACAACAATAAACTCATTGCTTTGTTCTTAAGTTTTTAACGAGCATGACAAAGACACAAAGTACACTTGAAATAATTTTCATGTTTAGGTCTAGAGCACGAAAAAGAGAAACCTAAGCTCATATCGGGAGTTCCTTTTCCGTAAATTTAGTCCCTTAGGTCTAGAAAAGTGATAAACCTATGCCTGAGAATGCTCTTCTCAATTCAAAATAGAAAAGAGAGGGATCCTTTCTCGTATTATTCTGCATGGCCCGAGAAAGAGATAACCTACCACTGATGTGGATGGCCTTTCACATATTCTTAATGAGCTTGAACAGACAAGTTAACTCAGTAGTCAAGTCTATTTTGAAGGAGTCAGACCTGGGCCTAAAGAAACTCCATAAGGGCGGGGAGTCCTATAAAGGGATAGCTTGTAAAAAGAGATTGAAAAAGAAGCTCTATTTGGCGTGAAAAATAGCTAAAAGGATACCCCTATACCTGAAACAACTGTGGCATGAGTATCAAAAAGACAACATAGGTTCTAAAGGAGGACACTCATGAAAAAAGGGTCTTATCCACAGAAGAACAATGGTAAAAATAGGGAACTAATGGTTTAAAATACCATAGTCCGTGGAAAAATGTTGATTGCTAAGGTTACTGTGGATTAATTATAGATGCAAAAAACGCATTGGAAATGTCAAAACCATGCTATGGGAGCAAAAAACACTTTATAATGATGAAAAACCTGTTTCAAGGCCAAAAGAAATATGGTATTAGTTGAATAGATTTCAAACTATAGGAAAAAACCCACTTTGAGAATTAAAATTTCTATAAATAGTTCAAAATCAAAACAAAACTCACCATTTTGAATTTTAGCCATAAGAAGCAGTTTTTACCTCTACCTTCATTCGATCGGTGTGGACAATCTAGTGGACGAAATCCAATTCCGCAAGTTGCAGGTAAGCCTACACCCTGAGCTCTTCAATTTGATCCTAGAAATTTTTAATTTTGAGTCCCAATTTCATTGTTAAAGCATCCTAAAGCATGCCACGGCGCATTTGCGGGTTCACTGTGTAAACACTCGCGTACACGCGTTTTGTAAGCAGGTTTCCTTTAGAGACAGTCGTGTACAGATGCGACATGTCTAATTGGATAGTTGCGTGTACTGCGTGAAGGATAAAAGCCAATTTTAAGGAAAAAATTTTGAAATTTTATATGAAATTGATGAATCATAATACTTGTTTTGCTAGGTGTGAAGATGGTGTTGGAGGGAATGGGAACATGAAAATATGGACCAAGAAGCGCTCCAAAGTGCGCCTACCGTACATGCTTTACGAACGAGTGGGTTATTAAAGTTCTTTTGCACATCACCCATGCGGGCCAATGTCCGTCTATTGGAGTTCATGATAAACTACTGGGATCATGATTTAGGGATGTTTGACCTACAGGGTGAGACTTTGGAAATTGCTTCTGAGGACATATATTTTATTACTGGTCTGTCATGACGAGGAGCACCAGTCAACTTAGAGGGCACCAATAGGGGCAGTGATCCTTTAAGTGTCCAGAATTACATTGATGTGTTTTGCACACCAGGTACCCAGAAGAGAGGGAGCTGTGTCCCTATTGCACATATCCATGATTTCACACTACAGGTACTGACGAGCACCATCATGAGGATTACAGGATCCTCTTCATTACATTTAGCTACACGGAACCAAATGAGGTTGGCGGTGGATTGTATGCATGGTGCCCTGTATGATTGGTGTTCAGGAGTTGTCCCCATTATGAAAAGACAACTCTTTGATTGCAAGAGAGGAAGGGGAAAGAACTTTGGGTATTCTAGCATATTGGTTGCCTTCTTCTTCTTCAAGAGTACTAGGATTGAGCCCCACCATACCTCTACTAGTCTGATCTCCACGTCAACAAAGGGTGAGCAGATGGGGAGAAATCTTCCTCCGTCAAGGAGGAGGAGACACAGTGCAGAGTGTGTACGATGATGACTTCTATATCTGGTGGGAGTAATAGCTACCGGCACTAGAGCAGTTTCCGTATGTCGACATGGATTTTCGAGGTGATCCAGACCTTGTCCTCCCTCCAGGAGGAGCATGGGGAGAGCTAGGTAATTTTTTTTGAATTTTTAACATTTTTATGAATTTTAAAATGATAGATATATAAATATGTGTACAAGTCTTAATCCTATAAACATGTCAAAATGCAGATATTGGACTGGTGCGCCCTGAGGGGCATCCACGTATGTTTGTTTGTCCTGTCATAGGCAAAGACCCTGGGCTTATTAGGGTTCTAGAGGGGAAGCTGGCTAGGCTTACCCAAAGAGTTCCCACTTTATGGATAGAGCATATCACGGCCGTCATGCAAGAGTTTGTAGTTGGAGTTCCACTTGTCTGGTTACGCCTTTTGAGGCGAGTGGCCAGAGCAGTTCTTGTATACATAGATGCCATGGAGGCTGCCGAAGCTGAAGAGGTTGAGGAAGCCAGAGTACAGAGAGACCATGGGGACCAAGGTGGTCTAAGTGACTAGGGTGGTCCTACTTAGATCTAGGACATTTTGATGGACTGCGATCGACATTTTTGTATATTTTTGTATATTATACAATTATGACTGGATATGAGGATCAGACTCGACCTATCTATGGACAGATACTTACATATATATATATATATATATATATATATTGTTGTCGGTTTATTTACAAGTGTTTTTTATGTGCATGCTGTATATTTTTATAAAATGTTTGTTAGATGCCAATCTAAAATGTAATTAGCATATGTATCGGTCAATGAATTTTGATTTCTTGGAATGTGATTGAATATAATAACTTCAAAATTTCTTTCCAAATAACCTAATTTGCATGAACTGATGTAATAGAATAGGGTTTCGCACCTGATAAGCTCGATTGAGCTGGGAAACCACTAGTTGAGAGTCCAAACGGACTTCGAGCTGGGTGATACCACATGGCAAAGAATCCCATAGAAGCTCAATTACAGCCCTATACTCAGCAACATTATTAGAATCAGGACCTAAGCAAGCGCCTCCTACGGCAAGTAGCTGTCCCGAGGGAGAGTAAATGACCCACGCTGCTGAAGCTAGATTACAAGTGTGGTGGCTGGCGCCATCGACGAAACCTATATACCTCTCAGAAGACATCTGCAACAACCAGTAGATGGTATAAAAAACAAAACTGACAAACTAATGTACATAAAAATACATACAATAAAAATACAAGAAAAAGTGCTAAGCCTATGCATAGTACTTCTTCAGGTAGAGAGAATTTCTAGGCTCAGGCAGCTTGTTCCCATCAAAATCAATTAACTCATATGCGCCCTTCTTCAATACTTTAGACACGACATAAGGCCCTAACCACATGGCCTTGAATTTTCCTGCCCCCAGGGGTTCTTTGTCTTGGTCCCAAAGCAAGACAAGTTCCCCCTCAGAGAAAACCTGAGGTTTGACTGATTTATCATATTGAGTTTTGACCCTATTCTTATGAGCTTGATTAGTAGTCAGCGCATCTCTATGCTGTTCATCAAGGTGTTCTAAATGTACCAGACGTTCCTCAAGCTCTGTTGTATAAGGTAACACATGAATAGCTATTTTTAGAGATGGGATTTCACACTCAATCAGGGTAATTGCTTCCACTCCATGAATGAGTTGGAAAGGGGAGAAACTTGTGGCCGTTTTTACATTAGTTAGGTAGGCCCAAAGAGTGGGATATAGCATGATGTGCCAATTAGAACTGGTTGCATCAATTGTACGTTTAAGGATAGTCTTTAAAGTCTTGTTTACAGCCTCAACCTGACCGTTTGCTTGCGGATAGTACGGAGATGAGTGTTCTTGTCTAAATCCAAGCATAGTGGTTAGTTCCGTCATCATGCTATTTTTAAAATGACTACCATGGTCAGTGACAATCACTTTGGGTATACCAAACCGTGCTATAATATGATTGAATACAAAGAAAGCTGCTGTTTCCCCATCGACTTTAAAATTAGGCATTGCCTCTACCCATTTCGTAAAATAGTCAACAGCGACAATAATATATTTATGCCCCCCAGCCGAGGCTGGGTTACATGTCACGTAATCAATCCCCCATTTCATGAAGGGGCCTACCGAGACAACGAGAAACAACCGAGCGGGATGTGACCACATTTTCCTGGTGTAAAGCTGACAAGGATGACAGTGCTTCACTGCTTCCACACAATCTATGAAGATTGTGGGCCAGAAATAACCGGCACGTAGTATCTTCTGGGCCGTTGCTAACCTAGATAAATGACCCCCACATGCTCCACTATGGGAATCATTCAGGACAATCTTCGCTTCCTCATGGGTAAGGCATCGACGCAAAATGGAATCTACCCCTCTTTGATATAATGTATCTCCTATGATGAGGTAGTTCTTAGCATGAAGGCGTAACTTAGGTCGTTCCTCCTGTGAGGAAGTTGCAGGATACTTCAAAGTCTGGAGATATATAAGAATATCCCCATACCAAGGATCAGAGGTGGATATCAAGAAGATGTGCTCATATGGGAATGAGTCATCTTCAACGGCTACATCTTCTTCAGTAGGAAATTCTGCTATAAGCTCAGCAAAAACTAAGGACTTCTTAGACTTAGTGGACTGAAAAGCCAAGTCAAAATCTTGGAGAATGACTAACCATTTGTTGAATTTTCTCCCAACAATCCATCGGGACAAAACATATTGAAACAGATTCACATTCGCCACTACTGTTGTGGTCCTCAGTAAAATGTAGTGACGTAACCTCTGAACAACATAGACAGCTGCTAAGGCTAATTTATCAATGTCGGAGTACCTAAGTTCAGGTCCCGCCAAAGCACGACTAAGATAGTAAATGACATGCTCTACGAGCTTATCATCTTCTTGTACCAGCACTACCCCAATGGTCGACTCGGACATGGCCAGATATAATATAAAATCCCTAGAATAATCTGGCGGACGCAGTAAGGGTGCCAACAACAAAGCTTTTTCCAATGCCTCGAAAGCAAGTTGTGTAGTTTCATCCCATACAAATGGGGTGTCCTGTTTGAGCAGGCACATGAAACCTTTGGTAATCTTGGCATAGTTAACAATAAAACGTCGAAGAAAATTAGACTTCCCTTGCAGGCTTTGATGTTGCCTAATAGAACGAGCAGGAGGCAGATTTACAATGGCCTCTACTTTTAATGGATCCACCTTGATGTCTCTATTAGAGACAATGAACTCGAGCAATCTTCCTGACTCGACACAGAATACACACTTGTTGGGATTCAAGTGGATTTTATAATATCTGCATCTCTCAAATATCAACCGTAAGTGATCTAGATGTTGAATCCTCTTACGAGAATGTGTAGGCAGATCATCAAGGTAGGGTTCGACAATGGCTTTAATATCATGGAAGGCAAAGTTCATAGCATGTTGAAAGGTTACCCCAACATTTTTCAATCCAAAGGGCATTTTCTTGTACGTGAAGGTACCCTAAGGAGAAATGAAAGCCAGGGATGATTTTAAGAACCCCCCCTAGATTTATATGTATAAAAATTGGGCGAATCTCTCTGATATATAGGAAAATTTGAAGGCGATTTTATCAATAATATAATATATATATATATATATAAAATTTGGCGAATCTTTCATTTTATTATATAATGTTGTAAAATCTGGCGAATCTTTCATTTTATTATATAATGTTGTAAAAACTTGGCGAATATTTAACTTCATTATAAAAAATTGTAAAAATTGGTGAATCTTTCACTGATTTATAGAATATTGTCAAAATAAAAGAATAACAACATTAGTCAAATAACATGAATCACATCATCAACAATAGAACATGTAGACTCACAAGTCACAACAGGAAGGTGTCATTGAAACACAACTGCACTGACTAGATTCAGGGCAAGTGGGGACTCCACTTGTTATCTCGTCCCTTAATGGTCCAACGGACATGTGGGGACCTGAATCTTGACAAAATGATAAACTCATAGAATCATACATTATGCTCGATCTTGGCCTCCACTCGCCAATTATGGTCATGGAGGCTAATACAATTATGCATTCTAATTATGCCAATTGATTATTGCATTAGATGAATGTTGGTCTTGTGCCAATAGGTATCCTACAATCAATGCATAGGAACCTAGTGCATAGACCATTTTTCTCTTCACTTAGATATATAGAGCTTGTTTATTTTTTTGAATAACGATAATTATTTACAAAGAAAATATACAGTCAGCGTAAAAGAATTGAAAAACTGAAGAAAATTAATTCATGCAACTAAAAGTTAATAAAAGAATATTTTCTCAAATCCTAAAACCACCCTTGATTCAAGCTACAACAAAGGGTTAAATCAAGCATCGAATGAGAACTAGAATCATTCAAAGGAATTAACACAATATTTAACCAAAATACACACAAACTTCAAAAATCGACAAAATGCTTCAAACAAAAGCAATAAACAAACCATAAAAATTTGTCAAGATATTTGTGCTGAACACCAACATGGTTTCATATGCTTGAATGAGCCCATTCCTTCTTAGCGAAAGTGTTGTGAAATTAGTTATTTATCATTTAATGTTAGGAAACTATCTATGTGAAGAGATAGCTCCTTGGACTAGCTTTCTCAAATTCCAGTGTCATTTCCTATCAGATACAAGAAAGAGACAATGTAAGAGATAATTATCAAACCATCAATCTTAAAATAAGCTGCATGAAGGTAATGTAGCCCAAATCATCAATGTTACAACAAAAAAGTATAATGTAGAATCTATTTTTACCTAAAACATAACCTCAAATTCATATATGGAGTTGGGGTTAGGTTTGAGTTCTGCTTTTAGCTTTTTATAGGAGCTACTTTTGGGATCCCACTTTTTATTGTTAGCTTTTAGCATTTTATAGGAGCTACTTTTGGGATCCCACTTTGTATTGTTATCATGGTACTGCACAATCCTGTTGACCTACTTTTGGGATCATTTGTTGGACATTAATAAAATAATCTTATCTTATCATAATTCTTTTTGTTACCTTCATCATATGCTTAATGTGTTACTTTCATTGTATGCTTAATGTACATATTGTGTGCCAGTTAGCTATTGGATTACCACAAGGTTAGTTAAGCACACAAAGTCTACACCACCAGTTTTATATTGGGTACCATCATCAAAATGGGGGCAAGTGTCCAAACGTTTCCCAAGGATTTATTTCCAAGGAAAAAAAACACCAATGTTCCACCAAGTTTCTGGGATGTGCAAATTTGGGAGCAAGGGAACACATCCAACGGGACATGTGGAATCACCCTACAAAATCTATGGAACATTGAAGTCTCCAACATAGGAGGCCAACCCAAATACTAAAAAAATTTAAAATATGAGAATTGAAACGTTAACCATTAAAACTATTACATAACAACAATTTAAGCTTATCCAACTGGAAAAAGCACACCCAACTGCTAATATCCAACACACAATAGCAAGAGAACAAGTCTAGAAGTACCCTATTCTGAGCATTTTCTTCTAGCAGTGCTAGACCCTGTTCTGAGTATTTTCTCCCAGTTGCAATGTCACAACCAACAGCCATGTAATAACGAATGTTTGAGGTATTTACTGTCCAGCAATAGAAAATAATTAAGTATTTACTATTCACTGTACCCACAATATCCAACAAGGGACTATGGCAAATACTTGAAATATTAAGTTTTAAGTTTTAACTATGGCCACAACAATAAATATCCAGCAGCAAGGTTTCTACGATTCCAACAGTCCACAACATCCAGCAGTAAGAATTATGTTTCACAGCATCTGGGTGTCACAGGCCGAAGGTATCAACTCTCCCTCACATGGTCTCCCTCGCACTGCCATGCCCACATAGCCTCACTGCTCACACAAGTTAAAAGACAGTGCACAGAACTCACTCAACCATAGTCTCTTTCATGACACCACAACAACACAAGACCCCTGACATAGCAGAAACTTAGAAATCTCATGGTGACAACAGAGGTGAATGATGGGTAGTAGCAGAGAACTCATAGGAGGGTAAAAGAATTAAACATTATGTTAAAATGTATAATTTATACATTGTCAAAATTGGTCAATACGGATGTAGGAGCAAGGATTTTTAGGTAGGAATATTTATGTTTTTGGAAGCATTCCCCTCAAAAGGGAAGGTGGGGTACATCCCCCTTGGTGTATCCCCATGCTGTGAGCGTGGGAAGCACGTCCCCTATCCTTGGGGACACATCCCCATGTAACACTGAGAAGCACTAATCTAAAAACACCTTATACAACATAATTTATTAGGACAGTCAGTGAAATGTTTGCAGTATATATCCAAGACATGACAATATATATCTACCTTGTAATATATCCATTCAGAACTTCACTTGCATGACAAAAACTTTAAAAAATGGGATTTGTTCAGCACCTGGTCCTAGAACATGAACAATAGCACCTGAACCTTCCTGAATTGCCTTTATTGTTGCTCCCTGCCTTCCAATTAAACTGCCAGCCTATGTGCTAGCCACAAGAAACCGAGTTGAAGTCATTCCACTACCACCCTCCTGAGCTTGACACAATTCCCCTATGCCATTTGGACCTCCTTCTATAATTCTCTTATGAACCTTGAGTATCCCATCCATAGCTGGAGAAATTGGTGCTTTTGGTTCTTCTTTTTCCGAAACCATAACTCGTGACAAGAGATAATAATGAAGTTATTTAAGGCGAAATCAGAATAAAATATTTTGAATCATAGAATTAGAAAAACAAAAAACCCAAGAACATACAAAATTTTGAAGCCAACAATCTATGTAAAGATACAATCCCTCATTGTTGAAATACAAAAACAACACATCTGTGCAAGAATGTACAATAATCAGATTGTTATCATATGCCAGCCGCAATAGGAGAAATGCTTGGAAACTTCTTTTTTGAAAAAACACAGAGTACTGTAGGAAACACCTCCAAGGTTTAGCAATAGAAGATCTAAGCATTTTGAAAACATCTGATGCAATGGAAAACTCAAATTCCCTTGATTGGATCAAATAACACCTCTATGATCCTATTTGTAGGATAATGGATAGGTTCGTCAAATATAAACTTTGATTTAGCATCAATTTGGCAGTTCCCATTACTTGGAAAGACTAGATGATTTGCATCTAGACCTGAATAGTTCTTACCTGGCAGTTTTGATAAAGTATTCCATTTATTTTAGCAAATAAAGAACACAATTTAACAAGAAGACCAAACATCAAGGATTCAAATAAAGCTTATAGTGCATTCAGGAGTGCCTTGAATTCCTTCTAGAATCTTAATGCATGATCTGGTCTCTTCACACATCTTTTTCACAATTTCTCCCTTGCGACCAATAATTCCACCAACCTTCTGAATAGGAACAAGCAACCGAAATACATTATCCCCAGGCCATCCTGGGCATTTCTTATATGTTAATCCAGCACCAATTTCATCTTCTCAGCCCCTTTTCTGAGGAAGGCTAGTATTTCTGGCCATTCCAATCATGTCTGATTGCTCTTGCATGGTTTCCATTGATGCCATTGCCATGTTTCTTAGCTGAATTGAATCAAACAATGTAAACAATAAATCCAGTAGATCTTGTTTTGTGTGAGATAGAATGGCCATACAATCCATGTATCCTTCTTTTTTCTTTTTCTTTTTCCTGTTGCTTTCTTTCTTCCATTTTTCTGTACTGGTTGTGATGGCTAGGTTGGCTAGGAAGGGATGGTGTATGGGAAAAGAAGGGAAAATAATTAACAATTGAAGAATATATCACTGCAGAATCGACGAGAAATATAAGCAAAAACAAAAATATTGATTTGTGCTAAATAATAAACTGCCAACTAGCCTATGTTAGGAACAAAGGATATAACTCAAAGGTGTAGAGCACAAAAGCAATTAGCTAAACATCTGACAGAAGCAGGATATATAGTCACAAAATGCAAAATAAATCATATTCTACAACTTCTTAAATAATTGACATTAAAGCTCATATTTACCACCACCAACAATCCATTTACATAAGCACTTCAAAGACACTACTGGGCTCAAAGCAGAGATGAAAACCTTGAAGTGAAAAAATGCCTCTAGCAAAAGACTAAAAGTGCAAAACTAGTCTACATAATCCTAGATTTCATCTATTCTATAGACCTATGAAGATGAAGGCTTATGGGGGCTGAGAAGGAGAAAGCAAATTAAACAGCCAATACACAAGCAATGACAACCAACACAGAATATGTGCATCCAACGAGCAACCAAAATCATACAGAGTGTTGGGCTTTGCTAGAGATTAGGGTTTCTTATGTTATAGAATTTATTGAGCCCCAACAATTGTTATGCTGAATTCATTGGCTGTCTTTTCATCTTCTCATTTTTTGTTATTGGACCGTGTGGCAGTTGCATTGGTGGAATTAGCAGCTCTCCTAGCCTCCCATAAGGCATGTAGAGGGGAGCATGATAATAGCCACCACACAATATTGTCATTTTGACTAATTCTCAAGGAGGAACCATGCAAGGATCAAGTGCTAGCAATCATGATGTTCAAATTTAAATTCATGTCCATGTGGGTTGTTGAGTCTTCTCTCCTTGCAATCCAAGCAAAATTAACAACTCATTTTATAGCCCATAATGCACATGGATATAAACACCACTCATATATAATCTCAGTAGCACTATTGTCACCATTTCAATCAAAACAACTTATGTTTGCTCTCAGCAACAAACTCATTCATTGGCAACATCTGTGTTCTCACTGCCTTGCACATCACACCAGTGCCCAAAAGAATATCATATTTCCATGCCATTGTTAAACTTTACATCATAGTTCAGATCTGCACTCGCAAATGAAACCTACGAGTCCTAAATTTTGGAGCTTAGTTTACACCTATCAAAGCCTAGATCTGCATATACTAAAGCTTCTTTAAATTAAGTTTAGAAGGGAAAAAAATGTACTCTGTGTTAATTGAAAATAGCAGATAGAAGGAAGCTAAATATATATTTGTGCAATATGGAAATTACAAATAGTAATACAAACTCTAACAGCAATCACAACTACTCACTATTATTCAGAAAAAGAATATTACAACATCTAGTACACATGTTGCTTACATTTTCTCTCACTGTAACACACACTAAAATTGTCTCTCAGGATGCTTATTAATGCACCCCTCATTATTTTATTGACTAAGGAAAAGAGTTACCAAATGGGACATAAATGACTCTCGTGGAGCACCCCACTTGAACTCATACATAGATCCCTAACATGACTTGGAAGTACTTAACAGTTGGAGGGGACTTTACAATTGATAAAGAATAAGATAAAATATCAGGTACCAATATTCTAACATGGTTTGGAAGCACTAAGTAGTTACTAGGGACTTATAAAGGATACCTTGACTTGGGAGGTCTAGTTGCCTATGAATTCATCGAAGTCTATGGACACATCAATAACTATGTACTTCAATCTAGGTGGACTGGGTACCCTCGAAGTCACCCTTCACCCCACCCTCCTTCAAAGTGGATCCACTAATTCACCTATGGGTGTCCTCCAAGTCCCCATCCACTCCACCCTCCAAAGAGTATGCATTAATCCACGAGTGTCATAAAGATAGGAAATGATTTACCATACAAGTGTTAGATCACACCAATGGAGGTTTGTTTTTATGTTGAATGGGATAAAGATAAGTACATTCATAAAGTCTATTCACTTGAGTCCTAATGGACTGGGAACCCTCCAAGTCAGTCGACTCTAATTCCATTCATAGTCTATCAACTCTAGTTTGAGTGAGAGACTATGCACCCTACAAGTCACCCTCCCCCAACCTTCCAAATAGCATCCATTAATCCTCATGTTTTTCCTAATGACAAGGCATGCATTATCATACAAGTGTTGGCTAACGATGGATTTTTTTTAGGTAAAATGGATAAGAAAGCTAACTCCCACTTACATCACAATTTTCTGACAACTAAAAATCCATTAATCCAGTTGTTTGTCCTAAATACGAGCATATGTTATGTCTTGGCTCGTAGGAATGGGGGATACTTTTTTAGATGAAAAGGCTAAGAAATTTAACTCCCACTCACAACACAATTCTCTGTAAAATAAAATACTAAACAGATTTTTGATGATCCATTACTTTGTACTCGATAATAATAAAACCAATAGCACTAGGACACCTTGGAAATTGTATCTTATTACACTTCTTGGAAATTGGTGCCTTTGTTTGATAATTTTGGTGCCTGTTGAAATGGGTTGTAACAAATTCTCTTATTAGATTTGGTGCAGATTAGGTGTCAAGAATAAGCTTCATAGACAAATAGAGTAAGATTCATTTTAAGGTCTTAATGGATATGCCAAGAAATGGACTCTTTGTCTCCTGGTAATAGATAAATTTTTCTTAGACTTGTTCATGGATGAGATATGGGAACATGTATAGGATTCCAATGACAATAAGCATGATGAAAGGAAAAACAAGAAAGAGAGGCAAGCACCATAAAGACAAGTTTCAGATAAACATGAACAACCTACAACAGATCCAATACATCTTCAATAGTGGCCTTTTTAGGCATTTTTGGAAAATGTCAGTGGCAGAATTGTAAGTAGACTTTCTAGCATGTCATGTAGAAGATGCAGACTATGTTGGATACCATTCCTGAAGGATTTTGCACAATGTAATTGCTGAAAATTGGAATTGAGCACTCTCATCGCACCAAAAACATGCACCTCTAGGAAACAAGAAAATATGTTGTAGAATCTATGGAAATAAAAAAATCAGGTTTACACTTAGTGTATTTTCTGAGTTCTCCAAATCTACATACATAGTATAAACTCAAGAGAGAATATGAAATATATCCAGTTGTAATATTTATAGTAGAGACCAGCTATGTGCATGGCTAAAGAGTGAAAGAGAAAGAAATAAACAGGTTGATTTACCTTATGGAGAATGGTCCATGTTCCATGGTATTACAAGGCTGAGAATACTGATAGCAGGAGCAGGTTCGTACCTCTTCCAATGAGTATATACACCTCAATTATAAAGTAATGCAATATTACAAGGGTGTATCCAACTTTCATGAGTGAATAGTGTGAAGACTAAGTTTATACAGGAGTATTCCCATTTTCATGAGAGAATAGTGAAAGGCCCAGTTTGCATGGGTGTATCCCAATTCACATGATTAGTGGAAGACCCAGTATCCACAGGAATATTCCATTTTGCATGAGAGATGAGAGTGAAAACCTAGTTTGCATGGGCATACCTTACAAGTCGGTGATATGGAATATGGAAGATTGCAAGCAGTCTCAGAATTTCCATTAAGATTCTCCGTTCCTCTACTCGAGACAGCATGCACATGCAATCACACCTAGGACACAAATATTTGATTTCAACCTTTTCTCTGCTTGGGTTTTCTTTGTCAAGGTTAAAGGTGCCTAAAGTTAGACCATTTAGACCTATACAAGTTTCAACCAAGAGTGCAGGAAATTTAATTTTAAATTGTGTTTCCTGAATATATATATATATAGTTTGTAACTCTCTCTCAAACCCTCTTTATCCATTTATCTTGAAATGAGTCTGAAATTGGCATTCCATTATCTTTGTACAAATGGAGCTCTTGACAACTTACAAACAACAAGATAAAATTTAATGGGGATTTTCAAGCGAAGGATTAGTGAAGGAACTTGGAATCAATCTTTTCAAAATGTCCCTAAAACTAAAATAAATCAAAACCCTGGGGAGAATGGTTCATGGAATTTTGGCACAGTATCAAAACGCTAGTGTTTATAACCTGATTGAAGAAATAATAGTATGTTGCACTAGTAGCCAATATTTGACAAAAGAATAAATGTTGTTAAATTGATCTAGCTACCCAACTATTGCAGCCCCCCAAATATCATCCATATGAAAGGTAATAGAAGGATGTGCCAACAAATATACATTTGACTCACAAAGTATAGCTCTCAAGATGGAGTTAATAATCAGCTGGATTCATAGCTGGTATGAAAACGTTGTAAAAGGCTTGGACAAATGTAGGTGCAAGTAGCTCTATTGACCAAATGTTATGCGTTTGAGCTCCATGGTGTTAACTACCACATGACACAATGCAAGTAAAATCATTTTCAGTGGAGCAATGTGTAGAACATGTTAATAGGTATCCTAAGCACTATGTAATGTTTTTTAGTCACTTTTTTTCTAGTAATGTTCCATTGCTTTTGGGAATGGAAACCAAATGGGATTCACTTTGGTAACCAAATGAAAGTACTTATTGATTGTACCCATAAATATTAAACTTGTGCGTCTTAGCTGAAATTAATGAAGGCACAAAAGAAGAAAATTTGGAATGGGATTCACTTCGGTAACCAAATGAAACCACTTATTGATTGTAATCACAAATATTAAACTTGTGTGGCTTGGCTGAAATTAATGAAGGCACAAAAGAAAAAAAATGCATGGATCCCCATGTACAAAGCGTGCACTCTTTCGAAGAAGTTTTCATGTTGGAGAGTTTGGATCGATGTTTTCATGTTGGGGTTATTTCTCAAGAATTTTTAGAAACATCTAAATTGTTGTTTTCTTGCATGAACTCAACACTCATTTAACTATTTTTTGAGACATTATGAGTGTAAGATGGTTTGTGACATCATAAAGCATAACATGCAATATGTAATTTCAGCATTAGATTAGTACTAACAGCTGCAATTCCACCATTTGGCATTAGCAATAGATGATTCAATACTACTCAGAAATAATTTGACAGCAGATATTTTTAGAACCATGACAGATTTTCAGAGTTTAACAACCACAACAAAAACTATACAAGGGGTGTATAGGATTCCACGAACATATTTATGGAAATGAATTGATGCTGTGAGCCTCTAAGAGAACAAAATAGCATGCTAACTTTAATAAGGTGAATTGCTTTTCCCTTCTTCAAAATATTATTCTTCCTTCTCATTCATTTTAATCCTGGATGTTGAAAGGAATATGTGCCAATTGCATCCACCCTGTTGATTTGGTACAACTAGAACCATGAATATGGAGAGAGCCACCACAAGAACTCAATTTCCCATGTCATGAAATTCCATGCCATGAATCTGTATGTAGCAGAATCCCACATGTAGTAGAAGTGGCACCCTGTATTTACCTGATAACTCCATTGATTGGAAAACAGGTCCACTCTAGAATTTGACGATGTTCTCCCACTAGTATAACTGTACAGATGATGTCTTCTTTTAAATTTGTACAAAGACAGATACATTTTCAGCAGATTCATCTTTTCAAACTTTTTGGTATTTATAAGGCCAAATCAAATATAGCCCAAAGAAACATCTTGTTTTGTAGGCATGACAACTGGTCAACTATCATTTACTAGCAAGTTGTCCATGGGCGTGATGGTTTCAATTTTGACTGGAACAGTATTCACCATGGATTAACCTTGAACTAATCTTACTTTTTCCCATAAAATGTCATTGGAATTGGACGAGACAAAGTGATGAATCGGCTCTGGATTATAAAGAATCTAAGTATTGAACTGTATATTAAACTCGGTCCCAGTTCAGTGCCACACACAATTGACAAAAACACCACCACAGATAGGAAACCTATGATAGCCCTACAACAAGATCCTTAGAAAACATATACCTGAAATTGCTATTATATTGCAACCATTATATACAATGGGTTGGTGTCGTGTGGGGTTTTCTTTCAACGAATTTTTTTATAGCCTCCCTTTGTATCTCATCCACATTTTGGCACACACAACCAAGCAGGCTTCCTGAGCCAATTGCTGTCTCCTTTGCATACCATTCGAGAAGTTTTGGTAGAAGGACCTTCCTGTTATTCTGGATGCCGATGCTTGCTAGAAGAAACTCCTTTTTAGCCATTTCCAACTCATTGTACACATTTTTTTCTGTATAGACACAGACCTGTATATAAAACTGTGTTAGTGTACTTGATGATAATACAAACACTTGATGAAAGCTGAAGGCATCAAGACTATGTTGTTCTTGAAATGGTAGCTGGTAATTTTGTTGTAGTTAACATTAAGGAGTCATTGGTAGCATGTTGACAGATAACAAAAATGTGTTAATGAAGTTACATATGGTAAAAATATGAGCTTGTATGACATCTTTTAAGACCTCAAATTTTGCAAGTATATTATTCAATATTTTTACAAACTAGCCTCTTAATACTTTGTACTATGTAGACATGGTTTGTGACATTATAAAGCATAACATGAACATATTTATGGAAATGAATTGATGTTGTGAGCCTCTAAGAGGACAAAATAGCATGCTAACTTTAATAAGGTGAATTTCTTTTCTCTTCTTCAAAATATTATTCTTCCTTCTCATGCATTTTAATCCTGGATGTTGAAAGGAATATGTGCCAATTGCATCCACCCTGCTGATCTGGTACAACTAGAACCATGAATATGGAGAGAGCCACACAAGAAATCCATTTCCCATGTCATGACATGCCATGCCATGATTCTGTATGTAGCAGAATCCCACATGTAGTAGAAGTGGCACCCTGTATTTACCTGATAACTCCATTGATTGGAAAACAGCTCCACTCTAGAATTTGACGATGCTCTCCCACTAGTATAACTGTACAGATGATGTCTTATTTTAAATTTGTACAAAGACAGATACATTTTCAGCAGATTCATCTTTTCAAACTTTGTGGTATTTATAAGGCCAAATCAAATATAGCCCAAAGAAACATCTTGTTTTGTAGGCATGACAACTGGCCAGTTATCATTTACTGGCAAGTTGTCCATGGGCGTGATGGATTCAGTTTTGACTGGAACAGTCTTCACCGTGGATTAACCTTGAACTAATATTACCTTTTCCCATGAAATGTCATTGGAATTGGACAAGACAAAGTGATGAATCGGCTCTGGAATTGTAGAAATTCAGGCCTGCAGTAGATTAATTTCACTCACAGCAATTAACAATTGATCATGCAAATTATCAACAATGGAGACTGAATATGGAGCTGTAACACAAAATTATATTAACTGAGTGTACAATAGCCAACCCTGTAAATAACATAGGCTGCTGAATATATAGAATACATGAGCAAATCGAATGCATGAGGAAGCATCCAAATCTAGCATAAAGCAGGCTTACCCAAAATAGGCAAATCCCCCATAGGTGTAAAAAGCTGATCCCAAATCTATCAAGGACCCCACGAATTAGCAAGGGCGCATGGGCAAGCTAAAGAGTGGTCAAATGGCAGCTCATACATGCAAAAGCATGGAGGAATGAGTGGAGGAGGAAGAGGCAACAAAGCTGATTCACCTCACCTAGTCTTGCTTTCCTATGTGCCTTAAAACACTGAAAAAGCAGGGAATAAAGCAGAAAAAGCAGATGGGCGCCTAGGAGGGCAGGAATAAAGCAGATTTGATTCCTAAAGCTCTCAAGGGCACTACATGAGTCAAATATGGCAAGTTTGACCTCTATGGATAGGCAATTAGCAACTTGCACATGGTGGGACTCATGGACTAGGCAAATAAGACAAAATAAATGAAATAATGTCTAAGTGGGTAAATACTATGGGTTGATTATTCTAACAGGAATATAAAGAATCTAAGTATTGAACTGTATATTAAACTCGGTCCTAGTTCAGTGCCACACACAATTGACAAAAACACCACCACAGATAGGAAACCTATGATAGCCTTACAGTAAGATCCTTAGAAAACATATACCTGAAATTGCTATTATATTGCAACCATTCTATACAATGGGTTGGTGTCTTGTGGGGTTTTCTTTCAACGCATATTTTTATAGCCTCCCTCTGTATCTCATCCACATTTTGACACACCCAACCAAGCAGGCTTCCTGAGCCAATTGCTGTCTCCTTTGCATACCATTCGAGAAGTTTTGGTAGAAGGACCTTCCTGTTATTCTGGATGCCGATGCTTTCTAGAAGAAACTCCTTTTTAGCCATTTCCAGCTCATTGTACACATTTTTTTTGTATAGACACGGACCTGTATATAAAACTGTGTTAGTGTACTTGGTGATAATACAAACACTTGATGAAAGTTGAAGGCATCAAGACTATGTTGTTCTTGAAATGGTAGCTGGTAATTTTGTTGTAGTTAACATTAAGGAGTCATTGGCAGCATGTTGACAGAGAAAAAAAATGTGTTAATGAAGTTACATATGGTAAAAATATGAGCTTGTATGACATCTTTTAAGACCTCAGATTTTGCAAGTATATTATTCAATATTTTTACAAACTAGCCTTTGAATACTTTGTACTATGTAGACATGGTTTGTGACATTATAAAGCATAACATGAACATATTTATGGAAATGAATTGATGCTGTGAGCCTCTAAGAGAATGAAATAGCATGCTAACTTTAATAAGGTGAATTGCTTTTCTCTTCTTCAAAATATTATTCTTCCTTCTCATGCATTTTAATCCTGGATGTTGAAAGGAATATGTGCCAATTGCATCCACCCTGCTGATCTGGTACAACTAGAACCATGAATATGGAGAGAGCCACCAAAAGAACTCCATTTCCCATGTCATGACATGCCATGCCATGAATCTGTATGTAGCAGAATCCCACATGTAGTAGAAGTGGCACCCTGTATTTACCTGATGACTCCATTGATTGGAAAACAGGTCCACTCTAGAATTTGACGATGCTCTCCGACTAGTATAACTGTACAGATGATGTCTGCTTTTAAATTTGTACAAAGATAGATACATTTTCAGCAGATTCATCTTTTCAAATTTTGTGGTATTTATAAGGCCAAATCAAATATAGCCCAAAGAAACATCTTGTTTTGTAGGCATGACAACTGGCCAGCTATCATTTACTGGTAAGTTGTCCACGGGCATGATGGATTCAATTTTGACTGCAACAATCTTCACCGTTGATTAACCTTGAACTAATCTTACTTTTTCCCATGAAATGTCATTGGAATTGGACAAGACAAAGTGATGAATCGGCTCTGGATTATAAAGAATCTAAGTATTGAAATGTATATTAAACTCGGTCCCAGTTCAGTGCCACACACAATTGACAAAAACACCACCACAGATAGGAAACCTATGATAGCAATACAGCAAGATCCTTAGAAAACATATACCTGAAATTGCTATTATATTGCAACCATTCTATACGATGGGTTGGTGTCTTGTGGGGTTTTCTTTCAACACATTTTTTTATAGCCTACCTCTGTATGTCATCCACATTTTGGCACACCCAACCAAGTAGGCTTCCTGAGCCAATTGCTGTCTCCTTTGCATACCATTCGAGAAGTTTTAGTAGAAGGACCTTCCTGTTATTCTGGATGCCGATGCTTGCTAGAAGAAACTCCTTTTTAGCCATTTCCAGCTCATTGTACACATTTTTTTTCTGTATAGACATGGACCTGTATATAAAACTGTGTTAGTGTACTTGGTGATAATACAAACACTTGATGAAAGCTGAAGGCATCAAGACTATGTTGTTCTTGAAATGGTAGCTGGTAATTTTGTTGTAGTTAACATTAAGGAGTCATTGGCACATTAGAGAGAATTTGAGGTAAAAAATGGGCCTCCTAAGAGATGTACTACAAAAATATAAGATATATTAAAATATTATGAGTTAGGGGTTTTATGGGGTAGGTATATATGACAACTCACCTCCTACACTACTTTTTATGCACAATATAAATAACCATGGTTGAGTTACTTCTCTAAATTGACTATAAATAAAATTAATAAAATAACTCTAGAATGATGTGACTAAGATTCATTGTAAATTCCCAAAAATGTATTGTCCTTTAACATTTATTTGCCTTGAATTTGTAAAAAAAAATAAACAAAAATGAATTTACTTTATATGCATAACTAACATATTTTTTTCATATAAATATCATTCATGAATTTAATTTATTTTAAAAGTACAAGATTATATATTTATTTTATAAAAACATGTGAAAAGACATTTTTATGAATTATGAGTACTTTACTTGAAAATGACAATAATATTATTTTATGAGAAAGTGAATTGTGCGTACATTACTTGAAAATAAAAATAATATTATTTTATGAGAAAGTGTGAAATGACTTTTATTGTGAGTACTTCACTTTATGACTTAAAAGGACTTGTACCACTACCTTGGTTAACTATGGATTTTCATCCACCATAGAAAATGTGACAAATAAGTATTCTTAACTCATGCAATGCCACCTCAACCATGGGGGATTATGTCATCTACTAGAATGTAATTGGTTGATTTTTATAGTACATTTTGGTCATTTTGAGGCCCATTTTTGACCTCAAATTCTCTCTAATGGCATGTTGACAGAGAACAAAAATGTGTTAATGAAGTTACATATGGTAAAAATATGAGCTTGTATGACATTTTTTAAGACCTTAGATTTTTCAAGTATATTATTCAATATTTTTACAAACTAGCCTCTGAATACTTTGTACTATGTAGACATGATTGGAAAGCAAAAAAGGAAAACCAGTAAAATAAGATCATGTTTCAACTCATAATAAAATGCCATATACCGCAGGATCTGAGAATCCTCCACTACAAAGAGCAAAGCAAACAAGTGGTTCAGAACCATCAAGACCAAATGTCTGTCCAAATGTGCGACGCTCCTCTCTTGTTTTAAACCTTGTCCCAGTAGAAAGAACTGCTTGGAGCCACTGAAAATAGGACATGGCAATAAATTAGTGTTTTGACATTTATTTGATGTACAAAGTTACAAACAATCTTATGGTACTGGTCACCATAGATGTTCTTTGGTCTTAAATAATTGTGCATAAACTAAGCAAACCCATCATTCATAAGCCAAATGGGGTTATAGAGTCTAGAAACGATAAATACTCAAAATCGAGGTGAATGGGACTCCGAAAAATGCCAAATACAGGAGGAACGAGAGATTTAGAAGCCAAATCGGGGCGAATGAGGGTCCAAAGACTGTCATTTCCTGATTTCAAGGACGAACAGGGGCTCTGAAACCAAATGGAGGTTGAATATGACTAAAAAAGAACCATTTCCTGAAGTTAAGGGCAAACATGAACTCCATCTTAAACCCATGTTGGAAATCGCTGGCGAACATGACGTCCATCTGAAACCCATGCTGGAAATCGCTGGCGAATAGAACCTCTATCCGAAACCCATGGTGGAAATCGTGGGTGAAAGCTAGATCCATAGCAAATTTCAAAGGGCGAAAATGGTTTTTGCAATAATTTCCAACCAAATATCGTTGGGCTAACTATGTTTTTAATTTTTTTTGAAAATAAAAAATGGGCTATTTAATATTAACCCTAAAAACTTTTTAATATAATAAATTCGCCCAGAGAAAATTTGAAACTCCTTTAATTTCGCCCAATGGGCTAAATTTCGCCCCTAAAATTATCCCCGATGAAAGAATTTTTATGTTGGTCTTTCGGTTTTATTTGAATTTGATTGTATCCAGAGAAACCATCCATAAATGAGAACACTTCACTTCCCGCAAAAGAATCTATAATCTAGTCTATAAATGGCGTGGGATAGTTGTCCTTAGGACAGGCTTTATTCAAATCTTTGAAGTTAGTACAGATGTGGATAGTCCCTTGCTTCTTATCAACAGGAACAGGGTTGGATACCCATATTGTCAAAGCTATGGGATAAATAAAACCAGCCTTCAACAATTTTTCAACTTCGGCCTTCATAGGCGCCGCTTTGCACGGGTTAACAGGTCTTAACTTTTGTCAAACAGGTTTGGCATTGGGATATGTTCGGATTTCATGTTCAACAATTGATGGATCAATACCTGGCATCTCCTCATATGACCAGGAAAATACATCGCGGAATTCCTTAAACAAGGCAGTATAGATAGCAATCTCTTCAGGCGAGCAGTTTGTACCTATGTATATTTTTTCCAAGACATCAAGATTTACAGAGATGTTAATAAGTATAGTGGCATAAATATTTTCCATATTCCCCTTGGAAAAAATTCCTTCCCTGGGTAAGGGATTAATGGGTGTATCAACATCTTCTGACAGTCTCAAATGAAACTCTTGATTTTCTATTTTGCTTAGTTCTGGAAGAAAATAGGATCGATGGTGAAGATCCTCATAGATCTTACCATGTCCACTCATGGCTTCCAAGATGGCTTCATCAGAAGGTAAAACCATATCTAAATAGTCCGTAGAGTGCGAAGAGTTTTTCGCCCATGCGGGCAAATAGACTTCTTCCAGGTCCTTTGAGACTGTGAGAGGATCCAAAATGGGGTCAGCAGTGGTATGAGTGATATCTTGGTAAGCTACTTCCACTACTGATAAGGGTACCTTTGGTTCATGGGGGAAGGGAGAACCCAAGGATCAGTCCTATCAACAACCATGGCTATGGACCTTCCCACACTAGTAGAACCAATATAGTTAACCGGGGCTGGAAGATCAAATGTGCCCATCAGTGATGTGTACATTCTATCCCCCAAGCTCTGTGCAGCAGGTTGACTTGATCAACCAATGGCACAGTGGACTCATTAGACTCTAAACGGCCTTTTCGAGTAAAATCAAGTTGGTCAATAGTAACCAACTTTCCCTCATGTGGAAAAACCACTACATGAAAGACGACCGACGCAATAGCGGACATCGCATAAGTCTAGTTTCTTCCCAGAAGTAGATTATAGTCCAAAGGTGCATCAATCATTTCCACCTCAACAGACACTTCTTTCCTTGCCAGCTTAATTTCAAAATTCAGTAGGATACCATGCGGACGGAAGGACCTTCCATCAAAAGCAGTAAGTAGAGTGTTTGACGGGACCAGCTCTGGGTATTTGAGAGCTTTCCAACAGGTCAAGGACATAACGCATGTAGAAGAACCCTCATCAACAACTGCCCTTCCAATGGTCTTTCCACCATGGATGACATCTATTGATAAGGCTACATGGTAAGGTAGGTGAATTTTAACATCATACAAATGAAATTTCACCACGAGACTTGATGAGTCCATGTTGCCTAAAGCTGCTAAGAGGGCATGACGCTGGGCGGGACAACTCTATAACACCTCTAAAGCTGACATTGCACATGGGGTTTGGGCTATATCTTCTACCACAGAGTAGTTTGAAGTAGCCCTAGCGTTAGGGTTATGCAAGGTCTTCTTGAAGACACCTTTCGGTATCTTCGGCATTGTTTCAGTAGGCTTCTCTATTGTGAGAGGGTTAGAAGTTTTACCTATAGCTTTACCCTTCTCAGAAGTCTCTTTCTCATAATTTTTGTTCCTTGTCTGTAACAAAGTCAAAGATTGAACCATGTTGATATAGTTTGGATTAGGGGTATTTTGAGTGCCCCTTGCTACGTTAGAAGCTGAAGCAGAGTTCTGTTCTCAGGGAAAAGGATCCTTCAAGACAGCCGGTTGTTGAGCTTTAAGCAGCTTCTGGGCTTGTTCCATAAGGGGACAAAGGTGAGTAAGGTGATCCTTGTGGCACAACTTACACAGGAACTTAACCTTCTTCTTTTCTTTCTTGCCCCCATCAACACTATTCATGAGTTTCGGCTTGTTTTGGTTTCCCTCCTCTTTCTTTCCTCTCTTTTTCTTCCCACTGGGCTGCTGATTGCCCTTCTGAGAAGTCTGTGCAAAAATATTTTCACTCTGGGGGGAGGGGGCAGCCTTTTCTGCCTCCACCGTAGACTACTTGATGGACAACTGATGAAGTTGCTTAGCCAAAGACTCTACGGTGGGAGAGTTTACAGACCCAACCACACCATCGCCATGGGGTCTAGGCTTAGGCTCTCTGCATCGTGGGTAGGCCTCGGTGCCTCAGGGATAATCTCATATAAGATCCCAGATTATGAATAATTCAAATCCAATTGCTGGGCCCTCAGAATGGCTTCTTCTTCATTTGTCACTCCTGAGGTGGATACGTCCTTAGATATGTAGGGCAACAGGGATTTAAGGAACCACTCTAGTAAGGACTCAGGAGGGAAGGTGGATTTTATAAGGCTCTTTCGCCTCCTCCACTCTTGGATATGATCCAAGATATGGGTAGCCTTGTTCTACCTAAAGGTAGATAACAAGTCCATTCTGAAATCATATCGGACCGGAAGCTGAAAGTGGCTAAGGAATGCACTAGCCAAGTCCCAGAAACTACTGAAAGCAGCAGAAGGTAACTCAATGTACCATTTTTCCGCTGTATTTGTTAAGGTTCTCTGGAATAGCCTCAACTTGACTGAATCTTCATTCAGTGAATTCAAAGAACACCATAAATGAAATGTGGTGGCATGAGCCCCAGGATCTTCACCAACTTTGCCCTCGAATTTAGGGATGTCTGATGGCAACTTGGTGGGAATAGGTGGCCATGAGGGGTCATGCCTCATCGAGTCATTCATCAACTTAGACAAATCTGACAAGTTTAACGTTGCTAGAAATGGAAGCTTGGGTTGAACCGGGGCACTAAAATTGCCAGTCTGGGGATTAGAGGGACCTGCCCCCGAATGCCCATAGGTAAAGGTGGGGTTGCCCCATGCCATCGGTTGCAAAGTGGGTAAATTACTCTGAAATGGATTCCATCCGTAAGCCACAGGGTTGCGAGTGGGAGGTGTAGTATAAGAATTTCGGGCCGTCTCAATCGAAATTGGGGTTTGAAAAACAGGAGCCGGTATCCCTCCACTAAATAACGAAAAGGGAGAGCTCGTAAACGGGGCCAAAATCAGAGTTTGAAAACTTTTCCCATAAGAGGTATTGTTTCCAAACTGCACTCCTACATAAGAAGGTGATGGGCCTACGTACGGAGTGGATGGGGGAATGTGCCACCCATTCCAAGGAAATCCTTGGATGAAAGCCAAGGATCCTACCGGACCACTCTAGGTAGTGTATGTGAAGGAGAAAGGAACAATAGGTATACTAGGAATCCTAGTAACCATATCACCAGAAGTACCTGCTAAGTTTGAGTGAACCGACGCTTGGACCACCCAGCTTGCTGGAGTCAAAGGCATAGAAGGTATGCTAGATCTAGGGGCACTTACCGGGGGAGGTAGTACCCCTTCAGCCGAAATGGTCGAGGTGAAAAAAAAAGAACTTTCTCCTGCAGAAGACATAATCCTACCCACAGGAACACCTAAAACAAGTGAATCAAAAGGTCTAACCTGAACGATCACAAGATCGTTTAAATCAGTCATGGTTGTGTTAAAATTCCTTGCAAACTCGTTAGTCTGCAAGTCTTCTATCTCAACTGTATCAAGATTAAGATGGTTAGCTATAAGTGATGGTTCACCTGGAACTTCACTTACTACTACCAGTTCAAATGAACTGTCTGTGTCCAATCTCCGCCTTTGGGGTGGAGGTGGAGGTTCCAATGTGACGAGAGGAGGAAGGTTTTGCAACCTTCTTGACCTTCTTATAGGTTGGTCCTCCACGATTGAAAATTTAACAAATCAAACCCTAAGGCCAACTAGACATAGACAAAACCACAGAGCATATACTATAAAAATTCCTAAAGCCTCAAATAGTCAATCAAGGGTGAAATATATGCTTTCCTGAAGAAAGCTGAAGAACGATTACTTGGTGTCCTTGAAGTGGTTCTTAGGCACAAGCAGAGGAATCACTCACTTCCCTCCCACACTTACAACAAGGGTTACCTTCCAATCCCATCCAAGGTGAACCAAAAATAGCCTTCCAGTTTACCTAGGTATGAACCCTAAATGTCAAGAGACTAAAGGCTACCTTAGCTATACCAACAGTCTGGGGGGACAGTCACAAGCCTGACTCGTATGCATGGGAAGGGTAGCTTAGCCCAAAACTCTATCTAGGATAGAATCCCCAGATGCGTAAAAGTCATGATTTACGTTTTGACAAGGAATCGGAGGGTTATCCCCTCAGTCCAATGCCTCCACGCGGCCTCGTGCTTGACTCCCTTTTGAGAGGAGCTTCCCAGATACAATTGATAAAGACAAGGATTTACTTAAAGAATAGTCCACTACGTCTAAATTTTAAAACTTATGGGAAGTTTACACTTCCTATCCCACAAGTCTAGCCTAAACTAGTAGGTGAAAGGCCCCTAAAAATAAAAATTACTAGTAAATTTCAATCATTGCGTTCTTTTTAAAGGGCTATTTCTTACTCAAAAGGAAATGGAGTGATAAACTATGGTGTTTTTGACTCGATAAGAAATAAAAAAGTAAAGGTGTATTTTTTTTTTAAAGCAAATTGCCACTACTAAAGCAAACTTCTTTTTCTTTTTGTAAATATAGATTGATGAACAAATGCAAACAATAAAGAGAAACTAAGACTATGTTTTTGTAGTTTTTTTGAGGTTATATTTTAAAACTGAAATGAAAACTACTTATTCAAAAGCAAATGCAAAAGCTTGAAAATGTTTTTCTTTTCACTTTTTAAAATGCTCAAACACTACTATGCACCTAAAATGCACTACAACTTGAGTATACTTGGATCAAATCAACTGTATAAAATAAGCAAACTGAAGTAAACATGTCAATAAAACCAAGAATCAACCAACAAGGGAAGACCGGGAACCCTAGCTTGGGTGGGTACAATGACAAAAAATCACTAGAAACTCACGAAGGTAAGTGACAAACCAACCACTATCAAAAGATAGACTGGAAAAACATTGCCCAAAACCCTAATCACTGATTCGGTTAGAACACTTCAACCTATAACCCAAACATGCCAACCTACCTCAAAATGCAAACAAAAGACAATGCAAACAAAAGAAACCCAAGGGATTTACAAGAAAGCACAAGGTGTGGCCACTAAGGTCTTCGGAACGATTGCATAATGTTTATAAAGAGGGCCAACTAACAAACAGGAATCACAAAAGGACAGGGACAAGCAAACCCTAGCCCAAAAATCCCTATTTCCAGGCTTGTACGCGACTGTGTGTAAGGGAAACTCATGTACTGTACGCAACTGTCCAAGAAAGCAACCCGTGTATGCAGGCCTCTGTACGTGACTGTGTATGAGAGAAACCTGCGTACAGGTACAAAATTTTTCTCAAAAAGAAGGAAAATCCACAAGGCCTTCAAATACTATGGTAAACATGAACTAGGATAAAATACCACACACAAACTGAAGGCAAAGACTGGTCAAGGGTGACAAAAATAACCTACAGCAGTCTGGGCTCCCCAGCGGAGTCGCCACTTCTATTGTACAGGAATAAACACCTTATAACCGAAGGTCTGGGGTTACCAACATACTCTTAAAACTTGCAGGCAATCAACTTTAGAGTACAAAAAGGAAACAAGAAGATAGAATAGACTCACCCGATTCACGATGGTTGATCCTAGCTTTGTCCTCTTTCGCTCTGCTTCTCCTCCAAAGCTTTCAGGGATGTTTCTCCTTCACCTGTAAAGAGCAAATCCTCCAAGTGCAATCTTATACATGTATATAGGGCAGGTTAGATAAACAAAATATAGAGTGCTTAATCATAAATATTCATCAAACCATGATACATGAAAGACATTCAAACACATTTGGAAGAAGGATTCTCTTTATTAACAATAGTGAATGAGTTAAGATTACAACCCAACGCTTGAGACAAGGACTCCTCTGTAACCAAAGGATTCTGAGTTCTGCTGCTCCAAAGACTTCTGAATAGACACCACTAGCATAACTTTGCTCTCCAAGTATGATTTCTTAATACCCTCCCCAAGGCCTTTATTTATACTTAGTGAAATAAGGCAGTTTTGAGGGTTGAGGAGGTTGAGACAGTTAAGATAGTTATAGTTAAGGGCTTAACAAATCTCAAATAATCATGATTTATTATTTTTAATGTCAAAGGAAAGCATATGCGGGTATTGATACTAGAAACCCACATATGACACGTGAGTTTCTCTAAGGGAAGCCCGCGTATAGATCTGTATGCAGGTTGCAATTACAAATACTCGCGTACAATACGCGACATTCTGTAGGAAAAGTCGCGTATGTACGCGGGTTGCATATAGACAAAGGCATGTACATCAATTGAAATATTCAAAGGTAAAAATGGCAAGCTAGATGGATAATGGATGTATTTCATAACATGCCCATCTATAGTGTTTTAGGAAACCTTCAATCCATAAATGTCCTTTTCTGCTCCAACATAGGAAATGTCAGCACTTGGACGGAGAAGTGCCATTTGGGTGGATAACACCACTAGCAATAGAAAAGTTGTCCAATGGGCATGAGAATCGAATCGACCGGTCTGCATGTAAATAAATGGCGGCCTCAAATCCTTCTTTTCGTCAAAAGGAATTTATACAAAGGTAAGAGAATGAAACAGAAGGAAAGGAGAAACACTATAACCAACGATATAGCCAATATGTGGTATATTGACACCGTCATTTGTGCATCCCAAAACCTCTACACTTTTTTGACAAGAGAATAGGACATCGACTTCCTCCATCAACATGATGACTGCAACCACGCATGTGAATAGTAAAAATAATGCTATTCTACATAGCTTAATGTTTCCCAAAGCTTCAATTCTCAGGTTAAAAAAATGAAGGAAAGGATTGATCGAACCAAGAAAGGGAGGGATACAAATGGATACGAGTTCATGATGTCCAAAAGGAGGGATTTACTTTTACCAAATGATAGTGAGGGATCATACTGGGTGTTATCCAACTAAGGGGTAACACGGGGAAAGAGAGAAACAAATCCTTCTAACCCCTTTTAGAGATGGAACATGTAACTGAAAATTTGGAAATTGAGAGATTTACATTGAAGTTAAGGGTGCCTACCTACCACTAAACCCCGAGCAGAAGCTACCATGCCTACCTTCAACTAAACCCCATGCAGAAGCTACCGTGCCTACCTTCCACTAAACCCCGCACAGAATATTACTACAGTCCTCGGGAGTTTCATTGGTTCAATAGGTGGAGGGAAGGATAATGTTGCGTGAAATCCCCTTAGTCAATGGCGATTTGATGAACCAACGAATAGAGCCGTGGACCACCTCTACTGAAAGATGAGGGATTAGTCAAATCTTGGGATATATTTACATGCTTTCCCAAGTTTGGCGCTATCTCAAGTTTAATTGGCACCCAAGAAAGCACCCCAAATAAATGTCAAATAGCAGGAAGGGCTCGATGCATTCCTAGGTGCAATCCTGGACTCAAATCCATGGGCAGCGTGTAGGTGGACATAGTGGCGCCCAGGAAAGTGCCCCAAATCAATGTCAAATCGCAGGAAGGGCTTGGCACATTCTTGCAGGCAATCCTGGACTCAAATCCATGGGCAGCACGAAGGTGGACATAGTGGTGGCTAGTGTGGAAGGAGGAAACTTAAAAAGCACGGGTTCTTTCAGGTTGAATGCATATTTCATCCTTTTAGGTTGAAAAGCGCCCTTGGAGGTTGAGAAGATTAAGCAAAAG
The DNA here is from genome assembly GCA_001517045.1 of Pseudotsuga menziesii. Lineage (NCBI taxonomy): Eukaryota > Viridiplantae > Streptophyta > Pinopsida > Pinales > Pinaceae > Pseudotsuga > Pseudotsuga menziesii. Next base: position 291,774 of record LPNX010366380.1, on the reverse strand, counting down.
CACCACACCAGGATGTTACTTGTGCTTTGTGGCAATGGAAAGTGGAGGAGGAAGCGCATATGGAGCAGAACAGGTATTTGCTTTTTTTATTTATTTATTTGGTATTTGTTTTTTTTTAGAGAAGAACATGTATTTTTTTTTTTATACTAGCCTTTTACTTGTGCTTTTTTATATTTGTTGTTTTCTTCATAAGAATTTTTCTCTTCAATGATTGAATCCACCTCCTTTTCTGTTGTTTCTTTAGATTAGTCCTCTAGTAGTTGTATTGGGGTTTGCATACTGCCAAGTCAGCATCCATGAAAACCATTGAACTATTCAGAGGTAGAGAAAACCGCTTCTAGCCTTCCTCCCCGAGTCCACAAATATGGTTATAAAAAATGTAAAACCCACCAACTATGCTTTTTGAATGTCAAATAGTGAATGTCTGGGGCACTGCCTAAATACATTCACTATTTGATAGGATCATCATTTGATTGCAAAAGGTTGGCAGGGAACTCCAGTTGATTAGGACAATTATATCCTTGAAAAGCACTTGACAAGATGCCACTCCAAATCTAGCAAAGGTTATTTTCTTCCTAGGTTGAGATAAAAAGTCATCCACTTCAGAGTCACAGCATCCTTACCTAATTGTGTGAACAAACCTATGACTTCAGCTCCCAAGTATAAATTTCACTTACCTGAAATAAGCATTGTGCCTACCACAAAGCTAGACGTCTACATGGATAGATACGAAGACAATTAGATATAGCATTCCAAGATCTTCCATATATCAATATCCAGGAAAACATTGTATACAACTTTTATATGGCCAATTGCTGGGCCTTTGGATTTCATGCAAGACATGAATGATGTCTTTAGTTGGATTCCAGACACCGTAATTATACCAGGCCACAATAAAAAACGGTGAGGAATCAAATGGCTTGCTACTACAAGTTTAGGCAAGTTTAGGAAACATAGAAGTCAACTTAGCAAGAAGGATGACATCTTTATCCTTTCCACAATATTTTAATAATACCTAAAGAAACGCAAGGTGTGAATACCGAATACTTACATATAATAAATCAGAGTTACATACAATAATTATATAATTTGCAACTTCAATTAGACTTGATTGAGTTTCTTATCTGAATCCAATTTAGTTGTGTTTTGCTACATTTTGTTACATGCCTATTATTTGCATACCGAGTGGAAAAGATATTAAAAAATAATTACACCACTTGTAATCTATCAACTGAATCAGTAGCTTGGACACTGGAATTAAATTCAGTATCTTGGAAATACTCACAAATTTAAGGTAACATTCAATTGCCACAAACTAAATTCTTAGTACAATACAACCAACTATAGTTCTTTGGCAACGTGTCATAGGTGTTGCTGGATGCCATATTGGTCATTCATTTTTAATGCTTAAAATATCCACATCAGAAAGCTGTTGTATATCAAGATTCTGTCGACCTGGTCCAATAACCCCACCAATCACATAAAGTTCATTTCCCAATCCTACTACTGCAAATCCTATTTTATAGGATCATGCAAGTGCAGAGGATATGACTTTGCTCAAATGGGGATAATTACTTCTTAAGAGTATGCACATGTTTTAATAGAAGCACCTAAAAAAGATTATTGTAAAAGACCCTCCATCTTAGGATGGCAACAATTTGACCTGAAGGCATGGCAAAAGTCTCCTAATATCAACAATCTGTGGGCATCTTTCACTGTTAAGAACTGATGTTGGCTTGCACTTCTATGTATCACTCTGAACAAGGTGGTTGTATTTCTTGTATGGGATATAGGATCAGATTTCATAGTTGAAATACCTTTCTGGTATAAAAGGTTTAATATGCAGTGATGAGATTTGGTAGATTTCAAAGCAACAAAAGAGTAAAGGCTAGACCTATAAGATCAATTGTGAGACCTGTAAGCAGAGAAATCCTAGTTGAAGCATCTGTGATTCTATCATAACTTGACTTGCACAATAGAAACCTAAAAACTTAAAAGGGAAGTGTACTTATGTCAAGGGAAGTCAACTTATTATATAAACATTAATTATATGCATGCTATTTCTCACAACTAGTAGCCCCAGGGATTTTTATAACTTAGTCATATCTGTCCACCTGCTTGTTTTGTTGATAAGGCTGATTATGGACTCTGGAGTACCTTCAGTGACTTTCTATCATTTGTCTTGTAAATGTGCACATAAATCCATCATGATATGGTGTTGCTTTGTTGTCGGAAACAAAAGAACTCTTGACCCAAATATTTGACCCAATTTTAGGGGTATCATGCAACTTAAGCTTTTTGCCTCATTTTAAATGTGGTTAGCCTATTTTACCAAAGTTGGAGGTTGTTGACTTGATGAAATATCAGGTGGATGGGTTTAGATCACATAGTAGCACCAAGCACTAGCATTGATTTCCCTTGAGGATTCAAGTAGAGGCTAGATGAGGATGCATATGGGGCTACTAATGATGAGGATCCCATTATAGGGGAGGATTTTGTTGATGTGTAGTTATTTGTTGTAGATGTTATTTGGATATTGGAGGCAATTAGGACCTTGATTTTTACACATTTTGTTTCAAATATGTATCGAACTTGTGCGATTTTATTATATTCACCCATATATGATCATGATATATACATGATCAAACTTTGTGTATTTGGTGTCTAATGGTTTGGATATATATGGAGGAAGAACTTGAGTGGTTACATAAGGATCATGGGAATTAGAGGATAACTTACAGCTGTATTTAATGCTAGTCTTCCAAATTGGAGCGACAACATAGATTTGCTGTTATTTTGTGCTTTTTTGAATACTTTGGCTGTCAAAATATAAGAAAAGCAACAGCTGGAAGATTAAACATAAGAAACTAAAGATGAGGCATGTAAGTTAAGTGCCACAACTTCATTCAACAAAGGATCTAAGTGTGTGTTATTGCATCTCTATACTTTTTTTGGATAGGGAAAGAATCCAGTAATAGAGGCTTTGCTAACAGATGTGATTGGGATAGAAGTACTACAAAAACTCCAATATTTAGATCCTAAATCCTTAATCAGTTTCCTAAGAACAAAATCATCTCAAATTCATCAACCTGATCCATCTAATTCACAAGTTCTACGTGAATCAATAAATTCCCCATCCAGTCGAGGGTCGAGTAAAAGATCCAAGAAAAGATCATCAATAGTAGCAGCCAATAATGAAGAATAGTGTGTTGATGCATTTGCTAATGTCCTAGCAACACCCGGCACCTCAAATTCTTGTTCAGTCTCGACTTATGAATCATGTGTCGGTACTTTAGGTACTAAAATAGAGTATGACCCTATTTCAGGGGAGATACGAAGAACAGATGCAGGAAAAACCTTCATGAATAGGCTAAGGGAATCTTTCCTTCAGAGATTTAGAGACCATCTTCATCTCACCTTCTCTAAAATTCCACTTCACTTGAAAAAGATGGTGATACAGGACATGGAGAGTGAATTTGGGGCTGGTTGGTCAGTGGCGTAGGTAAAATCACAAATGACTGAAAATTGTAAAAGGTTTCATTGCAGCCAAACCAGAAAAATAAAAAAAATTCCTCAGGATCAAAGGCTTAAACAAAGGCCATTTGACATACCTATGAAGGTATGGAAAGAATTGGTAAAATCCCATGAGAAGTTGGAAGCACAAAGAAAGGCCGGCGAGGACATTAATCAGGTATTGAATTTTTTGTTCAATATGATATTTCAAATGTATTAATACATATTAAACATTTATAATTTTATTTTGTGAAATTGAATTCAGCTGGTTTATTTATAAGGACAAGGCCTCCAAGGTGAGGGTAGCAAAGTCAAAAGCCACTCATTGTAGTGGCCAAAAAGGTTTAAAAGCACTGATAACAACATTTGTAAGTATATTAAATCTGTGATATTTATTCTTATAGAAGTTGTAGTAACATAATTTCAATCTTATCTAATTTCTCACTATGTACAAATTGGCAGGAACAAAAATATGGAAGACGTCCAAATAACCTAGAGAAAGAAGTGATGCATCAAAAGAAATGGATTGATTTCATTTTGTGGATGGAGACTGAGGTATGTATGCTAATATAATGCGTTTTGTTAAATAACTAAGGTACATACCCTTTGCCAACATTTTCAATCTACTAGTATAACTTCTTCTCTTTCTCATTCCCCACCATCTTAGCAGCATAAACCCTGGGTCTTTGTATGGATCCCCAACCTTTCCAATTCTAGGGTAAAATAACCATTCTCAAATAGCTCACCCAACCTCCATCTGTTACCCACCAACAATTAGGTTCATAGTTTGAATAGTTGTTGGGTAAAAATCATAGTCTTCAGGAGGTAATTTTTCCATGATGACGTTGATTAGAAGAAAAACCAAGCATGCGAAGCGCATAAGAGGCTTTGTTTTTTCAGTTCTGAGCACTGTAACATCCCTAAAAGGTCAAAATCTATGCAAATATCAGAGAATAGAAGACAATTTTGGGTTCATTGTGAAAGTGAAAATGGCATGTTTTGATTAGGATCACTGTAATAATATTACTTCTAACTGGGGCGTGGATTGTGGTTAACTATTCCTAACTAGGTTGGGTTGTTCTTGTCTATTAGCTTGACATTGCTAAACCCATTGTATTGTGATTGTGTAAAACCCAACCTAGTGGGTTGTGACTGTGTATCCTAGTGACTGTGTAAGAAACATCCTAAGTGGGTTGTGAATGTACCTTACCTCTCTGACCATGACTTGTTTGCAGCTCACCTCAAACTGAGCTGTGGTTGTGTTAAGCCCCAAATGACAGGTCAGCATAGGTGTTAAGTATGCTGAGGTCTTTTGAGGGTGTTTGACTGTGTTTAGGGTTGAGTATCTTCCGTTGCTACTCTTCACACTTGATAACCGAGATATCTTTCTTACTACTGTAAGTTCATAGCCTTAAATCTAACCTTCTATCTCTCAAGGTATGTTGATTGTTTCTATGGTAACTTGTCAGATATATTCCAAGCTTTGGACATTGGAATCAATTCATTATCATTCTAATGAAAAGGGTAGACTATTCTCTACAATGTAATCTTTCAAAGTTAAGAAAATTACATATGGTAATTGGTTATCTCTTGGTTGCATTTTTCATGTGGAAGTGGCAACCACCCCAACACCACTAGGAGCCTACATTTACACACCTTCCTAAATGCGTCCAATCAATACCTACCTTCAATGCTTTTCAATTTCATTTATACATCATTTAAGCTGCCCTTAAATGCTGATTTCTTCTTGGCGTGGGCTATCCAGGGTCTATTATCAGGGCCCAATAATCTGCCAACAGCTTCCAGTTAATCTATGCGTAAGTTATAATGCTTTGAGTGTATGAAAATTATGCTTATCTACCCTCCATAAAATGAAAAATAAAAATTGAGAATTGTTCCATTTTCACAGAATGCAAAATAAGGATGGACGGTCATGCCCAACTTAAAAATTAGGATTCCAAACTGGATGTGATAGCCAAGATAGCCTATGAAATGGAGGACATCCCTACTACACCTTCTGTTTTACATGGATTTTGACTGAGCATTGATCTGTTTAACATTGAATATTATATGAATAAATTAATGTTCATAAGAGAAAGACTAGTTTTATCTATAACACTATATTACTCTATTTGTGTACATGTACTAGAATTATCCACCAGAGTAGCTTTTGGACATAATTGCAAGGGTTTTAGCTTTAGTACCACCCTGGAACTGTGTCTATCGTGACTCTTAACTACATGCCTCTAATCACTAGCTACATCTTGTGCATAGGAGTTGAACTTGAGATCTTGTCAATGAACACACATTGGGCACCATACTAAGGGAAATGGTAAGTTTCTTACGACTTATTTGATTGCTATTGTTATCATGATTATTTTAAATATTTCTAGTTTGTCAAATATAATTCTAAAATCTAGGTAGAGGTTTCATGGTCGCAATTGAGTACCTAGAAGCAACATATGATAGCCATCTTCAATACATATGTTTATTACAAATAGGTGAGAGATCCTAATGGTGGGGAATAACTTTATGTAGTTGTAGGAAAGGAGACCTTGGTAGAGGATAAATTTGATGCAAAGGATCATGAATCAATGGTGCTTATTAAGTTTCCAATAACTGACAAGATGCATATAGAAGAGTAGGACTTTGATGGCACATATAATTTGGAGGCAATTGTGAGAGATGCATACATTTTTTTATGAGATGAATGGTTCATAAACTGATGTTGCACACAAAACAAAGAACGAAGGCACTCAAAGTGCATAAATGCATATACGAAATATAATATTTTCCTATTGTGATAATGATACATGATGATTAAAAATGACAAGGAATTGAGCATGAACATTATGGAGGACATATAAAGACAATACGTTTTGGTCACTTGGGTAGATCCACCTCGTGGGCTTGATATCACACAAATATGCATAGGAAAATTCACCTAAAAACTATAGGTAATCCAACATTAGTTACAGTTGGAAGCCTCTTTGGGTTCTTACTATAGGTAAACCAACATTTTATTAAATCTATGGGTTCTTACCTAATTGAAATTTTGTTTCAAGAAGAAGACAGGGGATTTATATTTTAATTTTTTTAGAACTTAATTGAAATTTAGTTTCCAGAAAAAGACAGAGGATTTATATTTTAATTACCTCGGTTAAGTTGGTAATGCTGTTATTAAGGTGCCAGAGAGATCAATAACTTTGAGGAACATGACAGTTGAAAGAAATAATTCTGGAACCTATTAATCTGTCCACTGTTTTCTATTACCAAACTTAAAATTTCTTAGAAAATTAGATCTATAGGAAAATATTGAATATCATTATGACCCTCTGATATTCTTTTGCATCCCTGGTCTCATTTTTAGTAGATTTTTTTTGTATATGTTAACCTAAATAACTAATTCTCCTCACTGCCAAGAGGACCTGCCACCTTCCAATATCGTGTACTAACTACTAAGGCTTCTTTGATGTTGAATTTATTTGCGTAGATGGTTCGGCTGAAAATAAGATTTGTATGGAAATGGGTTATTTTAGGTGCAAGGTCAATGGTAGCCGCATACATATCTCATAACAAGCTTTTGCAAGATCTTATGCAAGTTTCAAGTTTTTTAGGTCTTCACTAGTCATTAAACCCTCTTCCATTTCTCCCTGTTTTCACATGCTTCTAGTTTCCACCAATGTATTTCTGGTAGGGGGCACACCTAGAAATGTTGAGAAGAGGAATTTGGTTTGATAACTCATCTTTCACATCTTTACTTAAATTAAGCATTTTCAATATGGACATGTTTTTTTTATATGTTCAATTTCAATTAATGCACATGCATTGAATGACATAAATTATGAAGAAGCCATGTCGAATGTGGTGAGTTGAATTGATTCCCAATTCTCATCATGTCTTGGCCAATGGAGAATGTAAGAAAAATTAAATTAAGAGAATATATTAGTGAAGATGATTCCATTTGACAATATGCTCAATGGTCCTCTCCCAGGGAGCCTTAGAAAGTGCATCAAAATCCAGGATTTGGAAATTTCTTTTAAGGGATTTACATGTTCCATTCTAGAACTGTGGCTAGCTTGAGGGGATGGATTGATCTCTTCATTTGGTGTGTTGTCAATATCTATGAATGATAGTCTATTCTAAGTCTAGCATGCTTAGCTACTACAATGTCTAGTCTTTATGGAGCAACACATGTCAATGTTATATGTCTAGTTAGTCTGATGGATTTTTATTGAAATGAATTGAACTTTTGAACGAATTGTGAGAAATTTGAATTTCATAAGTTGGGTCCATTTCAATATATTTGGCATGAAATCTGGTCTGAGGGTTCTTACCTAATGGAAATTTTGTTTCAAGAAGAAGATAGGGGATTTATATTTTAATTTTTTTAGAACCTAATTGAAATTTTGTTTCCAGAAAAAGACAAAGGATTTATATTTTAACTACCCCAGTTAAGTTGGTAATGCTATTATTAAGGTGCCAGAGAGATCAATAACCTTGAGAAACATGACAGTTGAAAGAAATAATTATGGGACCTATTAATTTGTCCATTGTTTGCTATTACCAAACTCAAAATTTCTCAAAAAATTAGATCTATAGGAAAATCTTGAATATCATTATGACCCTCTGATATTCTTTTGCATCCCTGGTCTCATTTTTAGCAGTTTTTTTTTGTATATGTTAACCTAAATAACTATATGTAAACCAACATTAGTCACAATTGGAAGCCTCTCTGGGTTCTTACTATAGGTAAACCAACATTTTATTAAATCTGTGGGTTCTTACCTAATTGAAATTTTGTTTCAAGAAGAAGATAGGGGATTGATATTTTAATTTTTTCAGATCCTAATTGAAATTCTGTTTCCAGAAAAAGACAGAGGATTTATATTTTAATTTTTTCAAGGATAATAATAAATGTGAGTTACAAGCTAAAAGTATAATTGATGGTATTTGTATCTCCTTTATTTTGTAAATGTATTTTTATAAGTGAAAAAGACTGAATCGAACGAAGTTATGATGGGGATACTAGGGTTATCAATCAGCCTTCTTCTTTTCAAGCAGAATGGAAAAACCACCCTTCATGCACGTAGCCAACCTGTGAATGAGCTTTGGATTTCCCATAGCCAAATATTCAACCAGGCACTGCAATCTGAACATAGAAACCACAGTTGCCACAACATATTTCATCTGAATAAACACCATATATTTGGAGGCAATTGTGAGAGATGCACACATTTTTGTTATGAGATGAATGGTTCATAACCTGATGTTGCACACAAAACACAAAATCAAGGCACTCAAAGTGCATAAATGCATATATGAAATAGGTGAGGTGAATTTGTGGTCCTTTATCTTTTTACTTTATGTCAACCTAATTTTATATTTTATGTTTTATTTGTAACCAACCTAAAAGCTAGGGTTAAAGAAGGACCTTTCTAGATATTTTTTCAAGTTATAAAATCAAGACTTATCCTTCTTTGTACATTATCAAAGAAGCTAAACCTTAGCTCTAATCTTTATGTTTGGGGTCAAGGAATATGCTGCTAGGGTTTCGTTGCCTCTTCCCTGGGTTATCAAATACGAGTTTAAGGGTTGTCTCCTTCTTTGCTGAACTATGAACTGTACTAGGTCGTGACTTCTTGTAGTTAACCCATGGACTATTCATGTCCTTCTTGCTGAGCCATGATTTCAATCAGCTAACCTGTGAACTGTGTAGTGTCCCTCTTGCTGAGCCATGATCTCAATCAGGTAACCTGTGAACTGTGTAAGTGTCCCCCTGGCTGGTCATGATTGATTTGAAACCATTGTGAGCTGGGTGTGATAGTATTGGCCCCTCTTAGCATACCTTGATTGTTTTGGAGCCCTATAGGGATGGCCATGACTTTGTTGGAAACCCTATGGATAGGTCATGACTATAATAAGTCCTCTCCCAACAGGCTGTGACTGTAATAGTTCTCTCATAGTAGGCCATGACTGTAATAGTATTCTAGCAATCCGTGAGTGTGTTGAAGATCTTGTAGGAAAGCCGTGACTATAATAATATTACTTCTAACTGGGGCATGGATTGTGGTCAAATATTCCTAACTAGGCTGGGTTGTTCTTGTCTATTAGCTTGACATTGCTAAACCCAATGGATTGTGATTGTGTAAGACCCAACCTAGTGGGTTGTGACTGTGTATTCTAGTGATTGTGCAAGAAACATCCTAAGTGAGTTGTGAATGTACCTTACCTCTTTGACCATGACTTGTTTGCATCTCACCTCAAACTGAGCTGTGGTTGTGTTAAGCCCCAAATGACAGGTCAGCATTGGTGTTAAGTATGCTGAGGTCTTTTGAGGGTGTTTGCCTGTGTTTAGGGTTGAGTATCTTCTGTTGCTACTCTTCACACTTGATAACTGAGATATATTTCTTACTACTGTAAGTTCATAGCCTTAAATATAACCTTCTATCTCTCAAGGTATGTTGATTGTTTCTATGGTAATTTGTCAGATATATTCCAAGCTTTGAACATTGGAATCAATTCATTATCATTCTAATGAAAAGGGTAGACTGTTCTCTACAATGTAATATTTCAGAGTTAAGAAAATTACATATGGTAATTGGTTATCTCTTGGTTGCATTTTCCATGTGGAAGTGGCAACCACCCCAATGCCACTAGGAGCCTACATTTACACACCTTCACAAATGCGTCCAATTAATACCTACCTTCAACGCTTTTCAATTTCATTTATACATCATTTAAACTGCCCTTAAATGCTGATTTATTCTTGGTGTGGTCTACCTAGGGTCTATTATTAGTGCCCAATAATCCGCCAATAGATTTAAGTTAATCCATGCATAAGTTATAATGCTTTGAGTGTATGAGAATTACGCTTATCTGCCCTCCATAAAATGCAAAATAAAAATTGAGAAATGTTCCATTTTCACAGAATGCAAAATAAGGATGGACAATCATGCCCAACTTAAAAATTAGGATTCCAAACTAGATGTGATAGCCAAGATAGCCTGTGAAATGGAGGACATCCCTACTACACCTTCTGGTTTACATGGATTTTGACCAAGCATTGATTTGTTTAACATTAAATATTATATGAATAAATTAATGTTCATAAGAGAAAGAATAGGTTTATCTATAACACTATATTACTCTATTTGTGTACATTCACTAGAATTATCCACCAGAGTGGCTTGTGGAAATAATTGCAAGGGTTTTAGCTTTAGTACCACCCTGGACCTGTGTCTATCGTGACTTTTAACTACATGCCTCTAATCACTAGTTACATCTTGTGCATAGAAGTTTAACTTGAGATCTTGTAAATGAACACACATTGGGCACCATTCTAACAGAAATGGTAAGTTTCTTAGGACTTATCTGATTGCTATTGTTATCATTATTATTTTAAATATTTCTAGCTTGTCAAATATAATTCTAAAGTCTAGGCAGAAGTCTCATGGTCGCAATTGAGTTCCTAGAAGCAACATATGATAGCCATCTTCAATACATATGTTTATTACAAATAGGTGAGAGAGCCCAATGGTGGGGAATAACTTAATGTAGTTGTAGGGAAGGAGACAATGGTAGAAGATAAATTTGATGCAAAGAATCGTGAATCAATGGTGCTTATTAAGTTTCTAGTAACTGACAAGATGCATATAGAAGAGTAGGACTTTTATGGCACATATAATTTGGAGGCAATTGTGAGAGATGCATACTTTTTTTATGAGATGAATGGTTCATAAACTGATGTTGCACACAAAACAAAGAACGAAGGCACTCAAAGTGCATAAATGCATATACGAAATATAATATTTTCTTATTGTAATAATGATACATGATGATTAAAAATGACAAGGAATTGAGCATGAACATTATGGAGGACATATAAAGACAATACGTTTTGGTCACTTGGGTAGATCCACCTAGTGGGCTTGATATCCCGCAAATATGCACAGGAAAATTCACCTAACAACTATAGGTAAAGCAACATTAGTCACAGTTGGAAGCCTCTCTGGGTTCTTACTACAGGTAAACCAACATTTCATTAAATTTGTGGGTTCTTACCTAATTGAAATTTTGTTTCAAGAAGAAGATAGGGGATTTATATTTTAATTTTTTCATAACCTAATTGAAATTTAGTTTCCAAAAAAAGACAGAGGATTTATATTTTAACTACTCCAGTTAAGTTGGTAATGCTGTTATTAAGGTGCCAGAGAGATCAATAACCTTGAGAAACATGACAGTTGAAAGAAATAATTCTGGAACCTATTAATCTGTCCACTGTTTACTATTACCAAACTCAAAATTTCTCTGAAAATTAGATCTATAGGAAAATCTTGAATATCATTATGACCCTCTGATATTATTTTGCATCCTTGGTCTCATTTTTAGTAGATTTTTTTTGTATATGTTAACCTAAATAACTAATTCTCCTCACTTCCAAGAGGACCTGCCACCTTCCAATATCGTGTAATAACTACTTAAGGCTTCTTTGATGCTAAATTTATTTACGTAGATGGCTCAACTGAAAATAAGATTTGTATGGAAATTGGTATTCTAGGTGCAAGGCCGATGGTAGCCGCATACATATCTCATAACAAGCTTTTTCAAGATCTTATGCAAGTTTCAAGTTTTTTAGGTCTTCACTAGTCATTAAACCCTCTTCCATTTCTCCCTGTTTTGACAAGCTTCTAGTTTCCTCCAATATATTTTTGGCAGGGGGCACACCTAGAAATGTTGAGAAGAGGAATTTGGTTTGATAACTCATCTTTCACATCTTTACTTAAATTAAGCATTTTTAATATGGAAAAGTTTTTTTTATATGTTCAATTTCAATTAATGCAAATGCATTGACTGACATAAATTATGAAGAATCCATGTCGAATGTGGTGAGTTGAATCGATTCCCAATTCTCATCATGTCTTGGCCAATGGAGAAGGTAATAAAAATTGATTTAAGAGAATATATCAGTGAAGATGATGCCATTTGACAATATGCTCAGTGGTCCTCTCCTAGGGAGCGTTAGAAAGTGCATAAAAATCCAGGATCTGGAAATTTCTTTTAAGGGATTTACATGTTCCATTCTAGAACTGTGGCTAGCTTTAGGGGATGGATTGATCTCTTTGTTTGGTGTTCTATCAATATATATGAATGATAGTCTATTTTAAGTCTAGCATGCTTAGCTACTACAATGTCTAGTCTTTATGGAGCAACACATGTCAATGTTATAGGTCTAGTTAGTCTGATGGCTTTTTATTGAAATGAATTGAACTTTTGAACGAATTGTGAGAAATTTGAATTTCATAAGATGGGTTCATTTCAATATGTTTGGTGTGAAATCTGGTCTGAGTGCCTCTATGTTTCGCTTTTTTTTTTCATGTAGTGGTGGTAGTTTTATCATATCTGTGTAAATCATCATTCATTAGAGGAAATTTCAACTGAAAATGGGCCTTTTAACTTTTATTCAAATTCCATGTCATCATGTGTTAGCCAATGAAATTGATTTATATTTGAAATACTGTATAGGTCTTAAAAAAAATTAATATAAATTTGGGGATAGGTATCATAAAAAAGCTACTTTTTTGTTTGTATTTTTGACATATCTCCCCATGTTTTTACTCAAATTTTGATCAGGAGAGCTCGTTGGATGCGGAATTTAATTCCGCATCCAATGAGCTCTCCTGATCGAAATTTGAGTAAAAACACAGGGAGATATGTCAAAAATACAAAAAAAAAGTAGTTTTTTTCTTTTCTTCCTCCAAAATTAATAAATATTGTTTTATTATTTTAACTATTATTTTATTAGTTCATTTTAGGAGGCCCATTTTGAGTTGAAATTTCCTCTAATGAGGCTATTCAATTGATATTAGATGTCGTAAACACATTGTGACATCTAATGTACGATGTATTTTTAGAAGACTTGAAAATTCATCACTGAAGCCATTTCACTTATGATTAAGTAAAAAGGGGATTACAATATCTTGGCTAGATTTTCAAATGGTTTATTGCAGTAGAGAGGCAATACACTAGAATGCCAAAGAAACACCAATATCTTAAATAAAGCTTCAAACATTTTAATAAAGTTGTCATTTAGTTCTATTTTTTGCTTTTTTTTGTAGTTATATTAGTAAACACATTAATTGCAATTGTATTATACTTATTTTTAATTTGGTATGAGGTAATATTAAAAATATATGAGAAATATGCATTGTGGTATGAAATTAATACTAACATCTGATATTGATTTTTTTTCTAGATCGCAACAATTGATGACTCTATAGATAATGACCCAAATTATGTTGAGACTACATTGGATATAGAAGAAAAATAAGATGATGATGGTGATGATGATGATGGTGATAATGACGACGAGGTTAATCAAGATGACGATTTTGATGATCATGAACATGATCTTAATGATGATGTTGGTGGTGCTAGTTAGAGACTGATGCTATGCAAGAACATGATACATTTTTCATTATATTTACATATATAACTATGATACATTTATAATTTTGACTTTTATATTTATATATAGAGATTATACAACATTTTTTTTGTTAGAGTGGTATTTAATTCACATATATATTTGACTTCACTTTACTTTACTATAATGATATCCATGAAAGGTTTTGGTATGTTGATCAAACATTTGAATTTTAGTTGATTCGATTAAAGAACATGATACATTTTGGATTATATTTACATATATTATTGATGATATATAACTACGATAAATTTATAATTTTGACTTATGTATATTATACAACTTGTTTTTTGTTAGTTTGGTATTTAAATCATATATATGTTTGACTTCTTTTTACTTTACCCTAGTGATATCCATGAAAGGTTTTGATACATTGATCAAACATTTGAATTTTAGTTGATTTGATTAAAGAAGATGGTGATATAATTAGTAATGTCTTGTTTCTTTAATTATATTGCAAATTGACAATGTTCTTTTGATGAATACTTAGCATTATATATACGATGATATTACTATTTTTGGATGGATGTTGAGAATTTCAGTAAACTTCTTCAGAAATGTTATGTTTTAATTTTGAAATTTAATGATATTTGATAATTTTGATATATTTCAACATTTAATTGAAGTTAATAAAATGGATGCAAAAACAATAAAAAATGTTATATTTCACTATTAATAATTGAATTTTAAATTCTTAATTAACAGTAAATACAAAACAAAACACAAAATGGATGCAACATTATGTGCAACACTACTTGCAAATATGGATGAAAAACATGACGCGAAAGTAGACATCACACCAAATGCAAACGTGGATATAAAAGTGGACGTCACATAAGACAATGTGGACACAAAAATGGACATCACACTAAACATAAAATTGGATGAAAAAACTAGACACAATTAAAGGCTCAAAACTATATTCAATATTAGGCCCAAAACTATATGCAATAGTATATGCACAAGTGAATTCTTGGTTGGACGCTAAAGTTGGCATAAAATTGGGCACACCATTTGATGTAAAACTAGACACAACACTAGACGTAAAACTATGAGCAACACTTGACACAAAGAAAGAGTTAAAATGAGATACAATATTGGATGTAAAATGGGATGAAACATTAAATATAAAAGTAGATGCAATATTGGATGTAAAACATGACACAACATTAGACACAAACATGGGTGCAACATTAGGTGCAACGCTGGGTGCAAACCTAGATGCAAAAAAAGACATCAACCAAGATGGAATAGTAGGTGCAAACCTAGATGCAAAAGAAGATTGGATGCTAAAAAATAGATGCAATAGTAGATGAAAAAGTGGATTCTCGGTTGGACGCAAAATTGGACACTAAAGTTGACATAAAATTGGACGCTAAAGTTGGCATAAAATTGGACGCTAAAGTTGGCATAAAATTGGACTTATCATTCGATGTAAAGCGAAGCACAAGACTAGGCGCAAAATTGTAAGAAAAACTTGGCACAGAGAAAGACATAAAACAAGATAGAATATTGGGTGTAAAATGGGTTGAAGCATTGGATGTAAAACTAGATGCAATATTGGATGTAAAACATAACACAATATTATACACAAACATAGGCGCAACATTAGGTGCAACGCTGGGTGCATACCTAGATGCAAAAAAAGACATCAACCAGGATGGAATATTAGGTGCAAACCTAGATGCAAAAGAGGACGTGAAATATGATGATATTTTTGGCACAAACATGGACGCAAAAAAATATGTAAAATGGGATGCAAAATTAGAAGTAAAACTAGATGTAAAGATAGATGCAAATGTAGATGTAAAAATAGATGCAAAATTGGGTGCCAAACTCGACGTCAAATTAGGAGCAACATCAGACACAACATTGGATGTTAAATTGGGCGCCAAACTGGGTGCAAACAAGGATGTAACCAAGGGCACAAAAAATATGCAATACAAGATGCAAAATTGGGTACAAAAAAAAGTGTAAAAAAAGACGCAAAAAAATGGGCACAACAAAGGAAGAAAAAATGGACGTTTAAAAAGATGAAATAAAAGACACAATAGACGGTGTTTTATGAAAATGTATAATAGCGTCTGTTTTAGCGCCAGATTGTTCATCACAATTGAGAAAAAATTACACTAAAATCTGGCGCTAAATCCAGTTTTTGTAGTAGTGATTCTCAAATATTCTCATTTGAGAAGAGAGGGATTGTATACAATAACAGGAAAGAAGAAAATTCCATACCATTAGAAAAGAAGGTTGAATAAAAGACTTGAAATGTTGCAAAAATTGCAAAACAAAAATCAAGGAATGCCCCTCTAAGTAGACTAATAATTCCCAGATATCAAGGCATGTTCTTTAATTATTGCTATTCTTGCTCTAAGTTTGGTCACAATACAATAAAATGCAAGAGCTATGAAATAAATAAACAAATGAGAAGGAGATGATTTAAAACTATTGAGTGCTACAACTATCATAAACATGGGCACTTTCCACAAAAATGTACAAAGATTTGGAGAAATAAATATGAAGGGACAAGAAACAAATAACATGAGGTTTGCAAAGATGCTCAGATTTATCATACAAAAAATAGTTTAGGAACAATTAGAAATAATTTCAAGATTAGAAAAGTAAATATGTATCTCACAAGATTTTCAATAGAAGGAATGGTTCCCTGATGAACCCTATCATATAAGGTTTTAAGTATCACGACTATGGCCATAAGGATTATGATTGTAAAATGTTGGTGACTACTCAACAAAGTAGTATAATAATTCCTCCATTTAAATATGAGAAGAGACACACAAATGTATGGAGAAGGAAATATGATCAAGCAAATGAAAGAATAATTCCAAAATAAAACTCAAAGACTATTAATAATAAGGAAGCTACATACATGATAAATCAAACGGTCATAATCCAATATAAGGACGAATAAAAAATAGAAGGAAAGATGGAATAAATTTATGGACTAGGTCTCTACGCAGATGATGAAGGTTCAAGATTCATGGCAAGAAATCAAAGAAAGAATATAACATGGAATTTATGCAGCTTGATAGTTAACCATACTAAAAATGAGAAAGAATACTCTCCCAGTACACTATTATGATTCTCACCCATGCAAATTCAGAAGACGGGATCATGATAATTTTAATAAGCCAATTTGGTAACTTGAAAGAATAATATGACAAGTGGATGTAATTGCATTAAGGATTGCTTAAATCATTAGTTTGGTATCATTTTATAAGGGTACAAGTAGGTTGGAGCAATATTATGTGGCAGATCTTTGCAAGTCATTGAGATAGAGCATGTCTGTTTACTAAGGCAGAGTATTAGGTGCAAGTTTGATTTGTATTTGTTTAAAAGACTACTTTGCTATGCTACTGTGAATTTTAGGATCAATCTTGGAATGAGTAAGGATTGATATGTAAAATTTTTTAAGAATTTCAAAATGTTTGGTTGTGAAAGGCTATTACTTTAGCCACTTAAAAGTATGATTTAGGGAGATGTTTTGGCATGATGTTGAAATACAAAAAAAGAGACTTGATATTGGATGGAATATCATAACAATAGTATCAAACTTTAAGTTCATATTCATGTCCTCAAAATATTATATACAATAGTGTGATTGAGTGTCCTAAAAATCATGACTCAAGAATATTGGTTGAGCCCCCATGAGACTATGAACAGTTTATAATCATTGGTTGTAATCTCCCACGGGGTTATCAAAGGTTCTCATGGATATATAATTATCTATATAAGGATAATTAGATAATTTTATCATAGCGGATAAGTCAAACAAATATTTAATTTCACTTTTAGTGATTTAATTTCGACAAAATCCCTTTAATTACCAATAGATTAAAATAAATTTAATAACTATTCCAACAAAGGACCAAGGGTTGGGAAAGTTTCTTAACATCATATAACATCATCAAAACTTCAATACAATCCATATCATATAACATAACCACTTCTAAAGTCTAATTATTCTTATTCGCAGTTAACTAGTAATTAAAATGTTAATTACGACACTTAACAACACGGTGTGCACAAATGACAAAACTTATCACCAATATAATTGTTTAAAAAATAACCATAGAGTATAAATAGAAATGGATTAATATCATCTAATTATATTTAAATAATTCCAGATTACAAAAATTGCAATAATTAATCATGGTAATTACGAAAGAGAGCCCAAGACTAGTTAACTAGTTTTCCAATATAAGAAACTAGTCTTGCACAAAGTCAACCTGTAACCATGATATTAAACCCAAAATAAATCCTATATTTATTTAAGCGTGCACCTACATCCAATTAAAGTTTTATTTTCATATCATTCAATTCACACATAACATGATATTTTCCATCAATTCCAATGAAACTAGTTAACTAACATTCACCGCAAGGAATTGAGTTTAATAACTAAACCAAAATGAAATGCATACATAAGTAAATCATCACACCTGATAAGTATCAACCTACATTAAAATATCATTTTAGAAACAAAGAACATGGCTGTAGCATTCCATTTTTACAAAAAACAAAGATTTCAATCCACAACTAGTTATTACTTTTTACCGCAATGTACCTAGTTTCCAATTTAACTTCCCAAATTCCAAATAAAGAGAAATAAATGAATACCATATATCATGAAAAGTGTACCAAGGGTCACCTAATGTCATTTTCTTTATATTTTCACCCATATATAGTCCATTAAATAACTCACAAAACTAGCTAATTTTACTCATGTGAATTGACTAGTAATTCTAGGAATCCCTAGAATAATTAAATCCACACCTCATAGAATAATTCAAATTCCATGAATATAAATAATTTTTTTTATAATTCATAACATAGGTATATCTCATTCAAATATTTCTTTAAACACTTCATATGCAAAGTCACAAATCTACTCAAAATAATTCCATTGAAGGAGTTAGAAATTGGAAATTGATCTAGAATTTCGGAAGACATTTCCCAAACACTATAAAGAATATTTACCCTAACACTATCACACACATTTGAAGTGTATTGATAACACATAAGAATAAAAATAAAACTCAGGAATTTTTACAAACACTTTATGTGCCAAGTCTTCAAACTATGCAAAACAATCCAATCGAAGAACTAGTTTTTTGAATAAAAGGTAGAAGCATCAAAGAAAAGTGTCTCAAACCATTATAAGGATATTGTCAATCAAAATACATATTATATAATGAACAAGGGAATAAATATTATTTCTTTATTATAGGTTCAGAAGAATAATTTCCTCTAACAATTTGCTTAGAAAATACCAAAAACTAGTTTCCAATTCGTTCATAAAATTTACTTGCATAAATAGATTGAATTCCATGAGAAATTTCTTCCACAAATAACTCATACTTTTCATCCAGAATTTCATGTGCATACATAAATAAATTAGATCATATCAATATAAATTAAATAAACATGAGATAAAGCACTTATCTTTTCCAAATATGCAACCACAATCGACCATGACATGATCCACCCAGCTGTAGACCCAATGTAAGCCAAAAAATCACTTCTCAATGGTCACCACCAATACAGAACCATGACTCCACAAGAAAGAGTGAACTAAAACAAAAATTCTCTCAATAATTCATTCCAACCAAAACCCAAAGGAAAGTATAACATCTACTTCCACTCCAGGGTAATTCTAGTGGCTCCAAGACAACGGTGGCAACCACAACCCAATGGAAAGTAGCACATTCAATCTAGGGAAATTTTAGTGTATCCAAGAGAAATACAAGTGGCTCAAGAGTAACTCATACTGGGAATAGGATCAACAAGAATCCCATACCAAGAGCAGCAAAATAATACGATAAGTTCCAAACACAAGAACACGAGAAAAATCATGAATCAACACATAAGGGTGACTAGCCAACATAAGAAAATTGAATTCCTTCATGAGTAATTCGAATTGGGAGAGAGAGGGACACAACATGGACACAAGCAGGTGAGTTACATTCCAAAAATATAAAATAGGAGTTACATGTCAAGTGGCTACACCAAGAGGCACACTAATCCATCTCATGAGGGCGCACTAAGTGAGAGAGGGAATCCAATCCTCAAATTAAAATTAATATCAAGGTAAATAAAACCAAGGAGTAACATAACACGCGAGGGTACATAACAAAGAAGGTCCATCAAGTACATAACAAGGGTGTAAAACATCAACATAGCCTTAACACACACAGGTAAACACTTTTCCATAACCCCTTGCTTGTAACATCATGGTTCCTCATATTTTATTTTGTGGCAGTGGTCGTATGGTTATTTTTATTTTATTAATTATTTTATAAATTCAACGTAAAAAAAAATAATAATGTGCAAACCATAGTCCAGGAACCTTGTGACACTATGTCTAACATAACAACAATAATAATATGTCCATGGGCTAAAATAGAGTGTATTACAACCCTCCCCCTTTAAATGATGCATCGTCCTCAATGCATACACATACATGCCGCAAAATATCAAAATAGATGAGGGTATTCCTCTCTCATCACATCTTCCAATTCCCAAGTCACATTTTCAAGAGTATAGCGTCTCCAGTGAATGTTAACCCAACAAATTTATCTATTCCTAGGAAGCTTGGTCTTCTTGCCTACAGTGGCAACAAGTTCTATTGGAAAGTCTCCTTCCGAATCCACCTAGTCCTATCAAATATATATACAAAACATAATCAACATCACGTATACATATCGACATGAATTCATATGTATACCAACATGCTAACAAGGATCATATGTCAGTATCAAAATAATATAAGCAACAATATATCATATCATATGCATCATCATCTAATTTAGAAAACAAGCATCTACTCTAGAATTTACGTGTATCATATTCCACTCAATTATATTCCTAGGATCATGCACATACTTTTTCAACAAAGAGACATGAAAAACATTATGCACTTTTATAATAGGAGGTAAAGCTAGTTAATAAGAAACTGCTCCTATATTTTATAAAACCTCAAAGGGACCACAATATCTAGCTGCAAGTTTAGAACAATTTCCTGAGTTTAAAGTTTTTGTTTCATTTTAAGAAACACATGATCCCCAACTTAAAACTGTTTTTCAACCCTATTATGATATGCATAGTTTTTTCTATGTATCCTGCACTGTTTTCAAATTTTGTTTAATCCTAACCGTCTGATCTTCCATTTCGTTTAATAATTCTATCCCAATGATGACTCTGCTTGTTAGATTGTACCAACTTATAGGTGTGTTACATTTTCTTCCATACATTGATTCAAAAGGACTTACTTTCAAAGTAGGGTGATAACCATTGTTATAAGCAAATTCAACAATATGCAATAATTTCCCATTTAGGAGAATGATCCATTGCATACATTCTTAACATGTCTTCAATAACCTGATTAACCCGTTTTGTTTGTACATCTATTTGAGGATGATGTGAAGTACTCATATTCAAATATGTTCCAAAACCTTTAAACAAACCTTTCCAAAAATGGCCTGTGAATTTTGAATCCCTTTCTGAAACAATTGCTTTCAAAACACCATGCAATATAGCTACCTCTTTCATATAAATATATGCTATTTTAGTTGCTTTATGTGTAGTATTAACTAGTATAAAGTGAGATGATTTAGTTAATTTGTCTACCACTACCATAATAGAATCATGTTGTGATCTTGTATTAGGTAATTTCGTGATTAAATCCATATTGAATACATCCCATTTCCATTCAGGTATCTGTAAAGTTTGTAACAAACCTACAGGTTGTCTATTTTCAAATGTTTAATTTCTGACATTCTAAGTATCTATCTATATAATCTGAAATTTCGTTTTTTCATTCCTAGCCAGTAATGATCCTTCTTAACTACCATTATTTTCTTTTCATAACCATAGTGATCTGCATATAGTATATCGTGCATTTATTTTAAAACCAATTTCTTTACATTTTCTGAGTTAGAAATGTAGACCCTGTTCTTATACTTAAGTATTCCATCTTCCAGTTTATAGTCTTCAAACTTATTTGTTATTGTTGCTGCAAACCTACTTTTACCAGTTGAAAGAATTCATTTGTACTATTTGATTCCTTTATTCTATCCTTTAATTATGAAGTGCTAGTACTGATATCTATGTGCATCATATGCATTTTCCTACTAAGTGCATCTACCACTTTATTTTCCTTTCATTTTATAGTATCGTTAGGATATTTAGACACTTAGGAGTTAGTTAAGATCAACTTGTGTAATATATCCATTAGGTAAAAGTGTGTTTCTTTAGTATGCATTAGTATGTATTTGTAAATATTCTAATCCGATGGTCACAATATGTTTTAGACAAAGAGTGATCCAATGGTTCAACTTCTCTTAGATCATACCTACCATTGATCCGTGGCTTAACAACCGACTGGTCTATGATCTCTATTTAAAGAGCATAGAGGGTCCTTGGCTAGTTGATCGATTATGAGAAGCTCATGTAACTTTCTTTCTTTTGCATAATAAATTGCTCCAAGTAGCTATTTGGCTGGGGCCATGGGCTATTTCCCTCTCGAGGGTTTTAACCATGTAACAAACATCGGAGTATTGATCTATGATCTATTTGTGTGAAGGGGTTGGTCAAGGTGTTCAGTCTTTTGGGAGTACCTTGTGTACCCGAACATGGTATCAGAGCGTTTATGAAGAGCCGCTTTCAGTTTTGATCAAGATATGGAATCGGTGTTGCCGAAACTTTGAAAGGGTTTCTGGTTCTAGATTTTTTGCGCATTTGTGGCATGTGGGAGCTGTTCCATTGTGTTTGGAGTGCCATTTCTATTAAGAAATAGTTTTCGTTTCATCGAAAACTATTTCCGTTTGTTCGAGAAACACCCATTTCGGCAAATATGAAGGTATATGTTACAGTGACGGATTTGTTTTTTTTAAATCTCTCATATTTTATCAGTTTTATTATTAGATATTTACTATTTTAGTCTTAGACCGTTTCCTTCCCTGGCTGCGTCTGCTCTTTGCCGTGCACCTTGCACGATCGCGGCAAATCAGAAACAACAAGGGAAATTTTTTTTCTTGTCTTCTCAGCTACATATGCTCTTTGCTGTGCATCTTGTGTGATCACGGCAAATCAGAAACAACGATAAATTTGAAAACGTAGACTTTTCGGGTAAGCTAACCAAGATCTAACCCCATTGTGTGGAAATTTTTTGTTTTCGTTTTTTTTTTTGTGATTTGCAAGAAAAGAAGGCAAGCACGAAGAACGAGAGAGAAGAGTTAAAAAAAAAAACCTTACTCTTTCCATTCTTTTACGTACATTTTAAACTTAGCTCACTTGGTCCAAAGTTGCTTTATTCCTTAATAGGTTTTGAGTTCAAGTCTTATTAAGCTACCTTTTAGTGCATGCAATTTCTATTTTCAAAGTTACTTTGTTGTAAAAGTGCATCTCATATAAATAAAATAAAACAAAACATGAGTCACTTAAGTCTTTTAATTTATTGCCGCACTATTTAAAAGTAACATTATTGTAAAAGTGAACATCACTTATTCTACAAAAAGTGATTCACTTAAAACAACTTTATTGTAAAGTCATTGCCAAAGGTTGATCTTGGGAAGAGGGGGGGTTCTTTTTTAGTTGGTCAAGTTAATATTTGCCACGTCTCTATTGGGAACATTTTCAACATTTTATTTGATCAAGCATAACTTTATCATCTAGAATCAGTTTTCAGTGCCGTTTTTTTTAAACCCGCATATTTTTCAAACTCTTTGCATCCACATAGTTAGTTTTTGTTCTTTCAGCCATTATTTTACAGTATGGCTGCCCATTGTGATATTATACTTACAAGTTCTAACTATTTCTCATGAAAATCTCGTATGGAGGATGTTCTACGAAGTAGGGGACTTTTCAGGAAAACCTCAGGGAAAGAAACAGAACCCACTGATGATGATAAGAAATTTAAATGGGCAAATAGATGTGATGAACCTCATGGATTGATTGGGATGTCAATCTCTACTGATTTGCAATTCGACATATCTCGAATTGATGAACTTGATATAGCTTGGGAAAAGTTGGAATCTGTGTTTGGTAAACACAATGAAATTCGGGGTCATCAACTTGAGAATGAGTTGCTTTCCTTGAATCCAAATTATTTTTCATGCATTCAAGACTATTTATCTAAGTATAAAACTCTTAGACTCTTATGTGTAGAATGTAAGATTAAGAAAGAAGAAAAACAATGTATTTATCATATTCTTTCCAAACTTGGACCTGCATATTCTATTTTTGTATCTACATTCTACTCCATGAAAGAATCCCTGACTGCAGCTAGCTATCAAGATCCTAGTCTTGAATCCTTTTGTGATTCCTTAATTAGAGAGCAAGATAAGCTCATTCACCTTGGAATAATTAACAATGCAGATACATCTGGGAAAGCCTTATTGTCTCAACAGAAAGACAAGTCCAAGCCTCCCAAGAAATAGAATTTTCGCAATAATAAGCCAAACAACAAGGGTCCCAAACCCTTTTAGTTAGCTCCTTCTTTAAAAAATGACAAAGGATCCAAGCCAAAAGGAAAGAAGACTGAGCGTCATTACAATTTTTGTGGGAAAGATAATCATGACGAATCTAAGTGTTTCAAGAAGATGGCAGCCTTGGAAGTAACAATGAAGAAGCACCACATCAGCCTAGATTCGTCTTCAGAATCTAACTCTCATGGACATGCACTTTGTGCTTCTGGTTACTCTTATGTTGCATCTTCTTCTTCTACTTCAAATGAATGGCTCATTGATTTTGGAGCATCTTATCATATGGATAAGGATCAAGCCATCTTTTCTACTATGCATGAATGTAACACCAAACAAATATTTGTTGGTGATGATAGATCTCTAAGTGTTGTAGGATCTGGAACAGTTCCAATAGAAAATGGTCATTTCAGTGATGTACTATGTGTTCCAAAAATTTTCTGCAATTTGTTATTCGTCTATCAAATTAGTCATTCAGGTGAAGGTAAAACTGTGACGTTTACACCTCACCAAGTTGTAATCAAGGATTTTAACAATCCTCAAAATGTCCTTGCTACTGGAACTGTTGATGATATTACCAGGTTGTACAAATTTAACAACTTTGGGTCATCACCTTTTTCTTCAGTTTTTGTTGCTCATAGTGATAACTTGAACAAACTTTGGCATGAGCGATTTGGTCACTTAAATTACTGCTCATTGCAACAACTATGTAAAGACAATATGCTGACTGGTCTTCCGATGGTATCTTGCAAGGACGGTGTTTGTTCTAGTTGTGTACTTGAAAAACATCATCGAGACAATTTTGACAAATGTACCTCTTGGCATGCCTCAGTTCCCTTGGAGCTTGTGCATAGTGACTTGTGTGGTCCTCTTCCATCTGCTTCCTTTTCTGGTTTCAAATATTTCTTAACTTTCATTGATGAATACTCCAGATGCACTTGGGTTTACTTCCTAAAACTTAAGAGCGAAGTATTTAACATGTTCTTGTCCTACAAGGCCCTTGTTGAAAAAAAATCTGGTCATCAAATTATTAAGTTAAGATTTGACAATGGAGGAGAATATGTTAACAACAAGTTCACTACTTTCTGCACTGAACAAGGAATCCAACAACAACACACTGTTCCATATACACCACAACAAAATGGTGTAGCTGAATGGAAGAATGACACTTTAAAAGAAATGGCTAATTGTATGATCCAATCTAAGGGACTGAGTCTTCAATATTGGGCTGAGGCCATAAATTGTGCAAATTACATAGTTAATCGCACACCCACTAAAGTTTTACAAGGTATAACATCGGAAGAATCATGGAGTAAAAATAAACCAGATGTAAGTCACTTTCACGTGTTTGGTTGTGAAGCATTGGCTCACATTTCGAATGAAAAACGGAAAGCATTGCAATCTAAAAGTGAAAAGTGCATATTTGTTGGATACTTAGAAGATGTAAAAGGTTATAGACTTCGTCAGCCACATTCTCATGATACAATCATTAGAAGAGATGTTAAATTTGATGAAAATCTCTTGGCCTACGAGCGTAACTTGGCGGGTGTGCCATCTTTGGCTTGTGAGCCTGATTTAGTGATTGTGCCCTCTTCTTCTTCTTCCAACTTCCTTGATAGGTTTCCAACTCTAGTTTCTGATGATGATAGTGAGGATGAAAATCCACCTCCACTTGCTCATGTTCCTCCTATTGCACTAGCACCAATGCTTCCTCAATGGGTCCATTCAACATGTGAAGCAGCTGGTGATCTTGCCGGTGATCCTAGAGATCAACGTCGAAGATGTTCTCAGTTTCAGCGAGCCTCTTCTCTTTTGTCTCAAGTTTCTGAGACTCATGATCAAGAAAATTTTACAAAAGCTTCAGGAAATCCATATTGGGATGCATCTATGGATGAAGAATATCGTTCCTTAATGGTGAACGATACTTGAGATCTTGTTCCTCTTCTAAAAGGAATAAAACTTGTCAGATGTAAATGGGTCTACAGAACTAAGTATGCATTAGATGGAAGTGTTGAAAGACTCAAGGCAAGGTTAGTTGCCAAAGGTTTTTCCCAAGTTGAAGGGATTGACTACAATGAAACCTTTGCTCCTGTCGCAAAAAAGAATTCCATCTGCCTTGTTCTTTCCCTTACAGCCTTACATAACTGGGAATTCCATCAAATGGATGTCAAGTCTGCCTTTTTACATGGTGATTTACAGGAGGAAATTTACATGGAACAACCTCCTGGATATGTTCATGATAACTCTAGCCTTGTCTGTCTCCTTAAGAAATCCTTCTATGGACTTAAGCAAGCTCCTAGAGCTTGGTATGCCAAAATGGATAGCTATCTCCTTGACACTAGTTTTTCTAGATGCCATTCTGACCCCAATGTCTATACCAAGAAAAAAGGAAACCATCTCATCATACTTGTTATTTACGTTGTTGATCTTATCCTTACTGGTAGTGACCCTAAACTTATAACCCATGTGAAATCCAGTCTTAAGCAAAATTTTGAAATGTTAGACTTAGGACATTTGCATTATTTTCTTGGTCTCCAAGTCTTGCAAACCAAAGAAGGAATCTTTCTTTCCTAGTCTAAGTATGCTTGTGACCTTCTTTGTTGCTTCCACATGGAATATTGTAAACCATCTCCTTCTCCCTTCCAATCTAGAGTCAAAATTTCTACCACTTGTACTTCCCCTGAAGTAGATGCCACCTTGTATCGTCAGCTTGTTGGTAGTCTTTTATACTCGACTCATTCCCATCTTGACCTTTCCTTTGTCATTGGTCGTGTTGCCTGTTATATGCAAACACCTCATGAAAGTCACTAGAAAGAAGCAAAAAGAATACTTCGATATATTCGAGGTACAATTCAGTTTGAGATTCATTACAGTATAGGGGAGAAACCTTTGTTGGTTGGTTTCAGTGATTCATATTGGGCCGACGATCTTGATGATCGAAAGTCTACTGCAGGTTATGTTTTCAGTCTGGGATCTAGACCTGTCACTTGGGCTTGTAAGAAACAACAAGCTCTTGCTCTTTCTCTAGCAGAAGCAGAATATCAAGCCGCAGTCAATGCCAATCAGGAAGCTTTATGGATTCGACAGATCCTTTCAGAGTTTGGATTCGAGCAGCAGCAACCTACTCCACTTTGGTGCAACAATCAAAGTGCCATCAAGCTTGCCAAAGATCTAGTTCTACATCAGCGCAACAAACACATTGAGCTACACATGCACTTCATCAAAAATCTTGTTCATGATCATGTTAGTGAAGTGTTGTATTTCCCTACAGATGATCAAGTTGCAGACAGCTTCACCAAGTCTCTTACAGAAGCGAAGTTTCTAAACTTCGGTCTATGTTAGGAGTTCAGGAACATGTCCTTAAGGGGGGATAGGCTCTAATTCCTCCTTCGTTCTCCTAATACTGTCACTTTTGTAAATCCTTCAATCTTATCCCAAGTTGTTCTTAAGGGGGGATGTTGGGATATTTAGACACTTAGGAGTTAGTTAAGATCAACTTGTCTAATATATCCGTTAGGTAAAAGTCTGTTTCTTTAGTATGCATTAGTATGCATTTGTAAATATTCTAATCCAATAGTCAGGACATGTTCTAGACAAAGAGTGATCTGATGGTTCAACTTCTCTTAGATCATACCTACCATTGATTCGTGGATTAACACCTGATTGGTCTATGATCTCTATTTAAAGAGCATAGAGGGTCCTTGGCTAGTTGATCGATTATGAGAAGCTCATGTAACTTTCTTTATTTTGCACAATAAATTGCTCCAAGTAGCTATTTGGCTGGGGCCATGGACTGTTTCCCTCTCGAAGGTTTTAACCATGTGACAAACATCGAAGTGTTGATCTCTAATCTATTTGTGTGAAGGGGTTGCTCAAGGTGTTCGGTCTTTTGGGAGTACCATGTGTACCTGAACAAGTATTAATGTCAAACTTGTATTCACATAATAGTTCCATCCATCTTGTTTATCTTGCATTTAAATTAGGTTGTTTGAACAAGTATTTTAGTCCATGGTGATTAGTTCTTAGTTCAAATTTCTTTCCTATCAAGTAGTGTCTCCATATCTTCAAATCATATACTACTAATTCCAAGTCATCTGTAGCATACTTTTGTTCGTGTTCCTTTACATTCCTAGAATCATAACAAATAACTTGTCCATTCCGAGTTAACATACCACCTATATCCTACTGACATGCATGTATACATGCCACCAAATTTTCATCTGGATTCACAAATTTCAAAATTGGTGCACTAGTAAGCATCTCTTTAAGATTTTGAAAACTTGTTTCACATTTAAATGTTGAATCAAACTTATACCTTTCTTTTGTAAAGAATTTATCACATGTGAAAACTTTGAAAATCCTTCTATGAACCTGTAATAGTAACTTGCTAATCCCATAAAAGAT
This sequence comes from Pseudotsuga menziesii, assembly GCA_001517045.1. NCBI lineage: Eukaryota > Viridiplantae > Streptophyta > Pinopsida > Pinales > Pinaceae > Pseudotsuga > Pseudotsuga menziesii. The sequence goes on along the minus strand of LPNX010366380.1, from coordinate 262,872 downwards.
CTAACTTTTGACACATTCTTAGGTGTTTGCCAATTCATAATTGCTTCTATCTTTTTGGGGTCAATTGAGATTCCTTCTTTTGATACAATGTGTCCTAAGTACATAATCTTGTTCTGGTAAAAATAGCACTTACTTAACTTAGGATGAATTTGATTCTCTCTTAGTAATTTCATTACTAGTCTCAATTGTTCTTTGTGTTCTTTGTTTGTCTTAGAGTAAACTAGTATTCCATCCAAGAAAAAAATCACAAACTTGTCCAAATATTTTCAAAAAATCCCATTTATCAAGCACATAAAGGTAGTTGGTGCATTCGTCAAACCAAATGGAACAACTATAAACTTATAGTTACCATATCTTGTTCTAAAAGCTCTCTTACTGATGTCTTCTTCCTTAATTCTGACTTGATGATAACCTAGCCTGAGATCTATCTTTGAAAACATTGTGGCACCGCTTAATTGATCAAATAAGTCATTAATTCTCGGTAAAGGATACTTTTTCTTGATAGTTTCTTTATTTAATTGCCTCTAATATATGCAAAGTATCAAAGTGTTGTATTTCTTTCCTATGAACAAAATTGATGCTCCCCAAGGTGAAACACTAGGCTTGATATAACCCTTCTTTAATAAATCCTCTAAATGCACATGCAACTCTTTCAATATGGGTGTACTCATCCTATACGAGAATTTAGATGAAGGAAATGTATCAAGCACTAGATAAAATAGTAAAGTCTATATCTCTTCTAGGAGGCATTCTGGGTATCTCTTGAAATAAATCTTCAAATTCATGTAATACCGGATAGTCTTGTAATTGAGGTTCCTTTTCCTTAGATTCTTCTAGGTGAGCTGCATAAATCTGACACCATTTTTAAAACACGTATTTAACTGTAAGGTTGTAACTTGTCTTAAAGATATCGGTCTATGTATTCCTTTAACTATTACTCTATTATGTTCCTCATTTATACATGTGTAACTCTTATTTTAATAATCCAAGATAACTCGGTGTGTAGTCAAGGGGTCCATACCAATAAAAACATTCTAAGAGCCTAAGGGGATAACATTCAAATATGCTAAAGTATTTAAACCATTCATTTTCAAAGGACACCACTCGCTATTTTTGTGACTTTTCTTTTAGTTCCATTTTCTAACTGTACAAGGTCTACTACCTCAAGGTTACTTTTCTTAAGAGAACAATTCAAAACTACACTAGGTGAAACATAATTGTTACTAGCTCATGAATCAATTAAAATATACACAATTCTATTGCCAATTTTACCTGCCACTATCATGCGAGACTTATGGTCTAACTTCCTGCCTTCCAAATCTGCATAAATCCTCTAAGTCTTACCAACATCTCCTACGGTTACTTCCTGAATGTTGTGAATGTTGTCTTGTTTCTTATGTGGACAATGCCTTGCATAGTGATTCTCATTACAATTCCAACATCTAATATGAAGTCTCTTATTTGAATATGGTTGCTTATGAAAATTACCACATCTATTGAGAGGAGGTTTGGTTCCCTTCTTTCTTTGTTCTTGTGTAACATTCTTCTTATCCTTCAAGTTCTTATGTTCCTTATTATTATACAACTTATACAAATGTTTTTCCTTCCATGGGGGATTCACTTGTTGACCAATATCCTATCACGTTAGTTCATATTGCGGGTTTTAAAATGATTAAAAATTGAACCAATATATTGCAGGTATTGGGGGGATGAGGGGTTTAAGGTGGGGGTGGGTAGGGTGGTTTATAAGGATTGAGGTATAAAAAGGAGTGGGGAGGAGGTTTTAAGTATTGGGAGGGGGTTTCAACAAAAAGAGTTTGGGTCAATATCTGTGGAAATTAAGGGTATTCTTTAATATCCCATGATCACACGTGCTATGTGAGATGTTCACTAAGTGAAGTCCCCGTGTTTCCTTCCCGATTACTTCTTTAAGGGTATTGGGCATATCATATTGAATCTTGTCCCTGTAAAAAGTTAGCAGTCCACTTAGAAATATTTGAATATTAATTTTTTCATCTTTTATATAGTATTCCTAAGTTAACAGTTCATGAAATCTTGTCTCGTATGCATCCATAGTTAAATTTCCCATCTTATGTTCAAATAATTCTTCCATCTTATTATCACAGTATTTCTCCGAATGGTATTCTCATTGAAAATAATAACTTTTTCCAAGTGATATTTTCTTCATCAATATATTTCAACTTAACCAAATGTTCCCACCAAAGAGAGGCTCTTCCCTGCAAATGATAGATAACTATTCTTGCTTCAATGGTTGATGAATAATTATGCAACTGTAAAATATTTCGATGCCCTACTAACCATGTTTCTGCTTCTTCACCCTGTTTAACTTTGCCATAAAAGGTTGGAGGTTTAATATTTCTTTATTATCCCATAAAATGATCATGTTCATACCTTCTCCTTCTACTATTACAACCATATGAAAATATGGTTGGACTAGTCTTAGTACTTCTAACTCTTTTTCTCAAGGGATGTGTATGGTAACTATCTGGTGGAAAGTCCATCCTAGAGTATGTTTTCCTACTTTCCATTTATTTATTTTATTGGGTAGTATTTAAGGATCTAATTTATTTCATGATATATTCTTTAAGGTGAAATATTCTTTCATTACATTTCTTAACCAAGTCTTCCAATTCAAGGGAACAACTACTCCTCTTCAGGTCCATAAGGGGTTGTCTGTTTAACTTCCATCCTCTATTGTTTTTCTCTATGGGGTATTCTTGGTTGAAATGATTTACTATTAGTTGAAATGTGTTTATTATAAGTTTGGTTAACATTCCATTATCATATTTATTTAGTTTCTCAAAATAATTAATTTTCTAGTTAAGAAGAAACAAATCATATTATACTATCTTCAATTTTTGAAACAAATAACTAAATCAAATGCATAAAAGGATATGATTCTTTTCAAACATATTCCAAATATTTAAATAACAAATAGTTTTTCATATTTTACAAATATATAAGCACTTTCATAATTAACTTTCATATAGGAAACCTTTAACTTTTATTCAAGCAAGCAAATTTAGAGCAACCAATAGGCCCAACAACTACAATGTTGCAACCACGGATCTGATACCACCTGTAATGTACTTTGGAGATATAAATTTGTCTCAGGGACATATCATTCCCTCTCTAATTCTAATTATATCATTTTAGCATAGTGAATAAATCAAACAAATATTTAATTTCACTTTTCTTGATTTAATTTCGACAAAATCCCTATAATTACTAATAAATTAAATTCAATAACTATTCCAACAAATGGTCCAAGGGATAAAAAAGTTTCTTAACATCATAGAACATAATCAAACCTTCAATCCAATCTATACCATACATGATAACCACTTCTAAAGGATAATTATTCTTATTCACAGTTAACTAGTAATTAAAGTGTTAATTACGACACTTAATGACACTTAGTGCGCAAATGACGAAACTTATCACCAATACAATTGTTTAAAAATAAAAATATATTATCATTAACAATGTCTTAATATCATCTAATTATATGTAAATAATTCCTAATTACCAAAATTGCAATAATTAATCATGGTAATTATAAAAGAGAGCGCACACGACTTGTTGACTCGTTTTCCAATATAAGCAGCTAGTCTTCTACAAACTCAACTTGTAACCATGCCATTATAACTAAAATAAATACTACAGCAAATAACAACATATTTAAGCATGAAACTATAGCTAATTAAAGGTTTATTTTTATATCATTCCAATTGCACATAAGATGATCTTTTCCATAAATTCCAATGAAACTAGTTAACATTCACCACAAGGAATTGAGTTTAAATAACTAAACCAAAATGAAATGCATCCATAAGTAAGGTATACAAAATGATAAGTATCTACCTAAAACACAATATCATGTTAGAAACAAATCACATGACTAGAATTATGTTTTTACGAAAACAAAGATTTCAATCCACAACTAGTTATCATTTTTCACCGCAATGTACCTAGTTTCAAATTTAAGTTTCCAAATTCCAAATAAATAGAAATATATGACTACTATAGCTCATGGAAAGCGTAATAGGTGTAACCTACAGTCATATGTATGTAACTTTCCTTGCATATACAATCCATTAAATAAGTCACAAAAATAGCTAATAGAATCATTCAAATTCCATTCCAACTCAAATAACATGTTTTATTATTAATAACATAGGTATATCTTGTCAAGTTTCGGTAGTGAAAATGGTTAAAACGAGTTTCATTTTGCAAGGCAACCCGAGATCAAAACCCGTTTTTCCTGGGAGGAAACATCTAAATCCAACCATGCTAAGGGTTGTTGCCTCCCAGGCCGGGTGTAATCCCTGTGTGATTTTGACAGCTTAGATGCCCCTGGGTTTTGGTTTCTCAGACCAAAGGTTGGCCCAACAATTCAAAGGAAATTTCAGCAAAAAAAAGAGGTATATCTCATTCGAACATTTAGTCAAACTCTTCATACGCAAAGTCATAAATCTACTCAAGACAATTCTATTGAAGGAGCTAGAAATTAGAAAGTGATCTTGAATTTTGGAAGACATTTCCAAAACACTATCAAGAATATTTACCCTCAAATTTTCACATACATTTCAAGCATATTTCTCATAAATAAGCATAAAAAGAACACTAAAAAAGTTTTATAAAGACTTCATGTGCCAAGCCTACAAACTATTCAAAACAATCCAATTGAAGAACTAGTTTTCAATTAAAAGACAGAAGCATCAAAGGGAAGAGTCTTAAACCATTGCAAGGCTACTATACCATCAAAATACACATTAAATAATGAAAAGGGGAAGGAATATTAGTTATGTAGCATAGGTTATGAAGAATCATTTCCTCAAATAATTTATGTGCAAGATCCCAAAAACTAGTTTCCAATTCCTTCAGAAAATTTACTTACACAAATAGATTGAAATCCATGAAAAACTTCTTCCACAAATATCTCATATGTTGCATCAAAATTTTCATGTGCATCCATAAATAAATCATATCATATACAAATAAATTGAATAAACATGAGATAAAGCACTTACCTTTTCCAAATATGCAACTGGAATCAACCATGCCATGATCCACACAGTCGTAGACCCAATTCAATCCAAAAATCACTTTGCAACGGTCAACCCCGATTACAAACCATGATTCTACAAGAAATAGTGCAATCAACTAGAAATTCTCTCAAGAAATCAGTCTGAACACAACCCAATGGAAATTATAACCTCTACTTCCACACCAGGGAAATTTTAGCGGCTCTAGGACAACAATCCAATCAAAACCCAATGGTAAGTGGAACTTGCAATGTAGGAAAATTCCAGTGGCTCTAGGACAAATACCATTGGTTCCAGAGTAACTCATCTTAGGCACATTCTCAACAAGGATCTCATGCAAAGAGAAGAAAAATCAAACAACAAGTTCCAAACACAAGCACATGAGAAAAAACATGAACCAACACACAAGAGTGACTAGCTAACACAAGCACATCGAGTTCCTTCATGAGCTATTTGAATTGGGAGAGAGAGGGACACATGAATGAAAGTTACATTTCAAAAATAGCAAATATGAGTTACACATCAATTAGTTACACCAAGAGGCACTCTAATCCAACTCATGAGGGCACCCTAGGTGAGAAAGGGAATCCAATCCTCAAATAAAAATATACTCAAGGTAAATAAAACCAAGGAGTAACATAACACGTGAGGGTACATAACCGAGTAGGTCCATGTAACACACCCCGTGTCATGCTAGACTTCACAACAATTTTTTTTATATGAATATTATATGCATATTTGTTACATGCATAAACCTGACAAGTGCATATAAAAATGCATAATTATCATAATTAAATAGCCTAAGCTTAAATTAATTCATAAGACCCATAAATTCTTATACAAACTCATAATTAATACAATCAATAATAGCAAAATCTTAGGATAATTTTTGAGTTTCATTAGCTTACTGCACATTAAAACTCTAATCCAAGATTCACACAATTAAATCCATAACATTAGAGCATAAGCATTTTTAAAGAATTATATTGACATGCCCAATTTAATTGATTGCCATAATGTTAAGACAAGGTTATTCTTACTTCTCAGTTAGAAATTTCCTTAGGTATCATACATAGTTTAACTCACCTATGGCGTCGAAAGTAATATATCCAAACTTTTATGTATAAAAATTTGTTCCTCCGAACTCAGACACTTTATAATGAGCTAGGACTAAGTGAGATACAATGGAGTGAGTTGTGACTTAAACATAAAAAGATATGCCAAACATTTCCTTAAGACAAGGAAATTTAATAAGTGAATCCCCAGAAGTAAACTTCCACACAAGCATATAAAATTATGCCAAAAAAATCCTTAAAACAAGGAAATTTAATAAGAGAAATTGGACACAAGCATATAAAATTATGTAAAAAATTTCCTTAAAACAAGGGTTTAATAACAACTAAATTTATACACAAGCATATAAAATTATGCCAAAAATTTCATTAAAACTAAATTCAATAAAAGAACTCCAATAAGTAGACTGGGACACAAGGACATAAACATTATGCCAAAAAAATTCTCAAATAAACATTATTCCTTTTATTAAGTGAAATGTTCATGTTGAGAGAATGAATTAACCCTTAAAAGTTAATGGGTAGTAACTGTGAAAGGTGGGGTTTTGAAAATATAAAAGGAATTATTATTATTATTATTATTTTATACTTTTCCAAATTCATGTAAGATAAAGGACAATTTTAGCAATTCCACCCATGGAATCTAAGAGGCAAACCCTACAATTCTAAAACTTGCACCTTTAAACAAAAACCTTTCATTAAATTGTACTTGAACTTTAACTTCAACATGAACACTAGAAAATATTTTAATTTAACAATTACTGCACATGGTTTTCGAAACCATGATACCTCTAAATCCAAAATACCTAAAACATGCCTCAGCACAAAGTATTGTTTATAATTAATTAATAAAAACAAATAGAACATTGTATTTTATTCTATTTTCCAGCTTCTACACAAACATTAATTTTCTTTTAAATAACCCAAACCAGCTTGTGGTTTTTATTAAACCAAAACAACATGTGGTTTCAAATAACCAAATCATGTGTTTTCAATTTACCCACTAAGCACAATGTATTGAACATATCTTCCACAAAACATATGTGCAACACAAACATCTAAACTTAATAAAATAATTAAATCAAACATTTTATTTACTCTTAGGAGTTATTATTTTTCAAATAAAGTAAATTTGACTTATGATTTCAAGTTCCAGAATTAACATTATCCACATGGAATGAATTTAATACCAACCTTCATGAATTTAATACTGACTTGAATAAAGATGTGACATTCATAAATTTTTGGATAATTACCACATAATTAAACTTGAACCTATTTCATAACCATGAATTAATCAAAATAAAGCATGAATGTATACCTTATCCACACTTATGAAATTTAACAAGGAAATATTTCAAAACTTTTATTTCCCATTAATTATTTACCATTTTAGAAATTAAAACACAATTTCCAAGCAAATAAACTTATTTGCAAAATAATTGAAATGAGAAATTGGTTCATGTGAGCCACTCTCCACCCAACCTTAGGAAATTCTACTCACTTTTCTCTGAGCAGAACACCACCCCCAGACGAGACTCATGTGTTCACCATATATTCTCACCAATCCTAGGTTTTTCTTGAATTTCCTCACTTGGCAACAAGATTTACTGGTTTATTACTAAATCCATGCCAACTGTGCAATTCTTGCATTTAGATTTATTCTAGATAGCACCACAATGAAAACAATCACTGCATATGTGCTTAGAATTCAACCAAAAGAATTTCTTACACCATTGTCATATCATTGGTGCAACCATAGGAAAAAATTGGGAAGAATTATCAATAAAAAAGGTAACAAAACAAGCTTGGGAATACAGGTTCATTCAATCAATCCAAGTGCCACAAAACTAGTCAAATTGGACACTTCGCTCTAGAACTGTATTTGTTTCTTTGTCCTCCAGCGATTCCAATTGCTCATGAATTTTATGTTTAGTCATAATTATCCTCCACGCTACAAAATTCCCATGCCAATCATTACATTTTCTTCTTTCATTGTTCAAAATTCATGTTCTTCCTTCCTCTTTCACGTTCTCTTTGGCACTCTGTCTCTACTATTTTTTCCTTTTCCTCCTTCACTACATTCTTCATCCTCCTTTCCCCAAGGTTCCACCAACCTTGCATGTCCTTGTCACATTTTTGTAACACTTGTCCAATTTTCCATTAACTTCTTAACCCCCTTTTTAACTTCAAAAATATTTATAAGGAATTAATTAGGGAAAGCATGGGTTTATCAAAGTTATAAGGTAAGAAGAGTTAAATAGGGTCATACTTAGCTTTTACGCTATATGACACCACCCCTTCACTGTACTAGGAAAATACATGAGTCCGTATTCATTTAGTGTGTTGGCTTTGCCACTCCCAGCTTAAATTTAATATTAACAAAACAATTAAACATGAGTTCTGCCTTACAGGAACTCATAGTCTTTTACAAAATTACATTAACAAAATAATGGCGCTTCAAACCAGGGGTGTTACATTCCCCTCCCCCTTAAATTATACACCATCCTCGGTGTTCATACTGTCCCAAATTTCAAAATAAACTTCAAAAAATATATATCCATTTTATTAGTCTTAAAATAGATGGGAATATTCTTCCCTCATCTCATCTTCCAACTCTCAGGTCGCTTCTTCAAGACTGTAGTGGGTCCATTAGACCTTTACTTGTCTGATGGCCCTGTTCAAGAGGATATTGGTTCTTTTGTACAATATGCAGATGGGTTGAACCTGAAATTCCCATTTGGGTTCTACCTGTATCACATACCAATTAAGAATATGACTAGGATCATACACATATTTATTTAATAATGATACATGGATAACATTATGTATTTTTATAATAGTTGGAAGAGAAAGATCATAAGTTATAGGTCCATTTCTATTCTGGACTTCAAATGGTCGACATAATATAGTTTCCAACTTCTTGCAGTGGCCCAACCTCAATGAATTTTTTATGCCTTTCACTTTCAAAAACACCTTGTCCCCCACTTGGAAGTCTCTGTGTACTCTGTCCCTGTCAGCATAATTATTTTTCTTCTCCTGAGTTGCCTTGAAATTTTGTTTTATCTTCGCTACCAACTGTTCCATTTCTTAAAGCATTTCTGGTCCCATAATCAGCCTATCCACAGGGTTGTCCTAGCTCACTGGAATGCTGCAATTTTTTCCATAAAGTGCTTCGAAAGGACTCATCTTTAGTGATTCCTGGTAACCATTATTATAAGCAAAATCAACAAGGTATATAAAATATTCCACTTAATAGGCTTGGCCATCATGCACCTTCTTAGTATGTCAATCAGATTGTGGATGATACATTGTACTAAGATTTAATTTAGTACCAAATTCCTTGAACAATCCTTTCCTTTCGAAGGGAACCATGGATCGTAGTCTAAAACTATTTCCTTATGTATTCGATGTAACTTGGTGATTTATTTCATACAAAATTTTGCAATCTTGGATGCTTTGAAAGTTGATTGAACAACTACAAAGTGGGATGAATTTGTTAGTTTATCAACCACCACCATGATGGAATCATGTTGCTTCTGAATTCTTGGAAACTTGGTAATAAAATCTTTGGTTACTACATCCCACTTCCATTCTAGTATAGGAAATGGATGGAGTAGAGCAACATGATGCTTATGCTCTACTTTAACCTTTTGGCATTCCAAATAATGAGAATTATAAAAACCACTTTATTATTCATACATGGCCAGTAAAATTCTTTCTTAACTGCTATTAAGGTCTTCTGATACCCTGCATGTCCTGTATATGGAACATTGTGCATTTATTGCATTATTATCTTCTTAAGTTGACTTTTATCCGTCGCATAAATTCTTCCATTGAACTAAATAATTCCATCTTCAATCATTGAATATTTAGAAAACTTTAAAGGTATACTAATTGACTATAAGGATGCTGCCACCTGCTCACAATGATTATCTAACCTCAATGCCTCATGCAATTTATTTTTTAAGTCTAATTTCCAGTCACTGATGGCTGAAATTTACATTAGTTAGCATCTTCTACTAAGTGCATATGCCACTTTATTCTCCTTTCCTTTTATGTACTTGATTTAGATATTGAAATCCTAAGAATTCAATCCATATAGTTTTCTTAACATTTAAATGAGTTTTTTCAAATAGATATTTTAAACTATGATGATCAATTTTAAACTCAAAGGTGCTCCCCATGAGGTAGTGTTTCCACATCTGAAGTGCATGAATTATTTCTTCCAACTCCAAGTCATGAGAATCATAGTTATTCTCATGTTCTTTTAACTTTTGTGATTCATATAAAATTACGTGACCATATTGCATCAAAAATCATCCAAGTCCTTGCAATGATGCATCAATGCATGCAACATAATCTTTCTTATCATTTGGAATCTTTAACAGTAGAGCTCAAGTAAGAAATTCTTTTAAGAACCAGAAACTTTCCTCACACTTTTGACTCTAGATGAACTTTACTCCCTTCTTCTGCAAATAAGTGATTGGATTTCCAATACAAGAAAATGCTTCTATAAATATCCTATAGTAACCTGCCAATCCCATGAATAATTTGACCTTTGTCACATTCTTGGGAGTAGGCCAATATTAAACAACTCTTATTTTTATAGGGTCCACTGATACATCTTTTTCGGAGATGATATGGCCCAATTATAATAGTTGTTTTTGGTAGAAAGAAAACATACTAAGTTTAGCATACAATTGATTAATTCTCTCTCAAGATATGCAAAGTGATCCTAATATTCTCTTCTTTCTCTTCTTTAGATTTGGAATAAACCAAAACATCATCTAAAAATACTATAATTAATTTATCCAAAAATTCCTTGAATACCCCATTCATTAAGCACATGAAAGTGGCTAGTGAATTTGTTAACCAAAATGGTACTACAATGTACTCAGAATGACCATACCTATTTTGGAAAGCAGTATTACTGATGTCTTCATCCTTACTGAACACCCGGTGATACCCATATCTAATATTGATCTTCGAAAAGACCTTTTCTCCTCTCAACTGATAAAAAATATTATCAATCCTCGACAATGGATATTTATTTTTTATTGTGGCTTCATTAGATTCCTGTAGTCTATACACAACCTCAACATACCATCTTTCTTCTTTGTGAATAGTGATGGATCTCCCCAAGGTGAAATGCTAGGGCAGATGTACCCCTTCTTCAACAATTATTCCATTTGCATATGCAATTCTTGAAGCTATGGGGTGCTCATTATGGTGCTCTAGATGCAGGCACTACCCTATGTACCAAACCGATTGTGAAATCGATGTCTCTTTAGGGAGTCAAACCAGGCACATCTTGGAAGATGTCTTCAAACTCATTGAGAATGGTCAATATATATGCACATGGATCTGTCTTAGTTGATAATTATTTATTATGAATAATGTATAGATGGAACCCTTTTCGAATGTATTTCTTCATTTTTATGGTTGAGATTTCCCTTACTGAAATCAATCTAGGTATGCCTTTTAATTGTACAAAATTTCCATCCTCATCGAGGCAAGTCAAAACCTAGGTTTGTGGGTGGTTTGTGGCAATCCAGAATCACATAATGAAACTCAAGCCAATCTATTCCCAACAAAATTTCATAAGATCCCAGAGGAATTATGTCTAAATTAGATTTGTTCTGCAACCCATTCATGGTAAATTTACAGTCGTCAACCACTGCTGTAATTTTCCTTTTCATCCTTGCATCTAATTGCACCAATATGTGCATATGCTTTTTTCTACCCACTAGCTTTCATATTTCAACCAAATTAGTATTAACATAATTGATTGTAGATCCAGAATGTATTAAAATTGAAATTGACAAATTGTTTATTTTACCTTCAATTTTCATCATTGATAACTGATGATCAGCTTGCAAATTTTCCAAAGCTGCATAGATATGCAAAATGTTATGAGCTACATGCCCCACTATAGATGCTTCCTTCAAATTATAAACTCTGGTTAATTTTATCTTTGGTTCCATTTTCTGGTGTGGGTGTTTGAAAGAACTGAAGCATTCCTGCTTACCACCGAAGGGCTTGAATCCCTTTTTCCTCTACTCCTGTTTTGTCTTCATATTACTTTTCCATCTCTTGTGAAGGTCTTGCCTCTTCTTTCCTTTTTTCATACATGCACTTGGCCTTCCTTATGCAATATTTCAATGTAAGTGGCTCATCATAATTGATCTGGTCTTTATAGAATGATGGCAGGCCACTAAGGAAACATTGGATTTTTACTTTATCCTCTTAAATATAATATACATAGGTTAAGAACTCCAAAAATATCTTTTCATACTCATCGATGGTCATGTTACCCAATCGGAGTTTAAATAACCCAATCATATTATTATTGTAATATTGATGTGATAAATATTCTTGCTTGAAGTATTTCTGAAATCTTTTCTAGGATATCTTCCTCTCTTCCAGACCTTCTACTTGCTTCAATTATTCCCACCAATGGTATGCTTTTCCATGAAGGTTAAATATGGAAATCTTCGTTTCTTAATTGTTTAAAAACTCATGTAATTGTAGATACTTTTTCATCTCTTGAAGCCACATCCATACAACTTCCTAGACTTCTCTATATCGAAGCTAGGAGGATTAAGTTTTCTTATTTCACCATGTAATACATTTTCATCTCTTTTTCTTTTCTATTGTATTTTAGGGCTATTCTTGTGATGAATTCAAATTTCACATTTCCATGATGGCTACCAACTGAATGGTATTGAAAATGCACATCCCAGTCATTGGAATGTCGGTGCCTATATGGAATTTATTTGTTTAGGGAGTCTTATCCTTCCCTTACTATCATTGAAGGTACATGCTACACTCTATCATGCATCTGCTTTAAATTCTGCATCAATTGTTGGTTAATTTAATTCTTCTGCTTCATGTATTGTAGAATCTTTTGATTTACATCCGGACTATTCTTCAATGTTTGGAACACTTCCTTGGGTTCCATTTCAGACCGATGGCCATTGGAATTTGTCCTTTGGTCATCACCTAGTCTTTTTTCTTCTGCAAACTGTGATATTTTAGGGTTCTCGGCCATCTTGCAATTCTTCCTTCCCACTACTTTAGCAACTGACAATTACAAGGCTTGGAAAAACTATATTGTTTTGACATTGTGAAATTTATATAGGTTTGTTAGTTCACAACTAAATTCATATGCATAATGTAATTTACACTAACAACATTGATAAATTTAATTCAATCATAATATAAATTTAATCAAGATTTTTTTTTATATGAATATCATATGCATATTTGTTACATGCATAAACTTGACAAGTGCATATTAAAATGCATAATTATCATTGAACTATAATAAGTATTCATGCAAACCATGTTTGTGCACACTTACCAAAGATAAGTTAACATTAGCTTACTGGAAGTAAGAATTAGAGAATAAGGATTTTTAAAGAATGATACGGACATGCCCATATAATTCTTTATTCTTACTGCCAAGTAATAAATTTCCTTAGGTATCATGCAGAGTTTCACTCACCTAAAATCATTAGGTTAATACATATAAGTACATCCACTCTTTTTAATATAAATGTTATAATATTTTAACTAATAAATAATTTCCTCACCATATTAAATTATGGCTTAAAAATTAATATTTCCAAACTTTTATGCATAAAACTTTATTTTGGGAACTCCTACACTTTATCATGAGCCGAGTGAGACCTGACTTGGTGAACTAAGAGAGAGTGAGAGCTGGGACTTAAGCATATAAAAGAAGTGAACTTCCACAGAAGCATATAAAATTATGCCAAAAATTTCCATAAAACAAGGAAATTTAATAAGTGAAAACTTCTACACAAGCATATAAAATTATGTAAAAAATTTCCTTAAAGAATGAAAATTTAATAACAAGTGAACTTAGACACAAACATATAAAATTATGGGAAAATTTTCCTTAAAACAATGAAATTCAATAAAAGAACTCCAAAGGCGGGGTTTCCAAAATATAAAAAGAAAAAAAAATTATTTATTATTTATTTACACTTTTCCAAATTTATGTAAGTTAAAAGACATATAATTTTAGCAATTCCACCCATGGAATTTAACAAGCAAACCCTACCATTCTAAAACTTGTAATTTTAAACAAAAACCTTTCATTAATTTGTCGTAGAACTTGAATTTCAATACCTCTAAATGCAAAACCATTCTAAAACTTGTAATTTTAAACAAAAACCTTTCATTAATTTGTCCTATAACTTGAATTTCAATACCTCCAAATTCAAAATACCTGAAAAAGTTTTTTATCACAAAGTATTGCTTATAATTAATTAATAAACACAATTAGAACATTGCATTTTATTCTATTTTCCAGCTTAGATATAAAAACTTCCACACAAACATTAATTTTCTTTTAAATAACCCAAACCAACCTGTGGTTTTTATTAAACCAAAGCAACATGTGGTTTTAAATAACCATATCGACCAGTGGTTTTCAATTTATCCATGAGGCATAATGTGTTGAACATATCTTTAACACACACATCCATTTTAAAAAAATAATTAATGGGTTGAACATATGCAAGACACAAACATCTAAACTTCATTAAATATTTAAATCAAACATTTTATTTAACTCTCAGGAGTTATTATTTTCCAAATAAAATAAATTGGACATACTATTTCAAGCCAACCAATTAACATTATCCACATGGAATGAATTTAACATGGACTTGAGTAAAGAACTCCCATTCATAAAATTTTGGATAATTACCACATAATTAAACTTATACATATTTCATACCCATGAATTAATCAAAATAAAGCATGAATTTATACCTTGCATCCAAAATTACCAAATTTAACAAGGAAATCGTTCAAAACTTTTATTAGTCATTAATTATTTACCATTTCAGAAATTAAAAAATAATTTCCAAACAAATAAATTTATCTGCAAAAATGGTTGGTGGAAGCCACCCTCCACCTACCCTTGGTAAATTCTGCTCACTTTGGAAATTGGTTGGTGGCAGCCACGCTCCACCTAACCTTGGGAAATTCTGCTCACTTTTCTCTCAGGAGAACTCCACCCCCTTGGTGAGACTCATGCACTCACCATTACCAGTTCGAGGTTTCTATCATATTTCCTTACTGGACAATAGTCTGAGGTTTCTATCATATTTCCTCACTGGACAACATTATTTAGTGTTTTATTACCCAATCCACGTCAAATGTGCAATTCATTCCTTTAGATTCATTCTAAGTAGCACCACAGTGAAAACCAACACTACATGCATGCTTAGAATTCCACCAAGAAGAAAACGAAAATCACACTTCCTAAATATGTGCACGAGTGCTTCAAGATGAATATGTCCATCATGATTTCGTAGTTATCAGACCCCAATGTAGCTCATCTTACTTCTCTCCAGTGCTACTTGCAATTATTATACACTTCTATGATTTTCTCATTGGAGCTGTAATCATAGAGGTGAAACAAATCATTGCATTTCCAGTCTCATGCTTTTGTTATTTTCATTTTAACCATGACTTTTCCCATGATATCTTAGTATTTCACACCCTAGATCACATTCATAGAATTCTCATTTCTCTAATATCCTACTACCTAAAATTCATTCATACAATTCTCATTTCTCTAATAGCCTACTACCTAAGATTCAAAAACATAACTAGACCCAATGCTATATATGAAATATCATAGTACAAAAATGATATCCACCAATCATATTTGTGTCACCTATATATATATATATGAATCAAGATGTTTGGTCCCAAAAGGTTGCAAGATGATGAAGGGAGGTCTCCAAGATTAATCAAAATATTAAGATAATTTATGAGATTCATAAATATTCATGTAAAACATGTTTGTGCACACTTAACATTAACTTATTACCTACTAAAAAACCTCCAAACCAATATTCACACGATTAACTCCATAACATTAGAGCATAAGCATTTTTAAAGATTATATTGATATGCCCCAATTTAATTGATTACCATAATGTTAAGACAAGGTTAAATAATACTCCGACATACCCTTCTTTTTTATTCTTACTGTCAAGTAATAAATTACCTTAGGTATCATGCCGAGTTTAACTCACCTAAAATCATTAGGTTAATACATATAAATACATCCATTCTTTTTAATATAAATGTTATAATATTTTAACTAAGAAAGAATTTTTCCACCATATTAAATTATGGCTTAGAAATAAATATTTCCAAACTTTTATGTGTAAAACTTTATTCCTGGGAATTCCTACACTTTATCGATGGAGTGAGCTTCCACGGAGTGATCTCCGAGGGGGTGAGCTACCACTTAATCATATAAAATTATGCCAAACATTTACTTAAGACAAGGAAATTTAATAAGTGAACCCCTAGAAGTGAACTTCCACACAAGCATATATTTATGCCAAAATTTCCTTAAAACAAGGAAATTTAATAAGTGAACCTTACAACTGAAGTGGACACATGCATATAAAATTATGTAAAATAATTCCTTAAAGAAAGGAAATTTAATAACAAGTGAACTTGGACACAAGCATATAAAATTATGTCAAATTTTTCCTTAAAACAATGAAATGTAATAAACGAACTCTAATAAGTGGATTGCCACACAAGGACATAAAAATTATGCCAATTTTTTTTCTCAAATAAACATTATTCTTTTTAATAAGTTAAATGTCCATTGAGACAAGGAGTTAACCCTTAAAATTTAAGGGCATTAATGGTGAAAGGTGGGGTTTCCTAATTATAAGAAGAAACCATATTTATTTATTGTTTATTTATTCTTTTTCAAATTCATGTAAGATAAAAGACATAATTTGAGCAATTCCACCCATGGAATTTAAGGAAAACCTTACCATCCTAAAACTTGTAACTTTAAACAAAAATCTTTCATTAATGTGTCGTACAACTTGAACTTCTACATAAACACTTGAAAATATTTTAATTTAACAATTAAGGCCCATGGTTTTCCAAAACCACAATACCTCTAAATGCAAAATAACTAAAAATGTGCCTTAGCACAAAGTAGTGTTTATAATTAATTAATAAACACAATTAGAACATTGTACATTATTCTATTTTCAAGCTTCGACATAAAAGCTTCAACACAAACATTAATTTTCTTTTAAATAACCTAAACCAGGATGTAGTTTTTATTAAACCAAAACAACATGTGGTGTTAGATAACCAAATACTTATGGTTTTCAATTTTATATCCATTAGGAATAATGTGTTGAACATATCTTTGACACACACATCCAATTTGTTTTTTTAAATAATTAATTGGTTGAACATACGAGGGACACAAACATCTAAACTTTATTAAATAATTAAATCAAGCATTTTATTTAACTTATAGGAGTTATTATTTTCCAAATAAAATAAATTAGTCCACAAATTAATATTATCCACATGAAATGAATTTAACACCGACTTGAATATAGAACTTGCATTCATAAAATATTGGATAATTACCACATAATTAAACTTGCACATATTTCATACCATGAATTAATCAAAATAAAACATGAATTTATATCTTGCATCCAAACTTAGAAAATTTAACCACGAAGTCGTTCAAAACTTTTATCAGACATTAATTATTTACCATTTCAGAAATTAAAACACAATTTCAAGCAAATAAATTTATCTACAAAAAAAATGAATTGGGAAACCAATTCGTGGCAACCACGCTCCACCTAACCTTAGGAAATTCTTCTCACTTTTCTCTTAGAATAATTCCACCCTCGAGCTAAGGCTCATGCATTCACCATAGATTCTTAGTAGTTCGAGGTTTCTCTCAGATTTCCTCACTTTGCAACATGAGGTACCGGTTTATTACTGAATCCATGCCTAATGTGTAATTCCTTCTTTTAGATTCATTCTAGCTAGCACCATAGTGAAAACCAGCACTGCATATGTGCTTAGAATTCCACCAAAATAATTTCTTACATGTAATTACCCAAAATTTCGTAATTTTTTTTTTTTTTAAAGTGACATAAAATGTCTAAAGTCGTAGCTAAGTAATTGCTAACGGTTAGCAGAAAATGAAACAGTTTATAAGAGATCATGGGTTTGTTTCATTAAAATAATATGTAAACTAAAGGATGTAATCTTAAACATCTGTGTTAGTACTATTAATGACTTAACAACTTCAATTTTATCATAGTTAGAAAAGGACTTGCATTTAGCTGCTGCTAGATATACTGATGATTTACTTTTTTCAAGTAGATAAGAATTCTTGTTTGAGATCGGGGCTTACTTAGTGTTCTGCTAACTCAGTTGGATTGCTGGTTCTTACAGGTTTAGTAGGTAAGCATAAGATCCTATAGGTGTTATTTTAAATTACGTCGAGAAAATTACTTTCCTAGCATGTTAAGATGCTAGTTTAAGAAAAGGTTAAAATATGCTGCTTGTCTTTGATGAGGTAATGTAAATTATTTTTTGTTGTTATGAATCTATGAATGTATTTATAACTAACGCCATATTGAATTTCCATCAAAACATAAACAATGGTTTAAAATACAAGAGCAAGTACTTATCAAAGTTCCTTTAGTCGTATGATGATTATCTTCCAAAAGTCTATAGTACATGGTTAGTTTTCTTGTGTTTACAGTACTGGTTATTTATAAATTCCCATAGAGAGCATAGAGCTCATGGTTTTGGTTTAAGTTTACTTCAACTACTTAGTGATATCACATCTATTCTCACTTCAATACTCAAGGTGTCCTTCTCTTAAAGCATGAACAAGTTCCTACGTTTTTCAATTATAAAATTAACAATGAGTTATTAGACTCTTTATGAGAAAATCTCCATTATTGTTAGTCTTCAGTTTCTTGAAGACTCCCTCAATAAACAACATAAATATTTTGTTTTGAGAAGTTTAAGGCTTTTCCTTTTTATATATACTATAGTCATAAGTTATGTTATAACCATTCCATACTTCCTTTTACTAGTTCTAAAAATACAACATACTTATTCGACTTGTTTGCAAGCATGAAGATCTTCTGGGATAAAATAGTATCCAAGTTGTAATCATAGTATTCAAATTATAACTATAGTACAATAGTATTTTAAGTTATAACAATTGTGTTAAGTTATAACCTAAGGTAGTATTACCTACCAAACAACAACTATTATGAGATCGAATGATGCCAAGCAAATCTTATATAGTTTAAACCTATACTTTGTTAATTCCCATGGCATATTATATAACGTTGGCATGTTGCTTATCATTAGCAATCATAGGACATATGGTTATTTGAAATGATAGATTGTAATATGTTTTTGTGCAGTGCTGACTTAAGGTTTCGACCCACACTTGTTGAAATTTTTGGAAGGGCACGTGGATAGGATTACATCCATTCATTGGTTGAATTAAAACCTTGCAAACTCTAGTCCTTTGCATTTTCAGACCGAGGGTTCTCCTCCTTGCTGGCCGAGCTGTGAGCTTGTGGCCATGAGAGGCCTATAACCACCTTTAACACTGGGCATTTCACCTGCAAATGCTATATTATGACTGCTGGGTAAAGTCGTTTATGATTTGAGTACTCCTGTGTGTTGAAGAATACATCGCGAGTGTGGTTGCTGGTTTCTCAATGTGGCTTGAATTCTGTACTTGTCTCACTCCTGCAACTGCTCACACATAGCTTTTGCATTGTAAAATTGAGTCGGTTTTCTTGCCCTCTCCTTTGCAGAGGTGACTTCAAGGTTTCTTTCCTTTTGGTTCGGTGCCAATGTGACCTGGTGTGGCCATCTCTTCTCAGCTTCGATTCTAGTTAACAGGTAAAACTTACCCTATCTTAGTTTTTCTTTTTCATTTGATTATCCTTACGAGGGTTTTTACCATTTTATGCAAACCAGTATTTAAAATGTTTTGGTTTGGGACTTGCAGGTTCCTGCTACTGGCTCCAAAACTGTGGGTGGAAACGAGCTCATACTTCAGTCTTTTCATGGGCCTCCAAATGGGTAAGCCCCGATTCCATCGAGGGTTCTTCCTGCATGAGGTTATGGTTGTTGGAAGTGGTTCCTATGGTTGAATTGCACAGCCTTGGTTCTCTGTTAGTTAGGTTTCAAAGCTTGTTTATTGCTTGTCAAAGTTTTTAGAAACCCTTATGGGTACTTCGTGCAAGGTGAAGAAGGTAATGGAAGCCGTGATGTAAAAATGGTTTTTAAAAGATGGTTTTAGCCTTATGGCCTAAACAATGTAAATGCTTTCATTTCTTTTTAAAGAGCCTAGCTTTCAACTCAGATAGGCTTGTTGACCTCTGTCTAGTTTACCTCAATTTTTATAGTAGGTTTTAGTTGGTGAAGGAATACTGTGAAACAGTCGGGGTTGTAAATGTGAGCAGGATTTTGTTCTCATGTCAGCAAAATATCTCGATACTATTTAATATAAATAGATTTTGTGCATTTTGGTTTTATTAGCAGGTTTGAGCCTCGACCCTTTGACTCTAAAGCTATAAGCCATTCCTTAATAAAGGATTTTGTATTTGCAAAATGGTTTAATTATTATTGGATTATTTTAATCAATAATTCATATATATAATATTTTTCATTATTACCCAGTATTTATGATGACTTTCAATGCACAATTTATGGGAATATTACTGTGTTTTTAAGGGTGATATTTAATTTTGGTTTTGGATTTTAAAGGGTTAATTATTATATAAACCCTATGGTTTGATAATTTATTTATTTGTACTTAATGAATTCTTAGCTCTGTTCAATAAAAGAAAATAGCATTATTTACAGCTAATAGTTTGATAATAGCTCTGTTTATTTAATAAGTTCTTTAATGATTTTTTTACAGTTTTGTTTATAAATTTCAGCTAAGAAATAATCAAGGTTTTAATGCTGCATACTTGAAAATAGAATATATTTATCTTTTACTAACTTCTATGGTTTTAAAAGGATTGTAGTAGAATCCTTCTGTCTTAGACAGAGACACACAGTGTCTATAATTCAATGTTGTAAAAATTTTTCTACAAATTCTTTTTACCTGGTTTTTAGATGTTAGCCTACTTACTTTACTTATGTTTAATTGTTAAACTGTAATCTCTATATTTTATAAGAATACTAATACTAGAATTATTTCTATAATAATATTATTACTATTCTTTTACATAGCTATCTTTTAGTTTAACTGAAGTAAATAAATACAGACAATATTTAATACTTCTTTACAGTAGCAATCATAAGCAAACTAGGTAAAATCTAGTTACAATTTTCATTCAAGTAAAAGAATCATCTTATTCACCTAAACACCCAGCTGTACTGTCGAGTCAGGCATGGAAAAATACAGTTTGGAAATTCTAATTCTATCTGCTTCACATTTTACATATTCATTTCTATTCCTAACATAATCTGTAATTTACCAAGTCTTAACATTACACAGTTACTCCTTTCTTCATAAATCCTAAAATACTAACATGATTGTAGTTAGAAACTGATAAACATTTTACTAAAGACAATAAACAAATATAATAACATAAAGACAAATAGAACATGTCAATGATAAGATGTCAACAGCTTAAGGAGGTTGTTCCTCCCAACCAAACTCTTGGAGAGTGCTCAGACAACGCTTCCTCAGGACCCCCGAGCTTGTTCTTGGTCTTCTGGCAGAGAACTGGGTGGAGAATATAACTCTAAGACCTCTGTCACATGACTGGTCCAATTACGTCAGTAATTAAAATATGCTCACAACAGTATGAACTTCAGCCTAGAAGCTGCAACAAGTTTAGTCTTAGCAGTTAACCCCTCAAACTCACTTCAGTAATCCCCTCGGGCCTCCATTGAATTTATCTTGAGTAAATTCATTCACCCTGAATGATAACCTCTAGAATGAGCAGCCTTAGCTACCTTCAATGGGAAATTTTAGAGAGATGCCTAGGTCTTCTGGGTCAGTTTCCATTTAATGAGCCACCTACTCTGATTTCACTTTCTTGGGGAATCATGACCACAAATATAGGGAAGTTGCCACCTGCAACAGTTGGAAGTGGTTTGAGGATGCTGCCACTTGTTTGTTTACTCTCCACCCAGTCTCCTGCGCCAATTAACCAGTAAACACTCTTTTAACAACTTCCCTAAGTTGTTGTCTCATCATTTATTTATTTATAAATAAAATATTCTGAATTACATTAATTATTCTTGACCCCACTGGGTCATCAATTACAAACTAAGCATAAAATATAACACAATGTTCCTCAAATAACATTAAATTTCTTTTTGCAAATTAGGGCATGTGACATTATACCATTGTGATATCACTAGTGCAACCAAAGGAAAAATCTAGGAAAATTAATTAACTAAAAAGGTAACAAAACAGGCTTGGGATTACGGGTTCAATCGACCATCCCAACTATCGCAAAATGGTCAAATTGGACACATCACTCTGGACCTAGACTAGTTTCTTTATTCTCCAGCGATTCCAATTGACCATGAATTTTATGTTTAGTCATAATTATCCTCAATGCTACAGCATTCCCATGCTTCTCATTGCATTTTCTTATTTCCTTGTTCAAAATTCATGTTTTTCCTTCCTATTTCATGTTCTATCTATCACTTTGTCTCTGCTATTTTTTCATCTGTCTCCTTCACTATGTTATTTTTCCTCCTTTCCCCCAAGGTTCCACTAACCTTGCATGTCCTTGTCACCTTTTTGCAGCACTTGTCCCATTTTTCCATTAACTTCTTAACCCCCTTTTTAACTTCAAAAACAAGTTTAAGGAATTAATTAGGGAAAGTATGGGTTTATCAAAGTTATAAGGTAAGAATAATTAAATAGGTTCATACTCAACTTTTATTCTATAAGTGATCTAGTTTCCCAGGCGCATGGCAGGCACAACAGTTCAATCGAATGAATCGAGTATTGCTATGGCAGAAGCACAATAATAATAAGCAAAGCAGGAAATACACTACACACATAAGTAAACACACATACATAGACAATATGCAAGAGTTCGAACCAAACTCTATTGTTTCATTAATGTTCTATTACTTGCTTGTTTATTACAATAGTGTACATGCTTATATAGAGTGCTGACAATGCTTGGGTTTCCTGCCCATTACGTTCATTTACAAGAAGTTGGAACGGTTCCAAATTTCAACTATTATAGACGACTGGAAGAAAGAGAGACAATCTATCATAGTCGTATTGATCACTGGTGCTGACGATGCATGTCGAGGTGCTCGAGCTATCAAGGTTGTGTTGAGGTTTGTACTTATCAAATTCAATAACGAACTTGCCGAAGTCAAAAAAAAATTCCAATTGCTGGGAGGATCATTCCTCCTTCATTAATAAACAATGGTCCCCATTGTTTGCTTGTACAGATGAGAAAAATTGTTGGTGAGTTCTGTAGCAGAGTACCACCTTACTTGTGCTGGGAGATTCTCAGCTTTATCCACCCGAAACAAGGGAATTACGTTCGTCCTTGTATGGCATATGCGTTGTCCCACAATGGTGTTGCAAGGAAGAGGATATTGGACATATAGATGGATGTCTTCGAGTTCTGTTGTCTACAAGTCGTTATGTTACAACATTGGTGCATGGTGTCGTCAAAGTAGATCCACATTAAATAATGGATGTAGACCCAATCATGAAGGAATATCAAATTGGAAAGTGTTTTCTTCAATCTGCTTAAGGATACTATACGAACCATATCACAGTGGATTCAAATTTATGTATGGACCAATGAAACGCTCCTTCTTGAGATGTAACCAGATCTCACCCCTAATTTGAAATGAATTAATGAGGAGTATGATGCTTATCATGTTGGGCCTTAGCTTTTGCATTAGCTCCTTTCAATATTTCCTGTGCTTGTTTTTGGATGTTGTAGATTTGGTCTTGAAACTTCAATTCTTTTTCAACTTCTCGTCAGTCAAAGTCAATGTTGTTCGACTGTGTCGATGAACTGATCAATTCAATGGGAGTTGAGGGTTGAACTCCATAAAAAATCTCGAATGGGCTCTTACCCATAGAGTTGTACTGAGCACAATTGTAACTATGTTGTATATATAGCATATTTTCATCCCATGTCTGATGATGCTTATGGTTATACATGCAGAGCAATTGTACTAACAAGCAATTCGCAACTTCTGTCTGTCAGTGTGTATGAGGATGGGAAGTTATTGACAAGGAGAGTCTCGTGTCGAGATGTTTCCAAAGAGTCTTTCAAAATATGCTAACAAATATGGAGTCTTTATCAGAAATGATGGTCGCCAATAAGCCATAACGTTTCTAAACATGTTCCAAGAAGAGCTGAGCAGTTTGTTGTGTTGTCATAGTCTTCTTGCATGGAATGAGAATAGCCATATTGGAAAATATGTTGCTTACTACTAAGATAGCGTCATGTTGATGTTTGGTAGTATGATATGCCGTTAAAAGGTCCATAGAAATAGATTCCCATGTTCGACTAGGAATCGAAAAAGGTGTGTAAAATCCTTGTTGTTGATTCAACAATTTAGCAATGGAAAAAACCACACATGATCGAATGTACTTGTTGACGTCAAATTAAGTGAAGGAAAATAAAAATACTTTTGGAGGATGGAAAGGGTCATTACTACTCCAAAGTGTCATGTAGTATTACTGTAGTGTGCGTCCCAAATGAGCTTCTTCCAGTTCTCACTTGTTGGTACACAAAGCTATTCAAGCTTGTATAGCAAGGTGTCTTTTAGGAAGTAGTTGGTAGTGGACGACGGGTCGGTTTTAAGCTATCGATAAATCGCAGTCTACTGAAGTGGTGTCATAGCTCTGCATACTCATCATTGTGAAAAGTAGAGTAATGGGTGGTTAACTGAGACAATTAGATGCGACATTGGATTTACATTTTCGATACTTAATTACCAACTGAAATTGTCGCAGGTAATTAATCCACTTGATTTTTTGAGTTGTTTGTAAAGTTCGACTAGGAAGGGGTGAACTGTAAAGGCTTGTGATCAGTAAGAATGATCCTTTCCTTCCCAAGAATGTAATGTCTCCACTACTTAAGGGATTGCACAATGACATACAGATCACTTCTCATGGTGTTGCTGAAAGTTTTAGAATGAAAAGCAATTGGGTGACTAGACAAAGTGATCACTGCACATAAAGAATAGTCCGATGTGTTTGTCTCAATATCAAAAGGATGATGCAAATAAGATAACACAAGTACTGGTGAAGTACAAAGCTTGTGTTCGAGTTGCTTAAAATATTGTTGTTGTGTCGATGCCCATTTGAAGATAGTTTTCCCATTTCCCTTAGTTAATTGATTCAAAGGCCAGTCTATGTGACTGAAGCTGAGTATGAACCGTCGATTAAAATTTGCCAAACCAAGAAAAAATATTAGTTCATGAATGTTTTGAGGAATGGGCCAATATATAAGGATTTGTACTTTGTCTGGATCGACGTGAATGCTTATAGAGTTGATTACATACCCCAAATATTTGATGTTGTTCATTGCAAATGAGCATTTTTCCATGTTCAAATAGAGTTGATGTTGTTGAAGATTGTCGAGGATTTGTCGAAACTGTCTGACATGTTCTTCCCGTGACTGACTAAAAATCAATATATTGTCTATGTAGAAAATGACACACTTTTCGATGAAACGTTGAATAATTTCATCCATATATCACATGAAGGTTGCAGGTGCATTGGTTAACCCTAAAGGAATGACTAACCATTCAAACAATCCTTCCTTGGTTTTGAAAGCAGTTTTTCGTACATCAATGGGATCAATCAGAATTTGATGATATCTCGACTTGAGGTCGAGCTTAGTAAATAATTTAGTACCTTTCATATAGTTGATGAGTTTTTCTATCCTTGGAAGAGGGTTTTTGTTATTTACCAAAATTTTGTTGAGAGCTCGATAGTCAATGCACATGCGTCAAGTCTCGTCTTTCTTTGGAATGAGGATAGATGGACTTCCAAAAGGAGAGGAGTTAGGTCATATATGAACTTTGTTGATCAAATATTGAATTTGTCTGTGAATCTCTTCATTCTCGATGAGTGATATTCTGTAAACTGATTCATTAGGTAATGAAGAACCAAGAACAAGTTCAATGGAGTGTTTTACTTGGAAATGTAGAGGTGCTCCTTAGGGTTCTTGAAATACGTTCTGATATTCATCAAGAATATTGGTGATATACTACTATTGTCAAGAGATGCACTGGTCAGTGAGTCAACTAGTTGCTGCAGTCCTCCTAGAATGCTAAGGCTTAATCATTATCAATGTGAATCTCTGAGCATGATTGATGAGATTCTTTGTTTGTATAGTAGATATCTTTGCAACCATTGGTGTAGGTTGTCGTTTTGTCATTCCATACCATTGGTTCTGTATTTTTACAATCACCTTCTGAGGCTTTGACTGATAACTTCCATGTTGATACCATAACTAAGGTTTTCCAAAAAGGGTGTCAGCTACGGAAAACAGTTCCGCGCCACATAGTACTTCATCTTCAAAAGGATTAATGAAGTAGGTGAGTCTACATTTTCGGGTGATCCTTAGTTCCTATCCATCCTCAATACAACCGATATTTCAAGGCTGAGGATGTGGAGTGCTGACAAGGCCTATTTTATTAACAAGATATTTAGAAACAAATTTCTTTTGGCTATCATTATCCACGATCAGATATAATGGATTGTTTTGAACCCATATCTGTGTGTGGAATAAACGATCTCATTCCTCCTCGTCGATGATAGTCGAAGATGTCAAAGTGGTTGATGTCGATGTCAAAAGGATCGATGCTTCAGGGTCAGATTCTACCAGGGTTTCATCAGACAAGTCAGAGGTCAACATTTTTTCAAAAAATGATTTCTGAGCTTTGTGTTCAGGCGTATCATGCCATGATGAATTGTAGTAATCACACCATTTTGTGGTATGGGTTGTTTTTTATGTTCCCTTTTAGATTTTTCAGAGTGATTTTTTCCATGGTATTGCTTTGGCGAGGTCGACTGAGAAGGGTGTCTTGACTTGTTAGAGTCGACTGGTGACTTGTTGTTAGATGTTCGACCTGATGGCTTGGTTGCGAAGCGTGCTTTTCCTTTCTGTTTAGCTTCAAGCTTACTGGCGTAATGGAATGCATTCACAAGCGTATTGATAGTCAAAAAATTCATCGGTGAATCCATTCATCCTCGGGAATATCCGACCAATTCTGTTCACACGTATGAATATGTGACCTGGGGTCACTTTCTCCTGTGTATATCTGCTAGAGATACTCTCTGTCGGTAGAGAATCTGATCACCATCAATCTCTTAAGATCATCCCATGATGCGGTATTCTCTTTCTGTGCATACCACCATCTTGCAGGTGTGGCTCGTACTGCAAGGTCCATAGCTGCGATCCTCTGCTCGTGAGGAATTTGTTGTTCAAACTACGTGAGAAAGTCCTGGATATCTGTTAGACCATGAAATGATGGAATCTCGTTGACCTCTGCACCAATCCATTGCAGTGACTTAGTCATGTATGCACATCTGCACGTGGAGACTTCGTAAAGTCTGTTCTACCAGTTCTCTAGACCAACATCCGAATCTGATGCGCATGAGTTGTTGCATCGCCAACTAATGTTCCCTTCTGCGGTTGGATTGATGTAGTCGCTCTGGTTCGCAGTCATCTGATAGAGACTGTCCATGTTACATTCCTCTTCCTCTGCTCGGATAGGTTCAATGTATCTAGGACCCTGAAGAGGATCTAACGGTGCGATGACCCGTATCTGCACGTCTTCAAAGGTCATTTGTCTTCTCTTTAAGTCGATAACGGCCATGTGACCGATCACCCAATCAATGCCTAGTAGTGCTGGATATGGTCTACTATTGCCAATGATTTCTATAACTTCAAAGTCCGTAGAGCTGCGAACTCCGTCAATGTCAACTGGAACCTGCGATAATCGACCCAGGGGTGATGCCCGCTGCTGATTAGCTAATCTGAGATGGATAGGCGATCTGACTAACTTAGGGCTACCCATATGTTCCCATGTTTGCTTAGTCAGAACATTTACCTATGATCCTAGATCTAGGATCACCTCATCCATTTCAAATTCTCCAACCTGTGCTGTGAGTCGCATCTCTCTTCCTATTCTTGTATGTCCCATAATATTATGAACAACACGCTGTGCACTGCTCATGGAAGAAGATGGTTGACACTGATCTATGATGCATTGAAGTTCTCTGATAGCTTGCTCATTTCTGATGAGTTTTAAACAACTCCACAGGAAGGATTGTACACTTCCTGTCAACTCATCCTCGTAGCATGTGCCCGATGTGGTAGCCTGCGATATCTGTACAGGGCTAACACCACAAGGTGCTTGCTACGGTATGCACTTAGACGGCAGTACCTACGATCCTGATTGCATAGGGTCATCAATGAAAGTCTTAGCTTCCTGAAATGTCTGTTTATTCTTCTGTAGGTCAAGTGGTGTTGCTTTGTTAGGAGCTTTGCGGACCCACTCCTGACCTGTGGTCTTTTCAATAACCTGTGATGTCCCATTGTTGGAAGCACTGCTGCAAGTCACAATGTTGACTCTTGGTTCTGGTTCTTCCTGCTCAGCAGCAATAAGCTGGATGTTCTGGTGTACTGTTGGCTTAGGTTCTCTGATCTTAGCTATCAAGGTAGGACAGTCTTCTATAGCGTGATTGTAAGATTTGCAATAGTTACATGTGGTGGTAGGGCTCTGACAGTCCCTAGCATAATGTCCTAGAACTCCACAGTTGTAATAAGTGACTGGTCCGCGACCGTGGCCAAATCCTTCTCCCCGGCCAAAGCCTCCTCCACGTCCTCGTCCTCTGAATCCTTCTCCACGTCCAACATGAGCCTGATCATACTGTGGTCCTGCTGCTGGACCCTGTGTTTCTGATTGGACTCTGTACAAGTCTTGCTTGCTCCCGACCATGAGATCATAGGCTCGGTAATCGTGTTCATCATGGCCTACGGACTTGCAGAAGACACAGTATAAGTTCTTAGGTGTCTGCACATACTTTTGAAGTAGAGGGCACTGGTGAGGTAGGTGTCCTCTTGTTTTGCATTTTTCACACCACGGTCCGTGGGTCTGTGGTAAGGGGTTAGGAGCCCCAGTTGCTATATATTCTACAAATACTGGACAATTATCTTTAGTATGGCCTTATGCTTTACACTTTATGCACCATATGTCTTGCACAACCACTTTCCCTTTCTTAAGCTCATGCATCTGTATCGTGAGATTAGCCAACTGGTTTTGCAGATTTGTCATACTTGTGTTGGTTTCAGCTAGAGGTGAAGCCTCTAGTTTCATCGCCATCTCCAATGCGTCGTCCTACGTATGGATTTTCTGCTGCATTAATGGTAGTCTGATGTGAGGGAGCAGTGCTGCAATAAACCATTCCTTATGCTACTCTGGTGCAAACTCAGAGCTGACTTGGTCTATAAGGGCTTTAAATTTCTGATCGAAGTCCCACACTGACTCTGTAGATAACTGTTTGATGTCTTTGAGCTCTGTAATGCACTGTGACTCAGACTTAGGTTTCTTAAACTCTTTAATCATGGTGGTCTTGACCTGGACAAGTGTTCTGGGTACCGCTGTGGTGTACTTCATATACCATGTTAAGGCTCATTCTCTTAGTGTGGTGACCAACTGTACAAGTTTACTATTATCATCATTGATTGCTTTAATGGTCCACATGGATTTACATAGAAACCAATGCTACTCTGGGTCCTCTGCCCCTGTACCCTTAAATATAGGTAGCTTCATATCATCCCCCATTCTATTTCTACGTGGTGGATGTTGATTTGCTGTGTTACTACCACTCGGTGATGTAGGTGGAGGTGGTGTAGGTGGAGGTGATGTTGATTCCCTGTGTTACTACTATCTGGGAACTACTAGATGGAGTTCCTATGGGATTGTTCTGAGTCCCGATCTGTTTCTGTGGGGTATAAGGGTGGTAAGGGATACCCCCTTCTGTTCTTTTTGTGGTACTGTGACTCTGTTGTCTAGTATTATCTGAACTGTCTTCAAATATGGGAGAGCTAAAATCTACTTTGCATTTCTTTCCACTACGTGTACGTCCAATGTCATCAAAATCACTTTCAAACTCTTGTGACATTACTATCTTTACTTATTCATCTGAAACTAGATCCATTGTTCCTTTTTCATGTAATAACATCTTAATGGACAAGTTTGAAGATTTTAGGTACTTAGCGCGATATCCTTTGAAGAAGTACCGCTCAGCCTCGCTGAAGCTTTTTCTCTGTTCAACTGCAAACTCTGTGACGAAGCCTTCTAGCACACTCGCAAGCCAGAAGTCTACTATCCTCGTAATGGGATTATCAAGGTTCTTCATAGTCTGAATCAGCTTGGTGTCCAGACAATGTTTCTTTCCTTCTTGAATATGCCCGTATCCGTCAACTTTGATAACCAGTCATAAATCTCGTTCCCATAGGTCGCAAAAAATATCGTATGCAGGTCTGTAAAGATATGTTTTTGTAACCAGTCCTCTATACTTAGTCTAGGACTCTTGTTCTCGTGTTCGGAAAACTCTTTCTCCTTAGACCCAATCCACTCGTTGAGTTCATCTCTAGTAGGATTCCACCAGAACATCAGTGCTCAGTTTGTTCAAAATCGGCAATGGAACCATTTGTTGGTCACTGGGCAGACCCGGGTTTACTATAATGTACCAACAACACCCCTAGCTCACTGGCCCTTTCATCAACATACCGCGGAGAACCCTGAAGTCTCACTCGAAGTGATCCTAATGGGTTGGCCAAAGACTCAAGTGTCTTGACCAGGCTCTGTATAGCGTCCTGTGTGCGTCTCCCATCTCTTCTTAGCCCACGAGATGTCTCTTTCCGCAATGCGCAGTTCCTCTTACTCGCTATGAATCTAGTCCTTATCGCATCGCCTCATCCTGGGCAATACGTAACTCTCTCCTACGCTCAATCCTTAATCTGCAGTACCGCGCACCACAACTCCTCTGATGGTGCGATATCGCCTCCTTGCGATATCTTATTGCTGCGACTCAGCGTACTGGTGTTCAACTTACAGGACTCAACATACAAAACTGCTTTTATACTATGATTCTTAACTGTCTTAAGTGAAACATAGACAAACTCTTATACATAATACTTAAAGACCTCAACTTGCATTTATCCTTTTAATATGCTATGAACTGAATAACACATACATACATTTACTGTAAGCAAAGTTCGCGTAATGAATGACAGATATAACAAGTAAATACAATCACATGAATCAATCACATAACGCTTTGATTTTACGTGGTTCACTTCCAGGGTAGAAGCTACGTCCACAGAACTGTGTTTCTATATTATAACTTGAGAGAGGTACACAGTTCTGCTGCACCGCATATGCAGCTAGAGATATTCTGGGTAACTCTGCACACAGCCGGGAGCCCTTCTCTCTTAGATCTCTTCTCTATATTGCCTTCTTACAATATACTCTCACTCTCTCTCTCTTTCTCTCTGTCAATCCCTGCAGATTGTTACAATACAAAATAACAGTGAGCTAACAGACTATTGGACTCTCAGACTCGCTGATGTCTGAATAGCTACAGGTTACCTTAATAGCTCCAGAAGGATTGACTAGCNCCGAAGGTCTCGCCATTACAACACTGTGGGCCTGTCCCAACAGTAACCCAAAACCCTAACTAGTGACAGTCGGCATATCTATACTTGGGGTAGCCGCTTTTCGTCACACCACTGCTCTTTGCAGTCTTCCATGCTTCTCGGCGCTGACCATCGGTACTATGCACCGCTTCCCGTCTTCTGTCCTTCATCTTCAATACCTCGGCCTCGTCGCTCCTTTTCCTTTATGAGGGTAGCTGAGCCCTCCTGTCTTCACTGCTGCCTTCAATGCAGTGGTTGAGCTCTCTCTTCTCGGCCGCTCAGGTACTGTCGTCTTTCTTGACTTCTCTATCCCAACAGTCACGGTTTCCGGCTCTGATCTATAGCTAGAAACATGCTATGATGTCGTAGCTTTACCTTATCTCTTCGTCTTCGCCAAACTGTCTATCTGCCAAAATGGCAGCTTCTCCTGTAGCTGCGGGACTCTGCTCCAACAATTTTCAGCTTAAATTTAATATTAACAAAATAATTACAACATGAGTTTTGCCTTGCAAAAACTCATAGTAGTTTACAAAATTAAACTAACAATAATGAGGTTTCAAACTAGGGGACAAAGTTTGTGAAGATCAGTCTTGGACAGATTTTGTGAAGATCAGTTATGAGGGATTATTCTATAGATAAACTTGGTATATTCTTAAAGGAAAAAGTGCGTGGCACTCATGGATAATTTATTAACTATACTAAGAGGGGAGGTGAACCAGCATAGATAAATTTTAACCAATTTAAACTTCACGCACATCATGTAATCATTTACATCTATTGTAATACACCATTTGATCATCATATGAAAAAAAATAGTACATAGGATATTTAAGTGGAAAACTCAACGCGGAAAAAATATTTGAATCCTTCTCTTATATAAATTAAATCTTACATTTATATGAGGATAAACTCACACTAGAAAGCACCAACTTGATAGATGTAGGCACCAACTTGCTGATTATAATGAGGACATCAATCCTCTCATTTATCAGGAATCAACATGAAATGAATAACCAACTCCATGTTGCAAGATCCAACCTACATTTGTGGACTGTTCAAAGGAAGATATCAATACTTTGTAGAGATGTTGTGGATAGAGTTTGTGAACATCAGTTTTGAGGGCTCCTTCTATAGATAAACTTGGTATTTTCTTAAAGGAAAAAGTGCTTGGCACTCAAGGAGAGTTTATTCAGTTATACTGAGAGGGGGGGGGGGGGTTGAATTAGTATAGAGAATGTTTAGCTAATTTAAATTTCATGCACATTATGTAACAATTTACATATATATTCGTAATACACCAATTGGTTATCACATGAAAAATAAATACAGTACACATGAGATTTAAGTGGAAAACCAAATAGGTAAAAACCATTGAATGCTTCTCTTATATCAATTAAATATTACATTCATGTGAGCATAATCTCACACTATCAAGCACCAACTTTCTAGATGCATGAACTAACATGCTGATTATATGGAGGACACAAATCCTCTCATTTATTAGGAACCAACATGAAAGGAAGCACCAACTCAATGTTGTAAGCTCCAACCTGGAGTGTGAAGGTTTTAAACTCCCTTACCACCACCCTGCTACCCTGATCACCCATAATCACCAACCTACAAATTGAAGACACCAATATTTTGAAGATACACCCTTCCACCCTATAAAGTAAGCACCAACATGGATTTTCTCAAGCACCTACCTCAAGGGTACCTTAATCTTTTTCCCTTGCACCACCCTACTTCCCTAGGATACAAGTTCAATTTCCAGTCTCTATCCTCAAAACTAATTTTGATGTTCTTGTACCTTCACAATTGTTCCTCTGCTTACTTCATTGATCATCACAAGCCTTTTCCTTCAGTGTAATGATCTTATTCTTGTACCTAAACACTTTTGAACCTTCTCTATCATGTTGTTGTACCCCAGTGTTATAAACGAGTCTTCAATCCCTGTCATAGTGGCATGCTTACTCAATCATGTAGCTTCCATTTATTCAAACAATTCAATTCTTCTCATAACTTTAACACAAACAACTCAATACCTTTGTAATCTTTCTTTATCAAGCTAGTCTAGACTCTATTTCCATTCCTTCAATCAATTCAAATTCCAAATATGGATGCACACACTGGGATATCAGTCCTGGGATTTATCAAAACTTAGCAGATGCCAGGGATTACAAATACACACAAAAATTTACAAATTTTTGAACATTACTGGTGCTACACCAACTGCTGCAAAAATGCCAAAACAAAAACGTTTTCGATCTTTCAATTCAAAGACACAAAATCATATTTAGGAAAACAACTAGCAGATAGGGGAAAAATGTGAGAGAGGATAATCCATAGAGGAAAACAAAAAACATGAAGGATTCAGATCGCTAGATAGGAGAAATTCGTGAAAGATTCAAACTCAGAATCGTTTTTGCTTGCTTGCTGTTGTGTGACTGCCTAATTTGGTTTCCAAATTTTTTTTGTTCAATCCAAATCGTGAGGGAAGGTGAAACGATGTCGTATGAGGGAAAAGTGGTTGTTTTTGGTGTTTTATTTCCCAAGAAAATTTAAAAACATTTTTCCAGAATTGGTGCTCTGCCCAATTCGAATTTCTTCCCACTCTTCCAATCCCCCAGTCCCTCATCCTTAGGAAAAATCATGCCCCCATCTCATTTAGTTGCATTGACATAGCCGACTGTGGGTTTTAATTAAAAATTGCATTTTAACATGATGTCCATCTTTTTAATGTTTATCTAGCTTAAGAAAAATACCATGGGCCCAACTTTAATTAACGAAACATAACACTAAATGAATGGTGGGGATTTTTTCCTAGCTCCACACCACGATTATTTACATAATTTTATTTAAATGCAAACGGGGTAAAAACTAGGGTGTTACATTCCCCTCCCCCTTCAATAACACTGTCCTCAGTGCTTTACAACATTGAACAAAAATTCTTGCTGGTACTGCCCTCAACAATCTATAGATTCGAACAAAAATGGATGTGCCAGTCGCATGGCATCCTCTAGCTCCCATGTAGCTTCTTCAATATTGTAGTGCTCCCATTGCACCTTCACCTATCCTATTGCTCGGTTCCAGAGCATTGTGACCTTCCTGGTGAGGATGCGCATAGGCTCGATTTGGAACTCTCCCTCTAGTTCCACCTGTATCACATCCCAATTTATTACATGGTTATGATCATGTACATATTTCTTAAGCAAAGAAACATGAAAAACATTATGATCTCTAGTGCTAGCAGGAAATGCAAGTCTATATGCAACTGGCCCTATTCTTTTAAGCACTTCAAATGACCCACAATATCTAGGTGACAACTTGGAACAACTTCCAAGCTTCAAGGAACTCTTCTTTGTCCTCACTCTGAGGTAAACATGACCCCCAACACTAAACTCTCTGCTCACCCTATGCTTATCTGCATAACTTTTTTGTCTGTCCTGGGCTACCTTCAGATTTTGCCTGATTTGTACAACTTCTTGCTCCATCTCCTTGAGCAATTCTAGACCAATCACAACCCTGTTCATTGGATTATCCCAAGTCACTAGTGTCCTACACCTTCTGCCACACAAAGCTTCATGTGGACTCATCCCCAAGGATGCTTATTGTCCATTGTTATAAGAAAACTCTACCAAGTGTAAATAATATTCCCACTTGGTTTGTTTGTCCATCACATACATGCGAAGAATGTCTTCCAGCACCTAGTTAAATCTCTCGGTCTATCCATTGGTCTGAGGATGGTAGGCAATGCTGAAATTCAACTTTGTACCCAAATCTGCAAACAACCCCTTCCAAAAATTGGAAGTGAACTTGACATCTCTGTTAGAGACTATTGCCTTAGGCAATCCATGCAGTTTGAAAATATCCTTCATGAATATCTTTGAAATGTCATCAGTTTTATGCATATACTTAACCAGTATAAAATGTGATGCCTTTGTCAACTTGTCTACCATAACCATGATGGAATCATGTTGTCTCCAAGTCATTGGCAATCCTGTAATAAAATCCATAGAGATAACTTCCCATTTCCATTCTGGAACTGGAAAAGGCTGCAACAAACCTACTGGATGTTGATGTTCAACCTTCACTTGCTGACATTTCATGCATCTTGAAATATATTCAGCCATGTCCTTTTTCATTCCTAGACAAAAGTACCACTTTCTAGTTGTAGCAATCGTCTTTTGATATCCTGGGTGACGAGAATATGGAGCTTGATGGATCTCATCCATAACAACCCTCCTCAAATATTCTACATTTGGAATGTAAATTCTGTTCTTAAAGGTAAGAAGTCCATATTCTTCCAATTTATATCACTCATACTTATTTTCAGGGCTTTGCTGCTGCAACTTGTCCTTGACCTCTACATACAATCCATCTTCAGGAACATGATTAGCAATCTACTGGCTTAAATATGATTAGCAACTACTAATGGATTCCACATGCATTTCTCGCACCTTCTTGTTGAGTGCATCAACAACCTTATTTTCTTTTCCCTTTATGTGCTTGATTTCAATATCAAACTTACATAAAAACTCCAACCATCTCGCTTGCTTGGCATTTCGAGTAGGCTGATCAAACAAATATTTCAGACCACAATGGTCTGTCCTTAGCTCAAATCGTCTTCCCATCAAGTAATGCTTCCACATCTTGAGAGCATGTACTATGGCTGCAAGTTCTAAATCATGAGTGGCATATTTATTTTCACGCTCCTTCAATTTTCTTGACTCATAACATATCACGTGGTTGTCTTGCATAAGAAATCCTCCAAGTCCTTAATCGCATGCATCCGTACATACCACAAAATCTTTCTCTGGGTATTCAAATTTTAAGACCGGTGCACTTGTGAGAAGATACTTCAACTAATGGAAACTTTCTCCACACTTTGAGGTCCATTCAAACTTTATCCCCTTCCTTTGCAAAGAAGTGATAGCATGTGCAACCTTGAAGAATCCTTCAATGAATCTCCTGTAACATCCTGCAAGCCCCATAAAAGATCTTACCTCTGTCACATTCTATGGAGTAGGCCAATTCTTAATAGCTTCAATCTTGTCAAGGTCCACACATTTACCCTCCTCTGAAATAATATGACCCAAGTACTAAATTCTATCCCTATAGAAGTAACACTTGCTCAGCTTTACATACAGCTGGTGTTCTTTGAGTAATTGCAATGTTAGTCTCAAATGTTCTTCATGATTTCCTTCATTCTTAGAATAAACAAGAATATCATCAAGGAAAACAAGAATGAATGTGTCCAAATACTTGCTGAAGACACTATTCATAAGGCACATAAATGTTGCTGGTGCATTTGTTAGTCCAAATGGTACTACTACAAACTCATAATGTCCATACCTTGTTTTGAAAGTTGTCTTATGAATTTCTTCGTCCTTGATTCTCACCTGGTGGTACCCAGACCTCAAGTCAATCTTGGAAAATACCTTTGCTCCTTTCATTTGATCAAAGAGGTCATCATTTCTTGGAAAGGGATATTTGTTCTTCACCATGACTTTATTCAGCTACCTGTACCCAATACACAATCTGAGTGTACCATCTTTCTTCTTTACAAATAGAACTGGTGCTCCCCAAGGAGACACACTCGGCCTGATATACGTTTTATCCAACAATTCTTGCAGTTGCATCTTCAACTCTAACATTTCTGGTGTACTCATTCTGTAGGGTGCTCTTGACAATGGTGCTTCTCTTGGCACAAATTCAATTGTGAAATCTATGTCCCTCTTTGGAGGAATTCCTAGAACCTCATCAGGAAAAACATCCTTTAAGTCTTGCGACACATGATAGTCTTCCAACCTAGGTGTTTCATTCTCTGCTTCCTCCTCAATATGGGATGCATACAAGTGGCAACCTTTTCTACAAAACTTCTTTAACTGCATTGCTAAATATTCCTTACCGAGATTACCTTTGGAATGCCTCTTACAACTATTGGGTTCCCTTCTTCATCCATGCATTCAAAAGTCTTATTATAACAGTCAAGCTTCACTCTATGAGCTTCTAACCAATCCATTCCAATGAGAACATCATAGGAACAAAGCAATAGAACATTCAGATCTACACAAGTGATCAATCTATTCATCACCAATGGACATTTCTCCACCACTTGATTGACTTTTCTCTTAGTTCTAGTGGCTAGATGAACTAACCAAGGATTGATATGCTTTACCTTCCTAAGAGCACAAACCTCCACTACTCTAGGAGCAATATAACTGTGAGTAGAATAAGGGTCAATCAAAATAGAAATAGATTGCTCAACAATCTTACTTGCAACTTCAACCACCGTTGACTGGTGATATTCCTGGCGGTCTTCCAGTGCTGCATAAATTCTAGGTACGACCCTTGCTACTTGTCCCACTGTTTCTTCCTCTTGAATATTATATGTTGGCCTTGCATTCTAATTCTCAAGTGGACAGTACCTACGCATGTGGAGTCCTCCAAATTTCCAACAATGGAGTGGTCCTCTGTTCTGCGGTGGATCTTTTGGTTCTCTCTCATCACTCTAGCTGGATGCTTCCCGACTTGTGCTAGTTGCTTCTGTTGATTCCTGAAGTTAGAAGGTTTGTAACCTTTCTTCATTTGGTCATACTTCTCATTCCTTTTGTCCTTCCATGTTTTCTGGTAATCCAGTTTGTTCTTACTTTTCTCGTAGGAATACTTAGCTTTTCTTATTGCTTCTTCCAGAGTTCTAGGTTCATAGAACTCAATTAGGTATTTGTAAGACTGAGGCAATCCACTCAGAAAATGTTGGATCTTCACCTTCTCATATTTTATGTACCTGACATACCTCAACAGCTCCAAAAACTTATTGGCATACTCTTCCATAGTCTGTTGTCCCAATCTCAGCTCATGGAACTCTTTGATCTTGTCATCATAGTACCTATCAGAGAGGTAATTCTCCTTGAAATATTTTCGGAATTACTTCCACACAATCTTCCTTTCATTGATTTTCTTTACTTGCTTGAAATGCTCCCACCATATGGATGCTCTTCCGGTCAAATTGAAAATGGCTACTCTAGCTTTCATATTCGCAGAATAGTCTTGGACTTGGAAATATTTTCTCATCCCAAGAAGCCAAGCTTCAGCTTCTTGACCAGTCTTTATCTCACCCTTAAAGGTAGGAGGCCTTGCCTTCTTAAATTCATCTCATGAGTGGTTCTGGTAGCGCCTCCTTCTCTGATTCTCGTGAGAAGAAGAACTTGAATCTTTAGTGGACCCTTTAGAATCATATGACTCACTAGGTGATCTCTTTCTTCTTCTAGTAGTGTTCTTACTTCCTTCTGGATTTTTTGTCTCGTCCTGAGAGTTCATCTTTCTCTGAATATCTGTCAAACTTTGTAGCATGGCTGCATTCAATTGATTCTGCTCCTCCTATGCCTTAACCAAATTTTCATTATCTTCCTTGTAACTCTACATCTCTGCCATTAGGCTTCTCATGGTGGCTGCAAAATCCAGGGGAGTTTCTTGCAATCTTCTCCCATTAGATTCTATTTTAGCATTTTCAACTTGGAGATTTTCCCCCATAGCATATTCCTCATACTCATTGGGGTTCTGTACATCATCATGCATGTTGTCGGTTCTCATGGCTGAACCACAACTCACTTTACCTAACCGCACTACTTGGAATGATACTTTTGAAGGTGACTATAATTCTACAAAATGTATTAATAACACAGTTTGTTAAATTATAAATTTATAGCCTTCTCAGAAATTCACAACTACTTACC
Source organism: Pseudotsuga menziesii (assembly GCA_001517045.1). NCBI lineage: Eukaryota > Viridiplantae > Streptophyta > Pinopsida > Pinales > Pinaceae > Pseudotsuga > Pseudotsuga menziesii. The sequence continues at coordinate 223,432 of LPNX010366380.1, read as the reverse complement.
TTCACTTGGAAAAATCATACATTGACAACTTTGCCAAAACACATAATTTTCTTTTCACAAAGAACAAATGTCTCAGGGGGATGACAGGGGTCAAGGGCAACAAACTCATTTTATTTTGTAAATACATCGATTTCACGCAATCTGGTGCGTAAATAGGATGCCATTTTTTCACTTTTCAGACCCCCAAAAAATCCTACTAAAAACCTGCTAAAATTCCCTGTTTCGGAAAAAATTTCAAAAATTTCCAATCGCTGCATCAAATTTTTTTTGACTTTCACCCGCTATAGTGGCTTGATCCTTGTTTTTCATCCGTCGTAGCGTCTCCATTCTTCCTTTCTCATCTGTCACTATCGGTTCCCTCATCATCTTCCCTCTGCTGCCTTGTAGCATCTCGATATTTCTTTCTCCTCCGCCACGTAGCAGCTCCTTCATCCTTTTCTTTCCGTTGTTGCGACTCGTTCTTCAAATTTCTGTCACCACACATTGGCTTGATCTTCAAATTTCTTTCGCTGCGTAGCGGCTCACTTTTCCTTTTCTTTCTGTCATTGTTGTGGATACTTTTCTGATTTTCAACCGCTATAGTGATTCTTCCATCTTCTTCTAGCCGCCGCTGCATTGAAAAATTTTCCAACTTCCAGGCACCGCATCGACATTTAGACGACAAAAATATCAGCATCCACCCGCCGTTGTAGCTCAAGTCCCATCTTCCACCTGCTATTACGGCTCAAAGCCCAAATTTCTCTCACTGTTGCGGCTCAAAGCTTGACTTTTGCCCACTGTTGCTACTCAGTTCTCAACATCCATCCACCACACAATCACTTAGAAAATTTCCAAAATTTTTATCTCCGTCGACGAGATTTGGATGTTTCATCTGCTGCGTTGGCGGTGAATAGGAAAACAGACTTGACGTATTGGATCTCTCTTGGTGACCTAGCCACTACCTTGTCTCATTTGTAAAAACTTGTCCAATGTTTTTTCTCTCCTTTAGCCACCCCAACCACTACATCGACTCACATTTGGCTTTCTCAGCCGCCAAGTAAAAATACATGGAGAAAATTTCAAAAACAAAATTTCCTGTCTGCCTTCTTTCCTTCTATCTAAACATAGAGGATGGTTCTTCATGGCCCATTGAGGCCCAAAGATGAAACTACAGCTCTGATACCACACTGTCACATCCCCAACACTTACTCGACGGAGAGGACGCGTCTAACATCTAACAACCCGGGTAAACTAAGCCCCATGAACATAATATAAAAATTGCATTTTATAATAACATATAAAATCAAAGATGCATAATGAAATGTACATGATATATATAATGGAAGCAAATAATTCATTCAACACATTCATGCATTCAACATGTTCACAATAATTTCATAATAATTCACAAGGAAATACAGTTGCAGAACTTAAATGCACAAGAATATTTATCTTTGAAAGAAGTTAATCCTGCAACTAGCTATGTCGCTGCAACGTTCCACCCAACCATAGGCCAGTGTGCTCTTTAATCTCTCAGCAACACTGCCACCCCTGAGCTGGGCATGATCTTCCCCAAGGAATAAGGAACACTAGCAGAATTCACCCATAGCCAAGGATACAATTAAATTCAGTCAAGCCAACACAGTTGGGTTTATAAGACTTACACAGGAAGTTGTTTACACTTAACCAAATTCACATGAAACACAACCAAGCCAACAGATGGGTTTATTAGACTACCAGCCAAGCCATCCTTCTAGTTGGGTTTATCAGGCTGTCAAGGAGGTGGAAAGACTAACTTCTAAGATAGTGAGCTCAACCCTAGAGCTATGAACACCCACACCGGATCTAGCCTAATTTCTAAAAAATTACACACCCAACACAAGGAAGCATTCCCTTCTCTACTACACAGTCCCTCTGGCTATGCCTTCTCTTCCAGTTCTATTCAGGGCATGCAAAGAAGAAAACCAACCTTCTAGATTGGTCTGTGAGGTTTGTTGGGCTGAATTAATGTCGTTTTAATTCTGTTGTAGTAATTGCCTAGCCATTTAATTTGTCAATTCAAGGTTCGTAGGCTTACGAAGCACATGCAAAGTATATGCAGAACTGAAGCAAAATTAAGCTAATCTAACCCGCCGTGAAACTAAGACTAATCTAATCTAACCCCCCTTAAGCTGAAACAAGCAATTGCTAATCTACTGCTGGAAGATGAAACACACGACTGAAAGTAAATTGCATAAAATAAAGACAACATATGAAGAGCAACAAGACAACACATGTGAGCTCACATTAACAATCAAGCAATCTTAATTTACATCACAAGAATCAATGATAAATCATGAAAGCATCAAAACCAATATTATGAACAAAATCTAAGAATTCCCTTCTCCATATTACAAATTCAAGACTAACTTCTACGATATACTTTTCTCTAAGATAATCTAAGATCTAAGATATTCTAAGATAATCTAGCATTTAAGATTATTAAAATGAAGAGAGAGCACTCTCTTTTATACATGAAGAAAATAACCATCTCATAATGAGAGATCCACTATTCACTCAACCAATCAACTACTTTCCTATTATTACAAGATATGATCCTTTCAAATCCTCCACATATCTCTCACCAATCCTCCACATGTCTCTCAACCAAATCTCCATGATCTTCTCCTTGGAATATTCTTTGCATAACTATCTCCTTGAAATGGTGGAGGAGATATACGTGAACTCTTTTCTTTGAATTAATCCTTCACATATTCCTACACATTACAAAGCTCATCCATACTTTGAGATATTAGTGAAAAACATGTTAATTTTCTAATATTTAATCATAAATTCACTTATAATACTAAAAATAAATAAAGGGGAAATAATAAGGTGAAACCCACATATATGTATGGAAATGGTATGATAAAAAGTTAATGGGATAATGAAATGTGAGGAATAGCGGAAGATAAAGTGGATGAAAAAGTCACATTTTTGAGTCCCAACATACTTCCCAATTGAACTTGTTGCATGTCCTCATGCAGCCATGTATGGATCTTCTCAAGAAATTTTGGCATCTAAACTTTGGCTTTGATTGATGATGCCTTTTTAACAATGAATATTTCCAGGGTGTGAAATACATGAGTAACAACTGACATTTCCTTATGGTTGGTTCTTGTGTGACAACCATGAATATAAAGAATGTTGGTTCTTGTGTTAACAACATTCATTACATGATGTGAAATGCATGAGTAACAACTGACATTTTCCTTATGGTTGGTTCTTGTGTGACAACCATGAATGTAAAAAACGTAGGTTCTTGTGTTAACAACATTCATTTCGTCATCTGTTTTCTAGATGCATAATAATTTAACCATACACTCACTGAAAATGATAAGATATTAATGTGCATAGAAAGCATCATCGTGCATAAGAAATTATTTTCTTTATCTTTATGAATCATGCCAATATGTATATCAATGTGTATGAAGCAAAGTGCAATAGAGGATTTGTCGGAAAATAAATGCTCGTGAATGGTAAATGAGATGAAAAATAGGTGATGGTGGTGAAAAGAATGGAATGATAGTAGTGACTATGTATTGAATATAGTTCCCCCTGTCCAACTGATGTGGTTGCATGTCCTCATGCAACCTAGCATGGGCTGTGAAAGAAATGGAGCATGGTGAGGGAATTTTCCAAATTATTCATTTCTAGCATGTAAGGAATTGCATGATTAAAGTTTAGAAAACAACATATCCCCACTTACCCAAAAAGTAGATGAACGATGCAACAGGAATGTAGCTAATGCCGCTGGATCGTGAAATGTGTCACTGCTACATCGGCTGTAATTGCTGGATCATGGGCATTAAAGGAATCAGAATTGCTGCTGCTGAATCATGGAGAATATGTCACAACTGCAGGATAAAAATGTAACTGTAAATGCTGCTGCGGCTGTAACTGCTATAATGTGAAGTGGAGGAATCTGAACTGCTGCTGATAAATAATGGAAAATGTGGAAGGCAAAAAGTGGAACTATGGTACACTCATAGATCTGAAGTCATTTTTTTGCAACTGCTGATGGAGCCATGACAAAGAATGTATAGTCTTCACCCGCTACAAAACCCAGTGGTACAGTTCTAATCATGTGAATGTATGTGTTGAGGTGGAGCATGAAGAGAAATCATGGGATTGGTGGCCATTGATGAATGCCGTTAAACAATGAGAGGCAACTCACCAGTGATGTCAATGAGTGCCAAGGTACCCAAGTACATCTTGCGAAGTGCAAATAGATGTGTTGATGTCGAGCCACTTGCAAGATCTGACGATCAAGGGACATTGATGAATTCCCATGATTGTCAGTGAGAGAAATTTCCATTAAGGCATGTAAGACTCCAGGTACTCAAAATGAACTCTAGTCTATATCCCAGATGAGGTGCTGAGGTCGATGGGGAAAGACTTGTTGAAAGGTGGGCCTTAAGGAATCCCACATCAGTCAACATGGGTTGGTATAAAAAGATTGGTAGGACTATAAGTGAAAAGATCTCATAGTCAACCAGTGGATATGGCAAGGTTATGTAGTCATGGAAAGGGAGCTAGTTTTGTTCAGAAGGAAAAATGGAAAGGAAAAAGAGGGCAAGATGAACTAAAAAATATAAAGGGATGTATGCAACCCAAAAAGATAGGTATGTGTGAAGTCAAGACAGATAAAGCGATAGAAAGTGGACTTCAAGACATGGATGATGAAGGTGCTCTAAAGGAGAGATATGGATAAACAATCATGACGCAAGTTTATGGATGGTTTCTGTATAACAACCAATGTTATGATGTTTATGAGCAAACATCATGAATAACAGCTCCTTCAGGCTGTCTATCAAAGCATGTTTCTCAAAAATTTTGTGTTTCTTTGAAAAATCACTTCAGCAACAAAATGCGACAGTCTCTGAAACCTGAAAAAAAATTTAGTACAAAATCCTGCATGAAAACTTATTAGTGAATATGTATTGAATATAGTTCTCCCTCCCCAACTGATCTGGTTGCATGTCCTCATGCAACCTAGCATAAAAATTGTGAGAAGTTCATAAAAGAAAACATATCATGCGGAAAGAAGTACATAAGCTGCAAAGAAAATTACATGTTTCTCGTGCTGGTTTCATCTGCGATTATTGTCAAAGTGACTTTAAGAAAAACAATTCAGCGTTAATCATAAAAGCAATTTCAAGAAAAATGAAAACGCCCATTTGCAACTTTATTTTTGTTTTGGTTGTTCTTATTTTTTAAACTTTTTGTATATATATATATATAATTTTCTTTTGCAAAATGTAAAACAAAAGAAATAATTTTTATAATTTTATATATATTTTTTGTTTTTGTTTTATTTTTACAACACACCAAAATAAAATAAAATAAAAATAATGGAAAAAACACTCAAAATTAAATTTACCCGATCACAGTTGTAACAACCCAGCTAGTTGCGACGGCAACGATTGCTACACACAGCAGCGACATCGAGCTGCAACAACCACCGGTAGATGCCCCATATCGATTTGCTTCTCACCTTCTTCCTTTTTGTGGTGTTAAGACCGGTCCAATTGCTTCTGTGATTATAATATTTTCAATTGATGCTTAGGGGCTTTGTTCAGCCTTTTTCTATTCTTTGTTCAGCCCTTTTTCTGAGCTTTGTTTAGTCTTTGTTAAGCATTCATAAAACTATGTTCAGCCCTTTTTTTTTGTTCATCCTTTTTTCTGAGCTTTGTTCAGCCTTCACAAAACTATGTTTAGCCTTCACAAAACTATGTTCAGCCTTTCAAAACTATATTCAGCCTTCACAAAACTATGTTCAGCCTTTCAGAACTATGTTCAGCCTTCACAAAACTATGTTCATCCTTTTCTTTGTTCAACTCTTTTTCTGAGCTTTGTTCAGCCTTTGTTCAGCCTTCACAAAACTATGTTCAGCCTTCATAGAACTATGTTCAGCCTTTATTGTCACAGCAATAGAGTTTACTGTTTCAGTTGCTTGGAACCGGCCGCAATAGTAAATCTGGAAAATACCCTCCCAAAGAACTAGCTATATATCGCAAATCGTGGCTTTGTTTGGTGATTTCCTCACAAGTCAAGTAAATGAGGATGTTACGCACAAAACCCATGTCTTTGATTTTCAAAATTATTTTTCAAATGCTCACAAATCGAGACGCAAGTCAAGGTGTTCTTATTTGGGATGCATTTTTTTGGTTAAGGCTGTAACAACCTATAAATTTCTTCCATAAATTAACTTAACTCAGCATACACGTTTCCCATAAAATTCATTCTATCATGCCACAATTACAGATTTGAATTTTTTTTGAATAAAACACCCACTTGTGCAAAAATATGGAATTCAAGGTTGCAATCATGACAATAAGTAAGAGTATTCCTTGAAAACTTGCTTCTACTACCTTTCTTATGCATCTTTTGAAAATTATTCTTGTGTCTTACTCAAATTGCTACATTGGGCACAAAATTCATTTCTTGGATTTACTTGATTCGACTTCATTTGCATGAAAACAATGAGCAAACAGTGCTCTCAAAATATATTGAAAATTTTCTGAGTTTGTCTTTTTAGTTTGACTTTCTCCAAGAACTCAAAATCAAATCAAAATGTTGCATCCTTTCATGCCACATGCCAAGATCAATCATGCATATATGAGTTATGACTAAACCATCTTTGAACCTACTCATATGTGCCATATGTAATGTGGCCTCCAATAAACCTTTACTGGAATCAATTTTCAGGAAAACTTTGTAATTCATAACAATTAAAGATGCATCATGTTGAAGCTAATGAAATCGCTGTAATCAGAAATCTTCTCCATTTATAGGCTGCATTTTCAATTAGCATTGGTGTAAACAACCATAAAAAATAAAAAATTTCACAATTGCAATAGAGACTGCCACAAAATTTCCATGCTATTACCTAAGATAACCACTATCATGCTCACATAGACCACTTTCTAATAATAACCAAAAATCATGAAGAAATGCTCTTGAACCAATTCTCATATCAGAAGTGCTAATACAAGATTGTCATCAAAATATGATAGAGTTTGGAGTTACAAATGCTATGATGCTCATAATGAGTAAAACCACTGTATGCATTAATGAATCATGAGTCAAATAACTCATAGCTTTGACTTTCCACCTTCTTGTATGACAACATGTGCTTATGAAGAAATGGCATCTGCAAAAGTTTATTCTGTCGCAGGTTCTTGTGGAGCCTATTTCTTTCTTTCAGAAGTGGCCCCCATTTGCGCTTCCTTAGTATTTCATGTGAATTATGATTAAATAAAGGAAAAACAAGCATACCTGCACCTACCTATGAAGTTCTTGATATATGTAGTAGCATTTGAAAGGCACGAGATCTGATATATCCACAATGATGTAAAGCTTTGCAAGATGGATCAGTGTGGATTATGGACATGTAGCATGATGTAGATCGTAGTGTTGGTGAATGAGCATAATAATCATGAGGTCTTCTTGAAGGATTTGGTACCAATGGGATGGTGATGTAACAATGGGACTTGGATTTATGAAACATTGGTCTTCATATGGTTTGCACATCAATTCTTCGTTTGTTATGTACTCAATCCATAAAAGTATTATTCTGAGTAAGAAACAACTGGAACATATTGAATCTTGAATATCTGGAGGGTATTCCCATATGGCATAAAATTTTGTCTTCAAGAATCACTTGTGCATGTATTAACCTTCTTCAGTCTTTCGAGGACCTGCAAAAAAAATAGCACTTTCCTACAATAAAACACGAGATCATGGAAGAAGAGAGGTACACAGTCTCTCTTCATCCAATACTTATGCAAAACAACAATTAGTGCTTATAAAACAAATCCAAATAAAATAAACAAATCCAAATTCACTTTATACTTGTTGACAAGTAGTGGCTGGCATAGACTACTTGACAGTGTTTTGGTAATAACTTCTTCATTTCATGCCCGATTTGAATGATTCCAAAGCCAACAGAAAGTGAATTCATAGGGATACTTCCAGTAGAAACATGTTTTAAAAATTCTATGATATGGTATGTCATATAATTTGAGTAACATCTGCATCCTAATGTTGTTTGTGAGTTTTAGCCTAGAACAACGGTCACTATTTTGAGTACAACTTTTTCGTTAAAATATGGATTGATGTGATTCCAATTGGAGATGAAAATACATTAATCTAGGTATATCCAATAGAAATAGGTTTTGAATACAAGAATAATTGATGGGTAAAATATGCCAATGAACAGCTGAGAAAGCAGAGTTTTCAGAGTGCAGATTTAGGATAGGTAGTTAGTATTTTGGGCATATCTCCTTTGTACGATATCAAAATTGAATGATTAAAATTATGTTGTAAACTATATTGATAGGAGAGTATGCATTAGAAATATGTTTTGAGAATTCATCCATTAGGTCTCCCAAAACGTGACTGTCCCAACTATGTTCTTGAGCTGCCTACTCCACCCCCAGTCAGTATTTTGACTATATCTTTTTCATTTTAGAACCAAATTGAAGAATTCAAATTGGATTGGAAACTAGACTTAAATGGACACTTTGGATAGGAACAGGTTTTAAAACTAAGCTCTTATAGTCCCTAAAAATAGGACTGTCTCAGCTGTGTTTTAGCGAATTTTAACAAGCCAAAATGCCAAAAAAATGCAATAAATGAAACATAGCTTCCACACAATGATACGAATGGTTGTAGATGTCTGTAATTATATATATATATATATGGAATACATCCACATATCCTCAAGCAATTCGTACCTATAATGACTTACACAGTGTGTTGCAGCCACATCTGCAACTCCTAAAAATGATATGATTTTCAAAATAAAACCTGTGTAATTTTGTGGTTGTATAAATGGTTTGGTAGAGTTAATTTTTAGAAAGCTACAGGATGAAGGATGAAGGAAAAAACATGGCTGCAACTCCAACTGACGAGAATCTTACAGGTGTGACATTGTGTTTCAGCTGTTGCATTTCATCTTATGTGTTTCAACTGTAGCTGTTACAGCTTATTTTGCAAATAAAAAAAACAATTATGAGCAAATGGAACAAATTGGAGATGAAAAATAGATTAGGCAAATTTTTTTTTCCATTCGTCTTTGGATCTAGTTCTGCTTGCTCTTTCTTGTTTGGTTTGCTTTTGGTTCACCTGTTGATAAGAGCTCTAAACAAGGACAAGAAAAAAACAATTATTGGTTCACCTGTTAAAAAAAAAAACACTCTGTACAAGAAAAAAACAATTATCTTCACAGTTGCGAGAAAACACACTTGTTGAAAATGAAATTCACACTTGCATAATTGAAACACTCATTACAGAAATTGAAATTCACTCATTACAGAAATTAAAATTCACACTCTAGTATACGCTTGTAGAAAAATCAAACTAAACTTCTATCCATCGTGCTTCCCCGGAAACGGCGCCAAAATGTTGGGCCAAATTAATGTCATTTTAATTCTGTTGTAGTAATTGCCTAGCCATTTAATTTGTCAATCCTAGGTTAGTAGGCTTACAAAGCACATGCAAAGTATATGCAGAACTTAAGTGAAACTAAGCTAATCTAACCCCCTGTGAAACTAAGACTAATCTAATCTAACCCCCCTTAAGTTGAAAAAAGCAATTGCTAATCTAATGCTGGAAGATGAAACACACGGATGAAAGTAAATTGCATAAAATAAAGACAACATATGAAGAGCAATAAGACAACACATGGGAGCTCACATTAACAATCAAGCAATCTTAATTTACATCACAAGAATCAATGACAAATCATGAAAGCATCAAAACCTATATTATGAACAAAATCTACGAATTCCCTTCTCCATATTACAAATTCAAGACTAACTTTTACAATTTACTTTTCTCTAAGATAATCTAAGATCTAAGATATTCTAAGATAGTCTAGCATTTAAGATTATTGAAATGAAGAGAGAGCACTCTCTTTTATACATGAAGGAAATAACCATCTCATAATGAGAGATCCACTATTCACTCAACCACTCAACTACTTTCCTATTATTACAAGATATGATCCCTTCAAATCCTCCACCTATCTCTCACCAATCCTCGACATGTCTCTCAACCAAATCTCCATGATCTTGTCCTTGGAATATTCTTTGCATAACTATCTCCTTGAAATGGTGGAGGAGATATATGTGAAGTCTTTTCTTTGAATTAATCCTTCACATATTCCTACACATTACAAAACTCATCCAGACTTTGAGATATTAGTGAAAAACATGTTAATTTTCTAATATTTAATCATAAATTCACTTATAAAACTAAAAATAAATAAAGTGGAAATAATAAGGTGAAACCCACATATATGTATGGAAATGGTATGATAAAAGGTTAATGGGATGATGAAATGTGAGGAATAGTGGAAGATAAAGTGGATGAAAAAGTGACATTTCTGAGTCCCAACAAGGTTCTTTCACACACTAGGTTGATCAAGCAAGTCTAGACTCTATTTTTATTCCTTCAATCAATTCAAATGCCAAAGGTGGATGCACACACAGGGATCTCAGTCCTGGAATTTATCAAAACATTCCAGATGCCAGGGATTACATACACACACAAAAATTTACAAATTTTTGAACATTGCCGGTGCCATACTGATTACTGCAAAAATGCCAAAACAAAAACGTTGTCGGTCTTTAAAATCAAAGACACAAAATCAGATTCAGGGCAAGCATATTCAGGAAAACAACTAGCAGACAGGGGAAAAATGTGAGAGAGGACAATCCACAGAGGAAAACAAAAAACCCAAAGGATTTAGATCGTCGGAGAGAAGAAATTTGTGAAAGGTTTAGACTTAGAATTGTTTTTGCTTGCTTGTTGCTGTGTGACTGCCCAATTGGGTTTCCAAAAACGTTTTGTTCAATCCAAATCGTGAGGGAAAGTGAAACGATGCCGCATGAGGAAAAATTGGTTGTTTTTGTGTTTTCATGCCCAAGAAAATTAAAAAATGTTTTTCTAGAATTGGTGCTCTTCCCAATTCAAATTTTTGCCCACTCTTCCAATCCCCCACTCCCTCATCCTTAGGAAAAATCATGCCCCCATCTCATTTAGTTGCGTTGACATAGCCGGATGTGGGTATTTAATTAAAAATTGCATTTTAACATGATGTACAACTTTTTAATGTTTAGCTAGCATAAAAAATACCATCGGCCCAACTTTAATTGCCGAAACATAACACTAAATCAATGGTGGGGATTTTTTCCTAGCTCCGCACCATGATTATTTACATCATTTTATTTAAATGAAAACGAGGTTAAAACCGGGGTGTTACAGAACTGGTAGAACGAAGGGTCAATAACCATATTCCAACACATATTCCAACTCATTGAACCAACGGTCCAATAAACAAGCCACAACACAACTCTATCCAACAAACAAGCCACTTATCCACTATATAATATATATCGTTTCATTTTAAAATGGGAGGAAAGAGGCCCTCAGGTTTGACCCCAGGATTTTATCTCCCCCATGCCAAGGTTGTACTAATGGGCTATGACCCAGTTATTTGATAAGGATTTGTACAATATATTTAAAAATTTGTTTGGATTTGTAAGCCCTCAAAAAAGGGCGCGTGGCCATGATTTCGAGGCCCAAAACACCATATAAACCCCTATTTCAAGCCATGAAAAACACAGTTTGGCATCCAACTTATGCATGGACCCCGAGGTGGTTCAAGGTATAGAGAAATACAGTCCGCATGTTCATACCGGTGTCATAGAAGGCCTTTCTCGATGTTAGTGCTAGGGGAGTCTCAGGCAAGATAAGTCGAGTTTATACTCAATTTTTTTCAGAATTTCAAGAGGAATGCATTGGTGCAGTATGTTTCTATGTTTGACTAGCATAACTCAGAAGTTTTTCCAGAAATCATGTATGTAATCTTTTTAAGACTTAATAATATGAACCTTCTCATTGGAAGTGGCCCAGAGACATATCCCAGGAGGGATGAAATTCATTATCATTTGATGTCTATAATTTTATGGTTTACACACACACACACACACATTTTGTACTTAGGGGAATCAACAACTGGGGATTGTGATGGTTCTCGCATGACACGGGGTCCAAGGATCTAATACCGCTACCACTATACCCCTAGGTGCACCGACACGACCCGAACACATGGGGTACAGGTAAGACGAGGTGATTTGAACTCAAGACCAAAATTTACAACATGCCCTTCATATTATGATGAATGACTGGTTGAGCTACACCCATGCGGGCTATTGTAGACATATTTATTTGCTTGTGTGGTTTTGATTAAGCACTTAAATTTCTCTTTTTGAAGTATTTTTATGAGGTTAATTATTCAATTTTCACATGCAATTCATATGGTTTAAAATATCCTAGAAATTTTCATATCAAGTTTGGTATTAGATCAGCTTAACCATTGCATTGTGCATTTTTGAATGTTAACAATATCAAGGCTTTAGAGTGGTGAAGGAGAACATGGGGAATTTGATCCAGAAATTGGTTTAAGCAGAGTTAGAATAGATTCACTAAAATGAGAAGATGGGGCTTCTTCAATCCCACTTGAAGGAGAATTTCTTAAATCTTTCATGATAATGCAAACAATGGTGGAAGAGGTTTATCAAGATCAGAAGAAGGGTGAACAAGGTGGCCCATCTCATATTGAAGGTAAAGGAGAAGGAGGTTGTGAGGACCCTCCTAAAACTTTACCATCTTCACCATATTTTCTTGATGGTTCTTTACATTCTCCATTTGAAAAGAAAAAGCAATATGATGGAAAAATTTATTTCAATTGCCTCAATTAAACCTTGATATTAAGTTTGAATTACTTATTTCCAATGGAGAACCTAATGTTGAAAAATTAGATATTTAGACCCGTCAAATAGAAGTTTTTTGTAGGATTTAAAAATTCACAAAAGATAGCATCAAAATTCAACAGGCTTCTCTCATACTCGGAGGGACCACTCTCATATGGTGGGAGAGAATATCTCAAGAGGCTCTTTCCACAAAAGGTAAAATTATATCCTCTTGGTATGAATTTACTTCAATATTAAAAAGGTAGTTCTATCTGTTGGGGTATATGTAGCAAGCCATGATGGATTGATAGAATTTGAGGCCAGGTAAAGGACAAATTGTGTAAGAATACACAAAAGAGTCCAGAAAAAGAGCTTTGGTACTTCGTATACCTCTCTACACTCAATAAAATATTCTCAAGTGTATAGGAGGATTACATAGTTATTTACATCATATGATACTTATATTTAATCATACTAACCTTGATGAGGTATGTGTTCAAGCGACTCTTATGGAGTCGAAATGGAAGAATACTAAGGAAAAATTTTCCAATAAATATTTTGAACTAGATGGAACAAATTCAAAGGTAAAGGGAAAGGTAAGAATACAACTATAGTAAATAAATAAGGAGAAAATCCTATGTGTACACATTTCCAAAAAAAGGGTCATGATGCATCAAAATGTTGGAAACTTCACCCGAAACTCAATCCCGAGAAGTTTCAGAATAAGGAAGATAAGATGACCACTGTTGCAACAATCTAACATGATTTGGGATCTGACTCTAGGGATGAAACTAAGATTGTTGCTACAAGAATTCAAGGTAAAAATCCTTCTATTTCTATTTCAAAACATGAACCTTTTGTCGATGAAAGAAAGAGAAGTGAGCTATTTCATATTAGGATAATCTATAAACATACAAAAATTGATACTCTTTTTTATAGTGGATCACAAGCAAACCTCATTTTAGAAGAGATAGTTAAGAAAATTCATTTGGAAACTAAGTTACACCCTAAACCGTATCCATTTGGATGGGTATGTGATAATGTACAACTGCGAGTTACAAAACTATGTAGACTTAGATTTGCTATTACTTATGGATTTGTTGACGAAGTTGATTTTAGTGGTCCAGTTGGAAATATGTGGTATTGTGTTGGGTAGTCCTTATATTTATGATACGAAGGAAAAATTTTATAGGGAATATAACAGGTATCGGCTCACCAAAGATGGTGTTGAATACATTGTTCATGCACACCATATGAAAACTAATCTTTATTTGGTTTATGCAAATCAAATGAAGAGACTAGTAAATGCTAGCAAAATTTTTGTTCTTATGATAGTAAAAGAAAAGGATGTTGGTCAAAATGAATCTTTTAAGAGATGCGATCGAAAACTTAAAAATGACTTGATTAAAGTGGTATTTGGTTATGATATTTTTTTTCAAGAACCTAAAGGGTTACCTCCTAAAAGAGAAATTCAACATGAAATTCACTTACAACAGGATGCACCTTTTTCTAATAATAGCATGTATAGGTATTCATTAATTGAGAATGTATAGATAAAGAAGCAGGTTCATGAATGACTTGAGAGAGGGGAAATTATTCCAAGTTCCTCTCCATGTGGTTCGTCGATTGTTTTGGTGTGAAAGAAGGATGTCACATAGCGCATGTACACAGATTACAGCGAACTAAAAAAAATTACAATTAAGAGCATGTATCCTCTTCTCCGAATCGATGATCTATTGGATTAGCTCAAGAATGCAATTTGTTTCACTAAGTTAGAATTGCGAAGCGACTATCATCAAATTCAAATTCATGATAATGACATTTGGAGGATTGCTTTCAAAACTAGGCAAGGATTGTATGAATGGATGGTAATGCCCTTTGGGATTTGTAATGCACTTGCAACATTTATGAGGGTGATGAATGATGTTTATAGGACCTTTATTGATTATTTCATCATAGTCTACTTAGATGATATTATAATTTTTAGTCATACTTGGGAAGAACATGTCAAGTATGTAAAACAAGTGTTGGATGTACTTGTAAGGGAGAAATTGTACTTAAATACGTCCAAAATTAGTTTGGGAAGACATCTTTAGTGTATCTAGGTTACATTGTAGGGGGTGGTGAATTTAGAATTAATCCCTCTAAAGTGGAGGTCATTGTGAATTGTCCTACGCTAAATAATGTAATCGATGTAAGAAGTTTTTTAGGAGCATCCCAATACTGGAGGAATTTCATTGTGAACTTCTCCTTCATAGATTCTCCATTACATGCTTTTACAAGTGTGAAAAATGTCTTTCAATGGGAAGGAAAAGAACAAAAGTCCTTCAACACTCCAAAAGAAAAGATCAACACAACTCTAGTACTTGCACTATTGGATCTACAACAATAATTTGAGATAGAGATTGATGTTAGTGGTTATTCCTTTTAAATTTGTGAACCATTGATCTACAGGAAAATATGAAAGCTGTAGGAAGGGAGTTATGCAGTGGAATAATCAAAGAGAATGTACACTGAACATGAAACTCATGCCACAAATTTTAGATAAATCAATAAGAATTGCTTAGATAATCACAACATTAATATTCATTCATTAATAAATAATACAATGATTATACAAGAAATAGAATTCAAATTCCGTGGATAAGATTTGAATCTACTAGCTCAAGCTGACTGAATAGCTAACTCAGTGTGTCTAAATCACTGCTGGAACTCACTAGTCTAACTCTAGATGTCTAAATTAGTATACAATCAGTTAACTGATGAGGTAGGTGAGAAAAAGGTGCCACTCTCCCTTCATGCATGCAAACATGGTGCTAGGCTAACAAAAAGTGATCTAACTGATTGTAACTGAGGTTAACTTAGCATAACTACTTACCTACCACAACCAACTGATGGAGGTTGTTGGTGGAACTCATAATGGTATCCTATAATTTAGGGATTCCTCCCAGAGGCACATAAACTCATGCATGCACACGTAGTAAGTGGAAGATAACCTCTAGGCATGTCCCCCACACTCTATTACATTAATAATTACCCCCTAAGTTAGGAAAATTGACCAAATAGACTATATTGGACAAAGGAGGATTAATTAATCGTAACACCTGCCCTTAATCCTAACTTTGGAGAACTTGGGCCATGGAAACTAGGCCAAAAGTCACCCGTACAATCTAAATGCAATAAAATACTACTTAATAAACTAAGGAAAATGGGGAAAAACTCATGGGAACCTCCCCCCACTCAAAATAAGCAGGAATAAGAAAGCAATGAATTAAGCATTTACACCGAGAAGAGATCTGAGGAAAACAAATCTCTTTTCTATGAAGGAACTGGTGAAAATATCTACAATCTGCTCTTCTAGAGGGCAATAATACGGTGTGATAGTGTTGTCATGCACTAGTCCCCAAATATAATGCATTTGAACTTCAATATGCTTCACCCACTACTTCTGGATGGGATCACTGGATATCTTTATGGTACTCTGCTTATCACAATAGATTTCCACTGAAGGTGAAGTGCAAATCTCAAGTTCTGTCAAGATTCCATGCAACCAAACTTCCTGAACATCTACATTTACAACTCACCTATACTCTACATATTCTGAAGATAGTGCAAGTATTGCTTGTTTCTTACTGGACCAATAAATTGGCCCAGATCTTAACATAAACACAAAATGGAAGTGGATTTTCTATCATTCCAATATCCATAGCAGTACAAATATGTGAATCCAATGATATCTAACTGTGAATTAGCTGTATAATGGATCCTATTGTTTCTATTACCGTGCACATAGTGCAAGATACGCTTTGTTGCCTTCCAGTGCAACTCATGTGGCTCCTGCATGTATATGGAAGCAACAATCACATCATAGGATATATCTGGTCTCGAATGTGTGAGGTATAGAAGGATCCCAATGTGCTGTATGAAAAGAGTGCTCTTAACCAATGGAGTAGAAACACTTTCTTCTAGCCTAATTCTAGATAGGAAAGGAAAATGGGATGCTTTATAGTATTTCATGTAGAATCTTTTTAGAAAATATGGTGAGTATCTAGACTGCGAGATCATGATTCTTGAATTATTTTGACTTACTTTGAGACCAATGAAATGTCTTAATAGTCCTAGATCAGTCACATTGAATGATTTATTCAAATATGACTTGTTGCTTCTCAATACATTAACATAGCTGCTAGTAATGAACAAGTCATCCACATATAACAAAATCAATGGCAAGGACCCATCTTTCTTATGCATGTAAACATTGCATTCTGATACGTATCTATCAAATCTATGTGACATGAGAAAGACATCCATCTTGGAATACCATACCCTTGGGGGTTGTTTGATCCCATAGAGTGATTTCCTCGATTTTAAAACTAAGGAAGAATCCTTAATGTAACCCTTGGGTTCTTTCATGTAGATCTCCTCTTTTAGGTCACCATGGAGGAAGGCACTCTTTACATCCATGTGATGTACCTCCCACCTTTTTGAAGCTGCAATTACCAAGATCATTCTGATGGAGTCCATTTTTGCTATTGGAGTGAATGTCTCATTGTAGTCCAATCCTTGGACTTGTGAGTATCCTTTTTCCACCAACCGAGCATTATACTTGGTTGTGGTTCCATTAGATGCTATCTTGGTCTTCTAGACCCATTTGCATTGGACTAATTTTCTCCCTGGAGGCAAAGAGACAAGCTACAAAGTTTTGTTGTCTTGTAGCGAATCCAATTCCTCATCCACAGCTGCTTGCCATATTGGATCATGGAAATCCTCTTTGAGTGTTTGAGGATCTTATCCCATCATCACAAAGCACCTCTCAGGGAGAAGTGGATCAGTGTGGGACAATGAAACATACTTATTTTGATATTAGGACCTCGTTCTCTTCTATCATCTGGATTCCCAACAACATCCCCAACTGCTTTAATGAGCTTCTGAACCCATTTAGGTTGCTTAGATGGAATATATGGTGGATCTAGATCTAGATCCTCTTGAGTTGCAATATCAAGATCATGTTGATCTTCCTCATCTGAATCTGAAATATTAGACAATAAATATGTATTTACAAATGGAAATAAAGAAGATTTAATACATTTATCTGATTCAAATGGAAGATGAGTTTGTACTGGATTTGAGTATGGCATGAAGTGTGAGAATGCATATTGTTTGGAGGCATGGATTGAAACACCTTTCGCTATGATATTCCCAGTTGAGATATCTGTGATCTCTACTAAGTCAGGGAGAAATACCACTCTCTTTGGTGAACCAGTGTGAGTCATCTGATATATAGACAACAAAATTACTACAAGAGAGGGAACATAGAGTACATTTCTGAACTCTCCATGCTAGATTTTAATAGAATATCTACATGCTGCTGGGATATGTGAGTTATCCCCCATATGAATTCTAGGCCATCCTGAGAGATATAGAGTGGTGAAGGATTCCTTGGAGGCAACCATGTGGTTGGATGCTCTAGAATCTATCAAATAATCCTTCAACTGAGTGAGGCATGCCTTCAAGGCATGGAACCTCTCATGATCTTCTGTCGGTTGTCCAACATCAGACTTCTTTTGTCCTTATGGAAGGGAAATATATTTTTGTTCAAGGAGTGTTGACAACTGGTCAATGTTAGTCTTCATGCACTGGCTCTCTAGATGAAATCCTCTCATACAGTAGGGACACCTAGTCTTCTCAAATTTCTTCCTTTTATTGGAGCCTAATTCTCCATTAGAAGATCTATGATTCTCCTTTGGCCTCAAATTAGTGTTTCTGGTCTCCTTCCCTTTGTGCTTCCCTCTTGCTTCCAAATTGTTTGAGTCTCCTACAAAGAGTGATTGATTCTTGGAGTTATGAATCACTCCCATTTGAAACAATTTATCTTGCTATTGTATTAAGGACTCAACAAAAGCATCTAGAGAAGGAATCTTCCAATTAGGAGTGGAATTTAGAGACAAAGATTGAGTACTCTAAGCCAAGCTTTCTCAACAATGACAACACAAGCTGCTCATCTTTCCTCTCTAATCCACATTGTTTGCATTGCAGTACTAGTGCTTTGTACTTTGTAAAGAATTGCCGAATAGTTTCAAAATGACTGGGCTGTAGTGCAATGAGATCATTCTCTAGAATATGCTCTCTAAGCACATCTTAAAACAAAGATTCAAGGTTATCCCAAGATTTATTTGGAGTCCTTAGTCCCTCAAGATGGAACAAAATATCCCAAGAGATGTGAGTGCACATGAAGCCGAAGGATTCATCAAGTCAATTCAAAAACTTGTTCTTCTTAACATACTTCTGGCACTCAACTTCTCTTCCCATTGTCATCCTAAACATGCCTAACTTGTGCAAGGATACATGCATATCTACCCTCCAATCAATGTAATTGAAGGGTGTAAGGATTATAGGTACGTGAGCTGAATAATTCTCCATCTTTCTGTATGCTGATCAGTCGATTCCTCAATAAGCTATGCAGATACCTTCAAAGAACATTGCAAAACGAATTCAATTTGCAATCGTATGTCAGTACAATCCTTTCCACCTCGACATGTGCACTTTCTCAGAGTCTATCACACCTAGATAGACTTCTCCAGACAAAATCCATAGGGATCAATGGTATGATTCTAGGAATTATGTGGAAACCCAACTGCTTCTGGTGCACAACAAAGGTCAGACAAGGTTTGTTAGTAACTTGAGCAAGGCTCTAAAACGATGTTAAATTTGTGAACCATTGATATACAAGAAAATATGAAACTTGTAGGAAGGGGATTAAGCATTGGAAAAATCAAAGAGAATGTACACTGAAAAAAAATTCATGCCACAAATTTAGGATAAATCGGAAAAGAATTTCTTAGATAATCACAACATTAATCTTCATTCACTAATCCATAATTCAATGATTATACAATAAATATAATTCAAATGCCATGGATAGGATTCAAATCAACCAGCTCAAGCTGATTGAATAACTAACTGAGTGTGTCTAAATCACTGCTGGAACTCACTAGTCTAACTCCGACTGTCTAAATCAGTCTACAATCAACTAACTAAGGAGGTAGGTGGGAAAAAGGTGCCACTCTCCCTTGATGTATGTAAAATAGGTGCTAGGATAACTGAAAGCGATATAACTAATTGTAACTGGAGATTAACTCAGCATAACTGCTTCTCTACCACAATCGACTAATGGAGGTTATTGGTGGCACTCATAGTGGTCTCCTATAATGTAGGGATTTCTCCCAGAGGCACATAAACTCATGCATGTACATGCAGTAAGTGGAAAATAACCTCTAGGTGTGTGCCCCACACTCTAGTACAGTAATAATTACCCCCTAAGTTAGGAAAAATGACCAAATAGACTATATTGGAAAAAGGAGGATTAATTAACCCTAACAATGCCATGGGGGAAGTATTAATGCAACATAAAAATAAATATGCCATCACTATGAAACCTTCTCTAAAGAAATAATTAACTATCCCACCTATGCTACATAATTTTATGCATTAAGACAAAGTGTGAAGAAGTGGAAACATTACCTAATGGGTAAAGAAAAAATCATACATATTGATCAGCAACCACTACAATATATTCAATCACAAACAAAGCTACAACAAACAAGACATTTAAGGTGGATGAATTTTCTACAACAATTTCATCTCATTATTAAGTACAAGAAAGGAATTCATAACAAAGTTGCAGATATGTTATCTAGACATCCAATAAGTGCTTCTATTGTCATTCAATAAAGTCCTTTGGTACATTCAAGTTATCTTAAACACTATACTAAGGATGAAGACTTTAAAGAAGTATATGAATAACTAATGCATGGATCTAAAAATGAAGAATTAGACTATCATAGTCATGACAAGTTGTTTTATCATCTTGGAAACATCCGTATTCCACAAAGTGAAAGAGTGCATGTAATACGAGAAGCTCATACTTATCTCATTTTAGTACATTTTGGGGTAGATAAAACTGTAGCACTGTTGAATATAGTCATTGATTTCAAAGAAATTCGGTAATGACAAAGGAATAACCAAGGACATGATGGAAGGGAAAAATCAGTGTAAAGGAAAAGGAATAACCTAGGACATGATGACATGGAATACATGATGATGTTCCATGTGTGTTGAGTCTGGAAATACATATGATGGTGTACTGATGCTATCATGAAGTCAGTGTTTCAATTTGACATCATTCTAGAAAAGTATGGCAATTTTTTGAAACTTTGAAAATTCACAAAGTATGGAAATATTAGTCAAAACTT
Organism: Pseudotsuga menziesii; assembly: GCA_001517045.1. Taxonomy (NCBI): domain Eukaryota; kingdom Viridiplantae; phylum Streptophyta; class Pinopsida; order Pinales; family Pinaceae; genus Pseudotsuga; species Pseudotsuga menziesii. The sequence goes on along the minus strand of LPNX010366380.1, from coordinate 202,398 downwards.
CCCTAAGGAGATTCCTGGCCCATCCTGTCAGGATATATCTTGTTGAAGTGAATATTTGAACGGCTCAGATCATAGGAGAGAGAAATATCAATGGTCTAGAATAGTTTCCACAACGCCAAGGTGCAAGCTTGTTAAAGCTGCAAGAAGACTATTGCGGAAGTCATTTTTGAAAATTTATGAAAAGAAGATATGCAATCCGCAACCCACAAATCCACAATACGTAACCCACAATCCGCAATCCGCAATCTGCAAACTGACTACGGAAAGAGCGTTGCGGCCACAAAATAGTGGAAATTCATTTTGAAATTTTGGAAATGCACACCCGCAATTCGCAATTGTGGAAGGAATTTGCGAATCTTGTTTGAAAAAAGTTGGAAGGAATTCCCGCAACCCACAACCCGCAATTGCGAAAGCGGAAAGATAAATGCAGAAAGCTTATTGCAGAAAGATCATTGCAGAAGAAATTTACAGAATCCTATTTTGAAAAAGGTTAAAGGAATCCCCACAACCTGCAACCCACAATTGCGGAAAGGTAATTACGGAAGAAGAAATATATTTGCATAAAGGAAATTACAGAAAGATTTATGTTGCAAAAAGGTCGTTGCGGAAATGAAATTGCAGAAATATTTCTGTTGCAGAAAGGTCTGTGTGGAAAGGCAACTGCAGAAGGATTTATGCTTGCACAATGTATTTAAATGTCCACATAGGATTGTGAAGTATGCCTGCACATGGCGAAGAATTCCCACACAAGGTATATAAAATTTCAACAAAGAAGCACCTTAAAGGTGTTTAGATATGCTTGAAGATGTTGGAATCACGAGCATCAGCTGCAGACATATACATCATAAAAGGAACCATATCTAAATGATCAACACGTGTGAAATTTTGATGCTTGAAGAAATTACTTATTTAGAGGGAAGAAAGATAAAAGGAAAGACATGATCTGATAAGCTACATGAGTAAGCTACAGATTAATTAAGATGCAATCATCTGCAATGATAAGCTTTAGGAATTGTTAAAAGATGTCATGAAACAAACAAAATGTTTATTATTAAGCAAGAGATATAAAACATATATACCATAAACAAATATATAATAAACATAGTTTATTCTCCCTGTAGCAGAACAATTATTGTATACATATAAAGAATTATTGTAGATTCATGAAAAGTGATTGCATACTTATAAAGGATGAGTGCATTGAAGAATGGAAAATCCGTGATTGCGAAACAAAGTGTTTAATGTTACAAATTAAACATGATTAACATATAAACGTAATATTTTAATAATTGAACAACGCAGTAAGGAAACACGTTTGATGAAGAGGCACATTTTATGAAGTGATGTGTTTGATGAACAAGCACGAATCCATATTGAAAGGGCGCAACAATGAAAGTCTAGAACGAATAGATGCATTTGTAAAGAAATATGAATGATGTTAAAGGTATTTATAACCAAGATTTCAAGTTTAGAAAAGGTGTCTCTGTAGTACAGATCCATGTAGCAGCAACAACAAAAGATAGATACCAAGGAAGTGATGAGAAACCAGTGACAAAATTGAAGACATAAGAAGATCTGGAATTTTTGATAAAAACATATTAGGGTGGCAGGGTGGCACTAGGGCAGGAAACATGCATGCAAGGGGGTTGTAGCATCCTTTCAATAGTAATTCATAAAACCAGGGGGTTGTATCCTCCTTCCAGTGGTAGCTGGTAAATAGGGTGTCATAGCATCCTTTCAGTAGCAACTGATAAACCAGGGGGTTGTAGCCTCCTTCCAGTGGTAGCTGGTAAATATGGTGTCGTAGCATCCTTTCATTAGCAGCTGATAAAATCAGGGGGTTGTAGCCTTCTCCCAGTGGTAGCTAGTAAATAGGATGTCATAGCATCCTTTCAGTAGCAACTGATAAAACTAGGGGGTTGTATCCTCCTTCTAGTAGTTGCTGGTAAATAGGGTGTAGCAACATCCTTTTCTATAGAAGCATGCATAAAATATTTGTAAATACAATTTTCTAGTAATAGAAATTGTTGGTGGTTTTCCCAATTGGGATTCCATGATAAAATTTGCGTTCCTTGTATCTTGTTTATCACATGTGTTAATGAATAAGTTAAAAGTGGTTTTAATTGTTAAAAGTTATGAATACTGATTCACCCCGCCCCCTTAGTATTGTCCAATATTCCAACAAGCACAATTGCAATTTTTTCTTATTGGCCTAAGATGAATTATATTGCGTCGAAGTGCATAAAAGGATGTTTATGAGTGCAACGAGTAAGCCAAGTACTAAAAAGTTAGGATTTTACACTCCACTTGCAATTCGTTCTCATCCATGGGAAAGTGTGTTAATGGAATTTGTAGGAGGGTTACCTATGTATAGAAAATGACAAGATTAATTATATGTTGTTATGGATAGGTTCAACAAAATCTGCATTCTAATTCCTTGTAAGAAGAAGGTCACAAATGAGTTGACTGATCATTTATTATTTCAACATGTATGGGTTCATTTTGGGTTACCTAGTTCTATTATATCTAATAGAGATTGCCTCTTTCTTGGGAAATTTTGGTCATATCTAGAGGAACTTATGGACACAAGCTTGAAGAAAAGCACAACATTCCATCCACAAACCGTTGGACAGATTAAAGTGGTTAACCAAATAGTTGTACATCTTCTTCAAGGGTATTGTTCCAAGCATCCTAAGCTTTGGGATGAGAAATTTGAGTATGTTCAACATGCCTACAATAAATACATACACTCTTCTCCATTTGAGACATGTTTGGGGCATTTTCCAAAGTCTCCCTTAGACTTTGTTTTTGGGAACGATTCAGTGGAATATGGACAAATTGATGTGATAAAGATTTGAAATTTATTCAGCAGATCTAGTTGGTTTATCAAATAGTGCAGGAGCAATTAGAATCAAGTTAGGACAAGTAAAAAGAAAGACATGACAAGCATCGGGTACACCATCACTTTCAAGTTGTTGATCAAGTTTGGCTTCATATCAACAAAGACTAACTCTAAGGTAAAGGTAGAAAGTTGAAACCAATCAGGTATGGATCTTTTACAATTTTGGATCAAGTTTGTAATAATGCTTTTTGGTTAGATTTTCCTCCTTATATGAAAATTTATTCCATTTTTAATGTGGAAAGATTAAAATTGTATGAGTCTCCTATTATTGTGGTCAAAGATGTATAGGTCCAATTACCTTTTGTTGAGGAGTTTGCTCCTGAGTACCTTAATGAACTTCAAGGAGATGTAATAATTGATAAGAAGGCCAAAAAACCATGAAGAGGTGATTTGGAATATCTTTGTGTGGGGATTAAGGGAATACAACCAAGAAAGGCACAATGGCTAGAGACCGAAAGAGTGAGGGAACTGTACCCCCAGCTATTTTTTGAATGCTGCCATGCTTTTTGAGGCCCAAAAGCTTTATAGTGGGAAGGAATGTTTTGGGAGGATCTCCAATATTGATCAAAATTAAAGTATTCAAAATGAAAATAAAATATTACAATAGCACAGAGCTCGTGGAGATCTTTCCAGTGACATTTGTTTCGTGCAAAACGACCTCCATTCATGAAAGTTATTGAGTTCTAAAATTACAATAAAAAATGTAAACATGGAAAAGACACATGGAACACCCATAGGGTGCCACGTAGCATGTATAATCATCATATAGGTGACATGGAATCCCTACAGCACACCATGTGGAGGCTCCAAGGTGAATAGATAGATGAGTTAGACCAATGGAAAGATGACAAGTGACATGGTAGGAATTTATGTGGACCAACCCAGACCTGCCAAGTGTATCTTGGTTGGCACTTCATTGGTTTAATTACCAAAAAAATATATGGAGTCATGGAGAATCAAATCCTGTACCTGGTCTCCACCCAAGTATCCACCATATCTTCCTAGCCAGGATCTCCACCTATTGGTTCTTAACCACTATGATCTTAACTTGTATTTATAGTTGTAGGGTTATTTTGTTGGAAAAAGGGATGGGACAATGGATTATCCCTTGACCCCAAGTGTAATGTGTTTGCCATAACAAAATTGGAACCAAGGTTCAACAATCATATGCCAACTCATTGAATTGGTGGTCTAATAAACAAGCCACATATCCACTATCCAACTCTATCCAATAAACAAACCACATATCCACTATATAATATATATCATTTCTATCCAACAAACAAAATGCATATTCACTATATAATATATATCGTTCCAAATTAAAAGAGGATGAGAGAGAGGCTTGGGGGATTGACCCCAGGACTTCCTCTCCCCCATTCCAATGTTTTACCAATGGGGTACGACCCATTCCTTCAATAAGGATTGGTACAATATATTTAAAAATTTGTTTGGATTTGTAATCCCAAAAAAGGTCATGTGGCAATGATTTTGGGGCCCAAAAAACCATATAAACCCCTATTTCAAGCTCAAAAAACACAGTTCGAAACATGAATTATGCACATATCTTGAGGTGGTTTAGGGTACAAATAAGTACAGCTCGCACAAGCATGATAAAAGGTATTTTTTGAAGAGTGCATCAGAGGAGAATTCAGGTAAGATAGGTCGACTTTATACTCATTTTTCTCAGAATTTCGGGAGGAACACAATGGTGCAGTCTATTTTTGTGTTTTCCTAACAAAAAATAGAAGTTTTTCCATAACACATGTATGTAATCCTTTGAAGACTTAATAATATCAGCCTTCTCATTAGAAGTGGCCCCGAGACGCAGCGCAGGAGGGGTGAACTTGGTTATCCTTTGCTATCCACAATTATATGGTTTGCATACATATTTATTTGCTTTATGTGGTTTTGATTAAGCACTGAAATTTGTCTTTTTGAAATTATTTTTATGAGGTTAATTATTCATTTTTTACATGCAATTTTATGGTTAAAAAGATCCTAAAAATTTCATACCACTAGAGGTAGTTTTGGGATGTTTGCTCAAATGTTCAATGTTTCATCATAAGAGTGCAAACAATTCATAAGATTGATGTCATACATCATGGAATCAACATCACTAGAAGGTGGTCCGATATTGTTTACATGTGGATTTGTTAGGGCCCAAGATCACTTAAAATACCATTTCTGCATTCCAAAAACATTGCTTTGACCGGTGTTTGAACAAATTCCAATGCACTAATGGTGGAAGCTAGGAGAGATTGAGGAGAAGAAATACCATGCCACACTCATGGTGCATAAAACTCATATTCCATATTTTCTATATTCAATTCGAAATCATTCCAATGAACTATGTAGGTTGTGAGCAATGTATCACCATAACTCCCCTTATTCAGCTGATTTTACAATATCCAACAAAAATTAAACATATTCAAAATGAATTTGCAGTCCCATGAAGGTCAAACTCCTTGATTATCCTTTTTCACTTGAGCAATTTCAATATTTTCTCAACAGTTCCATCTACAAGAATTTACAAGTTTTGCTAAAACCCGTAGCTAGTGTTTTAGAGATGTTCATTGAAAGGGATTGCTTCAGAGTTATGTGAGGGATTCTACTTCAAAGTTCTTTAACAAAGTATGTGATAAGTTCAAAAATACTGCCACTTTCACACATTGAGGCTAGCTTATGGTTCATCTTCATATGTTTGCTATTTGCTAGATACCGTCGTCTCCTTTATTCTTCCAATTTTGTCATCATTGACATTGTCATAAGATCAGTCAAGAAAGCTCCTCCTACATTGTTGACATCAATGACACAAATGGATCAGCAAAATTTAGTTACATAAAGATATTTCTTGGATTTGGTAATGAAAAAAAAATCATAATGAAGATGATAACTATTACCTACATAATTGAAAGTGAAGTATATGTGGAACACCATATATTGAACATAATCTAATCATTGTAATAATTAATTCAAAGGTTCGATGATAAATATGGATATGGATCATAATATTACATGTTTATGTTTATGATATATGTGGATGGTTACATAATAAGGTCAATTGATGATTGTTGTAAGTTAGAAATCTTGAGGAGAAGGCCATTATGATAAAACCACAACCCTATGATTGCAACATGTTGTTGGTTGATTATAGTCTACCAGTGGGATATATGTCCAAAAGAATCTAGAGCCTGATGTTGTTTCTTGCACGTGATTTTTTTTGGCAAGATGGATCGCTCGAGGGTTTGTATAACAACGAAGGGGATCCCTAAGCCTATGAGGGTGAGTGTATCAAGGAATATAAAGACCAACATAGTGATAGATCATTTTCCTCTAATTATTTCAATGCATCCAAAATGAACTCACAGGTGTATGTGGTGCACTATATGGTGAAATTATCAACCTTTAAAGAAGATGGCATGATATAGAAAGTAATAATGTGGTACAAACTTAGATCCAAGAATTTTGATAGCGCCTATTATTGTGCTAGAACTAGGATAAGAATAGTTGTAAAGTCACCAAATGACCAAACATCAGCATGCATTTTCCTTCAATTTGAGTCTTTCTTGCACCAATAACGATGTAGAATATGCGGCTTTAGTGTTGGGTCTCCATCAACCTCATACCTAAATATTAGGGAACTAAATGTCCTCAATGATGTTTATATAGTCATGAAGTTGAACTAATCATGTAGAACTAAGGTGCTCAACTTCACAGAGGTTGTATAATGGTGCACTAATATTTTTGGTTTTAAATAATAGAGAAAAATGTTGGATGATGAAGGTAAGGTAGATATGTAACTAAAAGCCTCTGGAAATGTTGCTCGAGTTTATAAATAATCCACATCTTGGAAGCATGACCAATCTATCCAATTGTATGTTTGAGGAGCATGATGGAAACATATTTGTGGTTTGTGCAATAAATCCAATAGCTACATGGAAAAAGTTGTTGATCAATTGCAATTTGAATAAATTAATGAATCATGTAATTGTGATTTACTTCCTATATGCTTTATTTACTAAACAATTTTTGAATTTCATAATTCGTAATAGTTTTATCTAATTGAGTATATTTTGTGTAATTACATACCCTCACTATATATATTATAGATTACAAATGTTCTTTTTTGTATTGATTATGATTTGGAACGATTTCCTCTTTTCACATTAGAAGAAAATAAAGAAATTTGTAGAGCCATCATGAATGAATTCCAACCAGAGTCCCATTATGCAAATTTTTGTAGCGTCCCCCCTACTCTACCAATGCTCTGATACCACAATGTCATGAACCCCGTTCCGATACACTGACTGATATGCAGAATAATTTAAAACTTATTATCTCTTTCTCTTCTAACACATTCATGGGTCATGTAACATCCTTTAACATTCATTCTCAGGATTAACAACCACTGTAACAGTTGTTCCGTTGCCAACAGATCCACTCTGTAACCGGAAATGTCATTTCCACACAAAACTCAGCCTTTCCACACTTTGCCTTCCGCATTATCCCTTCTAGCTTCCGCATTTCCTTGTGGAATCTAGGAATCAGAAACTCAACATTAGAGGGGATCATTCAGCCACATTCCACCTTTCACATTTCGCCTTTCCACCTTCCATTGTAGAACTTGGGAATCAGAAACTCACCTTTGAAAGAATTACTTAACCACTATTTTCCTTCCACTGCAGAACTCGAGAATCTGAAAACCAAGAAATCGATACCCTGAATTGTTCACTTTCCGCTTTCCACCTTCCATCTTCCGCACTCTATGGGTGGATCTCGAAAATAATAAAAAAACTATTTTCCTTAACCTTTTCCCCATTTTCTGCCTCCCGCCTTTCGTGTTCTGCAGGCGGATTCTGAAGTGTGGAAAACACACTTTTTCCTGAGAATATCCGGCTCTTTTCCTGCTTTTGCCTTTCGCGGGAGGATCCTAGAGTGTGGAAAACCAACATTATTATTTGTTTGAACTTCTCTCTTCTACCTCCCTCCTTCTACCTTCTGTAGGTGGATTATAGGGTGCGAAAATTCTTGAGTCAGATGGCTTCTAACTCTATACCCAGGCTTCTAGCCTCCATGATCATAAGAAAAATACATTGAAACATACGAGGCATATACATATGCAAATGCAGGAACATTTATCAATAGTAAACTCTACTGAATTCATTATCAAGCATTCATCATCTTCAATTCATTCATAATAATTCTACATAATCAGTATATTCATAAGCAAATACATTGTAGAAATAACACAACAGAGAATAATTATCTTGAAGATGAAGTTGTCTCGCAACTAGTTATGTCGATGCAACGTTCCACCCAACCATAGGCTAATTGTGTTCATTAATCTCTTAACATAACTTCCAACCCCGAGCTGGGAATGAATTCCAAAAGAAACTATGGAACAACAGATTCAAACACAACCATATCATATCACACACAGTCAAGCCAACCTTTAGTTGGGTTTATCAAACTGTCTAGCCAAGCCAACACACGGTTGGGTTAATCAGGCTGCAGGAAATCAAGCCAACACACTGCTTGGTTTGTCAGGGTACACAACCAAGCCAACTAGCAGTTGGGTTTATTAGACTGTACACAATCAAGCCAGCATTTACATTAAGGACCAACCAAGCCAACATATGGGTTTATCAGGATACACAACCAAGCATCTCACTGCTGGGTTTATCAGGCTACTTAGCCAAGCCCACATTCATAGTTGGGTTTATCAGGATGCCAAGCCAAGCGAATTTTCGATTGGGTTTATCAGGCTACCCAACCAAGCCAATATATAATTGGGTTTATTAGGCTGTTAGCCAAGCCAATCTATGTTTGGGTTTATCAGGATGCTAGGGCGGTGGAAAGTAAGAATGGCTAATATAGTGGCTCATTCAAGATCTAGGGACACCTCCCCAAGATCTATTTGGCTTGGAATCCATAATACCTACACACCCAACACAAGGAAGCATCCCCTTCTCTCCTCCATAGTCCCTCGGGCTATGCCTTCCCTTCTAGTGCTCTTCAGGGTGTGCATAGAAGATTCACTAGCCACTCTTATATTTTCATGAGGTTCCTTTGGACATTAGGTTTATCAATCCCATTTAGTGTCTCTTACACTCCTAAGACTTGCATACTATTAAGACCTAAACCAGGGTGCACATCACAACAAACCACAAGGAGACACATCAACACAAGGCTCCACTCTGTAATTAAGAGAATCAGGGCTTCACGCCACTCTATAGTTCAGAATAACACTATGACCCATTAAACATGGTATTGGAAAGGGAAAATACTTGTATAAATGCGTAGCAACACTCTTCTAGCTCTCGTTGCATCTGCAGACCATGAACTACATTGAACAACCACTTCCCCCTGACTCAGGATAATGAACCATGCATAATGGATAATGGATCGAAATGATCAACAACATTAAGGTGAAAACAAGGATGAAGGGCTGGGCACACATCCCTGTGATTACTTTCCTCAGAAGCAAGAATGAAGAATCCCAGACTGCAAGCTGTAGGCAAGCTCAGTCATGAAATCGATTTCCATTCCTTATCTTCCCAAGGAATTAACTGCCTCAATCAATCTTCTGGAAGAATTAAATGATTGAGTACATGGGCTGAGAAAGGTAGCCGAGGGTTTATGGGTTCTCCCATTGAAATCTGGTCTCACCCTATGGCTCAGGAGTTGACTAACTCCCCTCCCTATTCCTTGTGAAATAATGGCCCATCTCTTATGTTGCAATGCATAGCTAGTTGTGGTATTTTATTAAATTGCATTTTTACATGATATCTTAAAATATGTTGTGCTTGACTAGCAATATAACCATAGGTATCAACCCCGATCACCTATATACAAAACACCAAATTAATGGTAGGGCCTTGGCCTTGAGCTCCTTGCCATGGTTTAAATACAATATATACATCATGTACAATTTTAGTACCACGGGGTCAAAACTGGGGTGTTACATTCCCCTCCCCCTTCATTAGCACTATCCTCATTGATTTACAAAATTGAACAAAACTGGAAGTACCAATCGCATGGAATCCTCCAGCTCCCACGTAGCCTCATCCAGACCATAGTGCTTCCACTGCACCTTTACTTGTACAATGGATCGATTCCGGAGCACTGTGACCTTCCTCTCAAGGATGTGCAATGTCTTGGTTTGGAACTCTCCCTCTTGTTGCACCTGAATCACATCTCAATTTATCACATGGTTAGGACCATGTATATAGTTCTTAAGCAAAGAAACATGAAAAACATTATGAGCTCCAGTGCTAGTGGGAAATGCAAGTCTATATGAAACTGGCCATATTCTTTCAAGCACTTCAAAAGGCCCACAATATCTAGGTGACAGCTTGGCACAACTTCTAAGCTCCAAGGAACTCTTCCTTGGCCTCACTCTAAGGTAAACATGATCCCCAACACAGAACTCCCTGTACACAATATGCTTATCTGCATAGCTCTTCTGTCTATCCTAGGCTGCTTTAAGGCTCTGCCTAATCTTTGCAACCTCTTGATCCATTTCCTTGAGCAATTATGGACCAAGCACAATCACAATCCTATTCACTGGATTATCCCAAGTCACAGGTGTCCTACACCTTTTTCTATGCAAATATTCATATGGACTCATTCCCAATGATTCTTGTTGCCATTATTATATGCAAATTCTACCGAGTGTAAATAATCCTCCCACTTGGATGGTTTTTCCATCACATACATGCGAAGCATGTCTTCAAGCTCATAATTCACTCTCTCTATCTTTCCATTAGTCTGAGGATGATAGAAAGTGTTGAATTTCAACTTCTTACCCAGATTTGCAATTAGACCCTTCCAAAATTTGGAAGTGAACTTAGTATCCCTGTCAGAAATGATTGCCTTAGGAAATCCATGCATTATGAAAATATCCTTCATGAATATTTTTGCAATGGAATCAACCTTATACGTGGATTTGACAGGTATAAAATGTGATGCCTTTGTCAACTTCTCCACCATAACCATGATGGAATCATGTTGTCTCGCAGTCATTGGAAATCCTATAATAAAATCCATGGAAACAACTTCCCATTTCCAGTCTAGGACTGGAAAAGGCTGCAATAACCTTGCTAGGTGTTGATGCTCAACCTTTACATGATGAAATTTCATGCACTTAGAAATATACTCAGCAATGTCCTTTTTCATTCCTGGCCAGAAATACTGCTTTCTGGCTGTAGCAATTGTTTTTTGATATCTCGGGTGACTAGAATATGGAGCTTGATGGATTTCATCCATAACAATTCTCCTCAAGTCTGCCACATTTGGAATATAAATCCTATTCTTATAAGTAAGAAGCTCATCTTCTTTCAATTTATATCCCTCATACTTCTTTTAAAGGCTTTGCTACTGCAACTTGTCCTTTATCTACACATACATTTCATATTCAGTAGTATGATTAACAATCTCCTGTCTCAAATATGGTTGGAAAATACTAAGATATTCCACATGCATTTCATGCACCTTCCTACTGAGTGCATAGGCTACTTTATTTTGTTTTCCTTTTATGTGCTTGATTTCAAAATAAAACTCACACAAAAACTCCAGCCATCTAGATTGCCTAGAATTTAAATTTGGCTGATCAAACAAGTATTTCAGACCACAATGGTATGTCTTTAGTATTCCTGGCCAGAAATACTACTTTCTGGCTGTAGCAATTGTTTTTTGATATCCCAGGTGACTAGAATATGGAGCTTGATGGATTTCATCCATAACAATTCTCCTCAAGTCTACCACATTTGGAATATAAATCCTATTCTTATAAGTAAGAAGCTCATCTTCTTTCAATTTATATCCCTCGTACTTCTTTTCAAGGATTTGCTACCGCAACTTGTCCTTTATCTACACATACATTTCATCTTCAGCAGTATGATTAACAATCTCCTGTCTCAAATCTGGTTGGAAAATACTAAGATATTCCACATGCATTTCATGCACCTTCCTGCTGAGTGCATAGGCCACTTTATTTTGTTTTCCTTTTATGTGCTTGATTTCAAAATAAAACTCACAAAAAAACTCTAGCCATCTAGCTTGCCTAGAATTTAAATTTGGCCGATCAAACAAGTATTTAGAACCATAATGGTCTGTCTTTAGCTTAATTTTTATGCCCATTAACTAATGTCTCCACATCTTGAGAGCATGCACTATGGCTGCAAGTTCTAGATCATGAGTAGCATAGGTCTTCTCATGCTCCTTCAACTTTATGGACTCATAGTATACCACCTTGTTTCTTGCATAAGAAATACTCCAAGTCCTTTATTACAAGCATCGATACACACCACAAAGTATTTTTTTGGGTTTGCAATTTTCAGAATTGGTTCACTTGTAAGAAGATTCTTCAATTGCTGGAAGATTTCTTCACATCTTGGTGTCCATTCAAACTTTATCCCCTTATTTTGCAAAGAAGTGATTGAATGTGAGACTTTGGATAAGCCTTCAATGAACCTCCTATAGTATCCTGCAAGTCCCATGAAAGATCTCACATTTGTCACATTTCTTAGAGTTGGCCAATTCATGATGGCCTCATCTTTTCAGGATCCATAGATATTCCTTCCTCTGAGATAATGTGACCCAAATAATGAATTCGATCTTTATAAAAGTCACATTTGCTCAACTTTGCATACAACTTATGATCCCTTAGCAATTTCAATGTCAGTCTCAAATGTTCTTCATGCTTTTCCTCATTCTTAGAATAAATGAGAATGTCATCTAGGAAAACAATAACAAACTTGTCCAGATACTTGCTGAAGACACTATTCATGAGACACAAAAATGTAGCAGGTGCATTTGTGAGACCAAATGGTACCGCTAAAAACTCATAGTGTCCATACCTTATTCTGAAGGTTGTCTTAGGAATATCTTCCTCTTTGATTCTTACATGATGGTAACCAGACCTCAAGTCAATCTTTGAAAATACCTTTGCTCCTCTCATTTGATCAAAGAGGTCATCAATTCGAGGTGAAGTGTATGTATTCTTCACAATGACTTTATTCAACTGTCTGTAATCAATACATAACTTGGGTGTACCATATTTATTTTTCACAAATAGGACTGGTGCTCCCCACGGGGACACACTTGGATTGCTATACTTCTTTTCCAACAACTCTTGTAGCTACATCTTCAGCTCTAGCAATTATAGTGTGCTCATCCTGTAGGGTGTCTTGGACACTGGTGCTGCTCTGGGCACAAGGTCAATTATAAAATCAATGTCTCTCTTTGGAGGAAGTCTTGGAATTTCATCAAGAAAAACATCCCTGAATTCTTGCAATACATGAAAATTCCTCCAACCTAGGAGATTCATTCTCTCCTGCCTGCAAAAAATGGGCTGCATACAATATACAACCTTTCATACATAACTTCTTCAACTTCATTGCCTTCCTTCCTTCCACCATTCACTATGAAATCTAGGAATCAGAAACTCAACATTCGACGGGATTATTCAGCCACATTCCGCCTTCCACACACAACCAAATCATATCACACACAGTCAAGCCAACCTTTAGTTGGGTTTATCAGACTGTGCAACGAAGCCAACACATAGTTGGGTTTATTAGGCTACATGCAATCAAGCCAATACACTGCTAGGTTTATCAGGATACACAACCAAGCCAACTAACAATTGGGTTTATCAGACTGTACACAATCAAGCCAACATTTACATTAAGGACTAGCCTAGCCAAAAAAATGGGTTTATCAGGATACACAACCAAGCCATCTCACTATTGGGTTTATTAATCTACTCAGCCAAGCCAACATTCACATTTGGGTTTATTAGGCTGTCCAGCCAAGGATCACACATGGCCAAATGCACAACAAGACACAACCAAGCCAACTACTAGTCGGGTTTATTAGGCTTCCCAACCAAGCCAATATCTAATTGGGTTTATCAGGATGCCTAGCCAAGCCAATATACAATTGGGTTTATTAGGATGTCAACCAAGCCAATCTGTGTTTGGGTTTATCAATATGCTAAGGCAGTTGAAAGGAAGAATGGTTAAGCTAGTGGCTCATTCAAGAGCTAGGGACACCTCCACGAGATCTATCTGGCATGGAATCCATAATACTTACACACCCAACAAAAGGAAGCATCCCCTTCTCTACTCCACAGTCCCTCAGGCTATGCCTTTCCTTCCAGTGCTCTTGAGGGTTTGTATAGAAGAATCACCTACCACTCTTGTCTTTTCCTAAGGTTCCTCTCGGCACTAGGTTAATCAATCCAATTTGATGTCTCTTCCACTCCTAAGTCTTGCATACTATTTTAGACCCAAACCAGGGTGCACATCACAACAAACCACAAGGAGACACAACAACACGGGGCTCCACTCTGTAACACAGTGAAACAAGGTTTCACACCACTTTGTAGTTTAGAATAACACTGTGACCCATCAGCCAAGGTCTCAGCAAAGGAAAATACTTATAGAAACACATAGCAACACTCTGGTATCTCTCACTGCGTCTACAGACCATGAAACACACTGAACAACCACTTCCCCTTGACTCAAGATAGTGAACCATGCATAATGGATAATGGATTGGAACGACCACCAATGTTTAGGTGAAAACAAGGATGACAGAATGGGCACACATCACTGTGATTACTTGCTTTAGAATTAAGAAGTAGGCTTCATAGACTATAGGCTATAGGCTGCAGGCTACACACAAGCTCATTCATGAAACCGACTGCAATGCCTTGCTCTTCCCAAGGCATTAACTGCCTTAACCGCTCTTGTGGAAGAATTAAATGATTTATTATAGGGAACGAGAAAGGTAGTTGGGGGTTTATGGGTTCTCCCATTGGCATCTGGTCTCACCCTATGGCTCAGGAGTTGACTAACTCCAGTCACTATTCCTTTTGAAATCATGCCCCCATCTCTTACGTTGCAGTGCATATCTAGCTGTGGTATTTTATTAAATTGCATTTTTACATGACATCTCAAAATATGTTGTGTTTGAATAGCACTATAACCATAGGTATCAACCTTAATCACCTATATACAAAACACCAAATCAATTGCAGGACCTTGGCCTCAAGCTCATTTCCATGATTTAAATACAATACATACATCATGTACAATTTCAATACCATGGGGTCAAAACCGGGGTGTTACAATTGTCCACTTTATGATGTTTGTGCTGATTTAACACATCTTCTAGCCATTCAAATAAACCATGGCTAATGGAAAAAAGTGTGGTTGCATATATGATTTTTAATGTACCATGCACATGTACATTCATTATTTCCATATTAATCAAGTACATCAATAGAATTCTTACCAGCCTCATTGAAACCTATTTCCATGTCAACTACAATTGGAAGAGTTTTCTTAGAAACAAAATCTTTGTGGCAAAGCAAACCATAGTTTCCCCATGGCATCATTATAGTTTGACCAGTCGATAAAAATTAGAAATGGCTCATTCATCCATTGCATGGTTGGGTGATGATTCAAGTGATAGGCCATTGGGGTGAACCTATGGGAAATATTGTTGTGTATGTTTTAATGATGATATCTAAGGACATAGTAAATGTATTTCAGATGCAAATAATAAAGTGCATTGTTGATTATATTGACTATGACTATTTGATCTCTTTCAAATATTTTTTTTTTGTTGAAAGCAGAAGCTCTTTATTCTTTATTTTTTGTTGAAAAAACATGTCTCAATGTAATTCTTCTCTCATTATCTAGTCAAGTTTTTTATTTAATGTTTTTTTTAAAATGTCGTTTACAAAATGGGAACGAAAGAAATTGAAAACATTTATCCTTGTTTGAATATATGCATCTTTTATCTAGTGAACATACCATTATTTATGTTACGAGTTGATACTAGGATATGCATTGACCACATATAGATTGAATAATAGATGACCATTTATATGTCATTTTTTTATCAATGTTTATTGATGTCCTAATCCAATCTTTGTTGTTGTTTATCGATGTTATATGTTTTTATTCTTTGTACTCTCCCATATCACCTCATCATGATTATGATAGTTTAGAACTATTTAATGACCCTGAGCCCCTTGGTTCTATTAGAGGACATGCTAATGAATGGGGTTTTGAAATTAATGGTTTGATGGAGGCTAAAGTCACTCCAAAGTGATAAAAAAATACAAATTTTCTTTCAAGAATACACTAGTTCAACACTATGTAATTTTCAAAATTGGATTCGATCAATTTCTTTAATGAATAAGACATTGTTTTTATGAATTCAAGTGCTTGACATGGAATTTTTTTTATAGTCCTTCTTGAGAATAGATGCCCCAATAATTGGGAGTATAAGACATGCATAGGTTTTTAGAGTCTCTACTCCTATTGCACCTACTATTGATGCTTTTACTGCTATTATCACTACTAGTACCTTTCATTGTGCACCTTGTGTTAGTGCTGTCTCATATAATATGACCCCAACTAGTACTACCCCTATATATACCCTTGTGTCTCCTTGATAAAATGTTTATACAAGTCCTAGGACATTGGGCATCATCATTAAGATCATTGGGGGGATACCTATTTATTTATAGATGGACCTTGAACAAGTCCTACTAAAGGGATTAAAACTCCATGCTAATTACTAATCCATCAACATATTTTTATTTTATACAAGACATAATACGTTTACTATGTTGATCTTATGTATCCGATCATAATATATGATTGAAATGAAAGGGTTAATTTGTTCTATGAAGCATTGCAAAAAAGGTTTATTCTATTTGACCCAACAATTAGAACAAGTTATAAATGCCAAAAAAAACTTGAAAATAGAGTTGATGAAACACATGACCACATTGTTGGACCTATATTCAACCAAAATTTGATGGAAACTATGGAAGGGAAGTACTTGAAATCAATGTGAGACAATTTTTTCTATATCCTTAGTCCCTACTCCAATTATGAACATCTTGGAATAATTCCCATATATGAGTGGGCTGCACTAATAAAAAAATTTCAGGAGAAGGAGATGAAAAAAGAGGGATCCTTGCAGCCAAGAGTTGTAAAGCCACAAAGGTAGATATAATAATATGACATAAAATGAACTTATAACTATGCATTTGACCATACTGATCAAAACACATTAACATGCACTTCACACTTTTCATAGACTCAAAGACATTACAAAGGACGCATAGGTTATACTAGAGAAGGTTAGGAAACAAAAACATGTACTAGGGGGATATGTTAAATTAAAATAGAGATATGCAACTACTAAGATTTAAAAGTGGCTGTTATTGATTTTTTCAATTATAATTAAATTTTTTTATTTACTAAATTGCATTATTTTATTGTATCTAATCGACAAATTTTGGCGTTGTTCCCACCACCAAAGAGATAAAATTTTCCTTGACCAAAGGTATGAGGCCCTTGTTGAAATGAAAAAAGGAAAGGAATATAACACTTCTGTTGTCAACAAGGAGGTATATAAGTTCAATATTTCATTTTGAATGATTAATTATAGACAAGTTTAGATTTGTTGGTCCTACTATAACTACAAATATGATTGAAAAACATAAATGAAGGTTTCAATATGGACTAGGAGCCATTTTAGAGACTGAAAGTTAGCCCTATTACATCAAGTACGATAACTAGGAAAATTACAAAATTATATTTTTTTGTTTCATGTAAAATATAAACAAAGTCATTTATAAATGGGTTTCTTTAACGGTAGCTAATGTGGGACCTTCTCAACCACCTATATGAAGCCATATCTTACATTCTCAAGAACCAATGGAATCAAGAGGTCAAGAAGATAATCAGGTGTAACATGCGAATGTTAGAATTGTGGATATTCTAAGAAAATCTAGAAAGAAATAATGTAGTAGATATTAAACATTTTGTATGATTGACATTGAATGTTGTACACCAATGTACTATATCTATTGTTTTATGTACTATATAACATTTTTATATATGATATTTTTTTTAACTTTTATTCTACCTCTTTTCCAGTGTGATGTGTGTGTGCATGGATTAATAATTAATTTATTAATAAGTTAAATTTGATTGATTAAGTTAAAATATGTTCGTTTTATTTGAATTTATTTGATAGACATTATTTACCAATCCCCAATATTTGAGTACCTAAGTATTCAAAAGGTTGATTGGAAGGGGACATCTACTTATGATGTTGACTTGCTACTTATAAAAAAATATTTCCCTCTCATGAAGTGTTTTATAGAACATTTGAATACATCAATGTATACTAATTTATATGTTATATTGGACTACCTACCACCAAGGATTCCATGAGAGTTTATACCTTTATAATACATATCATTTTTTTAGGAGAGGATATTGGTATTTAATTTCACTGTCAATTTTACATCTAATGTATACTCTAGGTGGGAATAATAAGAGAAATGTTACAACTCTTTTATACCATCTTTTTAATTCCCATTTTGTCCATGTTTTTGGAAACCTACAAAAATGTGTGGTTCTTTTCATAATATTCTAAAATTTGGAAGTTGTTAGTGAGATGAACACACTTAAGCACTAAAGTTTCTCTGCAACTTATCTATAAATAGTTGTTTCATGACCTGCAAAAGAGTTGTGATTTTAGGAGTCTTTATACTACAAAAAGATGAAAAACAAAAGTGCTCATAGACCATATTACAGTGATATTTATTTATTTAATTCTCACTATGGTGATACCGTGTGACCTTGGGATTGGTCCTAAGATGTACACAAATTTGTTCCCTTAAGAGTCTTAAAGAATCCCCTCTATAGGCCATTTCATTGTGCAATTGCTAATGTGGATCACATTATCTTATTTCCTTGAAAGGGTTCATGGAACTCAGTTTGTTTACCACCCAATAGCAACACATATTGTAATTTAAAATGATAATGGGGAAAAAAACTATGTATAATAGTAAGTTACACTTTGTACTAACTGTTGGAACATAATTCCATCTAGACATTAGGTTTATATAATTTTTTGATCTCTTAGTTTCTAGTAAGTTGTTCCATATCTTATTTAGGATAAATAGTGCATAGTATAGTGTCCTGGATCACATTTTCCCTTTTTGACCATCTTATATAGTGCCCTATTTCATACTTTTTTCTCATGTTTTTACTTCCTAGAATACACTTCTTGCTTTTATCCATCTTTTTTAAGTTTAAGACTACTTTATATTTCTTTTCTCTTGGCCTAGGATGCGCTATATGTGCTAGGATAATTTGGCATGCTTGCCACTTTTTTCCTCAACCATCTTACCAAAAATCCACTCACTAGCTGATTTTATGTCACTCATGGCCTACCAAGCCTAACCTTCGTGACCTCTAGTTATGATTTGGATGGCTACACATGTATAGATTGAGGAATTAGTAAGTCTAAGCCTACTATTGTTGTGAGCTACTTGAATGCCACCTTGGCCTCTCTAATTATCTATTTATATGTATCATATATTGTATTCATATTGATGAATGATACATAAGATGTCTTTACATCAATTGATTTCTCTCTCTTATGTTTTTTCTTCATTATTTCTTCTCAATTATCTTCTATCTTTGTTATAATTCTAAGCAAGTTATAATTAGATTCTAGATACACTATGAAAATTATAATATGGTATCACATCCACATGTTGATCATAGCTTCTTGCAGTAGTGAACCAGAAGTAGTGGAGTTACCACATAAATCATGGGGCAATTGCCTTGAAACCATTGGTTTATCCATTGGAATCTACTCAGGAGTGAAGCACTTTCAAATGTGCTTAATGAATAAAGTAGAGCTCATTAGAGTCAATTAATTTTCCATACAGATATTCAAAGTGTTTTTTTGTAGGTACAATTTCTCAAAATTTGTTCAAGAAGAAGAAGAAAATGGTAAAAATCTCAACACAATTTCAAATTGGTGAAAGTCTCCTTGTAGTGACTCATTACTTTGTTTCTTCCCATGAAGAAGATCTACATGAAGAAGTCATTCGAATTGTCATTGTTAATGAAGAACTCAACTATATATCTCTCTCACTGTTCTTCAATCACTCTTCAATTTTTGATCTTAAGGATGTTATTTCAGCTATTGCTCATTGACCTCCTGTGAATTATCAGAGCGTGAAACTAGGTGATCCCTTGGATGTTCATTACTCATTTGTTACTTTGAATATGGAGAATCTTGTGCATTTTCCATTTCCTTGGTGCACTTAGGAATCTTGTTCCTCCTTCTTGGATTTGATATCCAAAACTATCAGTTCTACTATCATTCCTCGAATTCTAAGTACAATCAACCAATTGTTGCAGCTTGTTCGCATATAGAGCCTCTTAGTGGTTCACTTTTTGATGTGGCATTGGATGTTTTGAGGTATTAAGTTGTTTCATTCGCTCTCACTGTCATTCTTCCTATCCACTTCATTATTTTGATTGACATATGTTCTCATTGTTGCACGGAATATGGAGGACACAACCATTCTCTTGGAGCTTATTCTACTTCATTTGGACCTTCTGTTGAGTATGGTTGTCATTGATGTCAAAGGAGTTCATTAATGAAAAAGGAATAACAAAGGACATGTATGATTATGTGGCATGTGTTTTGAGGTTTCAAAGTCATATGATGGTGTTCTAGTTCTTTCATGAAGTCATTGTTACAATTTGACACCATTCTGTCAAAGTATGACAATTTGCTAAGGACATGATGATGTGGAATGTATGATGATGTGGCATGTGTGATGAGGTTTCAAAGTCATATGCTAGTCTTCTAGTGCTCTCATGAAGTCATTGTTACAATTTGACACGATTCTGTAAAAGTATGAAAATTTGCTGAAACTTTGGAAATTGACTAACTATTGGAAAAATAGTCTAAGTTTCTCTTCGAAAATGCCTGCCATATCTCATGGATTAATGATAAAAATTATATGAGAGTGTCAATAGATATCCTGTTGACTTGTGCAAGTGAACCGTTATCATTTTTATTAAAAGTGTTTGAATAAAAAGGTACATGTTTTCCAAAATGGGATTTTAGACTGTTTTGGGAAATTTGTTGAAACTCTTGCTGAAACTCTAAAAATTGACTAAGTATTGGAAAATCAGTCTAAATTTCCCTAGGAAAATTCTCTCCATGTTTCATATGTTAATGACAAAATTTATTTGTGAATACGAGGATTTATCTTATTGACCTATTCATCTGACCATGGTTTCAGGTTTCCTAAAAGGTTCTTGAAGAAAAAGTTACAGGTATGCCAAATTGGGTTTCAGATTGTTTGGGGAAATTTGTTGAAACTTTTGTTGAAACTCCAAAATTTGGCTAAGTATGAAAATATTTGGTAAACCTGCCTAAATAGTCTCTGTAAAATCCACACTATCTTTTTTGTTTGATGGATTAAATGATTATGAGGGTATAGGCATCTAGAATGTTGATCTATGCATCTAGCCATATGATTAGTTTGTCTAAAAAGTCTCTGAGGACAAAGTTATGAGTCTTCCAAAAGTGCCACATGGCATGATTTGCACTAATTCTACCATATGAACCTATTCCTTGGTAACTTGTCTACCTAGCCATGGTTTTGGTTTCCTCATGGGTGGTCACATGTGTGAAAAATAAGTCTGCCAAGTTACAAAAAAGTATGTTTGCACATATAAGTGTTAAACACAGGAAGTTTGAGAGGCCATTTGTAAATGCACACCAGAGGATATCCTTTAGAAAATAAATTTATCCAATGGTATGGATATGTTCTTTGGTAACTTGTCCTTCTACCCATGGTTTCAATTTCCTCTCTAGTGGTTACACATGTGAAAGATGAACCTACAAGTTAGTGAAAATCATGTTTACCTTAAAAAGAAATATGCCCGCAGGAGTTAAGGATTATGTCTATAACATGGTGACAATATTCCCACACACGACACCCACATATATGGTGAAATTTGTTCATAAACAATGTGAAGAAGAATGACTATCATTATGTTAAAAATAGTAGATTGGTTAATTTTGGATAACATTTTTTTATTATGATTTAAACATAATTAAAATGATGAAGCATTATTTGTTGAAGTTGAATATATTATTAATGAAGCAGAATATATTATTCAAAATAACAACACTATGAAGGATGAAATGATAAATTATAGAAATAAGCTATAGGAATAATTAAAGATAAAGGAATCTAACTACCAATTTTCATCAAAGAAAATAAGCTAATTAAACAAAGAAATTTTATTTGGTGAAAGGACATGTTTGTGAACGGACACGATGAACTCTTGTGATGTCTCGATGAAAAGACATAATGGTTTAATGTAAATACATGATATATCTAAAAATTAAATTTGGTTATGAACATAAAGTGACTTTGCAGTTCAAATTGCAGATGAAAAACATATATCAAGGAAATAAAGAAAAACCAGTAACAAAATTAAAGAAAGAAGATCATACTAGGGTGGTAGGGTGGTTCTAGGGAAGGATGCAAGCCTGCATGGGGTTGTAGCCTCCTTCCAGTAGTGGCTGGAAAATAAGGTGTTGTAGCATCCTTATCTATTCATCTAGATAGAAAAATATAGGGTGTTGGTGCAGCCTTTCTGTAGTAGCAGAAAAACAATTTTGTAAAATTCATCCAATTAACGAGTTTGAGTTTGTGGTTTGCTCTATGAGTTTTCCACAATAAAATTTTGTGTCCTTATTTGTTTTTATTCATGTTGTACTAAATACTAATTATTTTAAAATAAAAAATTTAAAGAAGACAATACTGATTTAGCCCCCCCCCCTTAGTATCGTTGGATATTCCAACAATTGGTATTAGAGTCGGTTCCTTCACTACAGTCTAAACCAATAGGAGGAAGATCTTAATTAAAACCACAATGGATCATTAAGAAGGTTTAGATGCTAATAGAACCCCATTATTCAAAGTAAATAACTATGCATCTTGGAGTGTAAAAATGAAATGCCATCTAATGTCTCTTGGATGCAAAGTTTAAAGGAAAGCTACCCATGAAGTGATTTAACTCTGGAAGAATTGGAAATTTTGCCTCAAAATGTGCCGATCCTAAACAAGGTGATAGTGATGATAAAGAAACCTCTAAGAAACTCAAGAAGAGCAAAGCAGGAAACAAGAAGAAGAAGATCCTTTACACCATGGAAGATAGTGAAGATGAAGAAACAAGTGTAGATGAGGAAACATAAATTCTACTCATGGGAATAGAACCTCAAGCTCTAGATGTGGAAGGAGAGGTGGACCTAAAGGCTGAACTCATAAGTGCTCTTGAAGAATTGAGAAAGATAAAAAATGAAGAACTAACAATTAAGTTTTGAATTATTGTAACTTTGAAGAATAGTCTAAATGTATTTTATTGATGGAACCTTTCAGAGATGTTATTATTCCTCTGTCAGGATGATATTATTGTATTAGGTCAGTATAGAGTCATGAGAAAAACCCTCCGTTGTAAGTTGGGTCATTAGCACCCTCCTAAATATAATATTAAGTTGTTTTGAGTCCTCCTAGAGAAGTCGACCCAGTCAAGTTTAGTAGGGCCGACTTAATTGAGTGAAAAATTAAGTGAGAGGAAGAATATAAATAGAGAGAGGTGCTCCTCATTTGAAACAAATAGACACACACTTGTGTACTGCATGAAAGAGAAAGAGAGTCTTATCTGCAAGGAGGACAAGGACCAGTTTGAGGTTTTATCTTTTATCTTTTTGATCATCTATATTGAGGAAGATTTTCTTCTTGGGTTTTTCCTAGGGTAAATCTGTGTTGATCTTGAGATACTATTTATTTGAGTGATCCTGTATATGCTATTATTGTGAAATTGAATTGAATCTTGGTAATCTAGCTTAGCATATATAATCTCAACATGGTATCAGAGCTAACCTGAATAGGACAACTTTCACAAGGTGAAAAATCCCTCTCTCCCTCTTCGACAAGAAATTAGGGTTTAAGAGAAAATTGGATTTTGAAGATCTGACTGCAATGAAAGTTGCGCCCTCCTAGAGCGCATCCATTGATCCCGAGTTCAAAATTTTTGAGTGGGTAGATCTCCGGGAAAGTCAAACCCCAGTTTGACACTGGACCATAAAACTGCAGAAATCCAGAAAACCAGAAAACTGCTCTGTAGAATCTCTCAATTCAGTTTTGAAAGGTGAAGAATTGAGATCTCCAGAAACCAAGCACACCAGTCAACTCACCTCAATCAAGAACATCTCTTGGTAAGATCAGTTTCTCATTTTCAAGAATTTCAATTTTTTGTAATCTCCTAACAAGATGGCCCTAAGCACCAAGCTTGAGGACAAACTAGAAGGAATGTAGAATTACCGAGCATGGAAATACATAATTGGGCTCATTCTCGAGGAGAATGATCTTGAGAAATATATCGAGAAATAAGTTACAAAACCTGATGAGGTTGAAGCTAAGGAGAAGCACAAAAATGATCTTAATAGGGAACAAAGGATTATTGCTGACTCTATCAAGGATCACTTGATCCCTCAAGTGTCATCCAAGAAGAATACACAATAAATGTATGATGCCCTAGAAAGGATGTATGAAGGAAGAACCATCAACAAAAATATGAATCTAAGAGCTCAATTGAAGAGCACCAAGATGAGTCATGGAGAATCCATATAGGACTATTTCAGAAGCGTCTCTCAGTTCAAGGAACAACTAGAAGCCATTGGAGACACCCTTGATGAAGATGAGTTGGTTATGACTTCTCTCAATGGTCTCACTAGACCCTGGGATTCATTCATCCAAACTATGTGTGCCAGAAAGGAAAGCATGAAGTTTGATATTGTATGGGAAGATTGTATTCAAGAGGAGGCTAGAGTGGCCAATAGAGAATCACTACTGAGGGAAGATGATCAAGCCCTAGCCACCCATACCAAGAGAATAAAAAATCAACCCAACTTCAAGAAGGGAAACCACAAGGAGTCTCAACCTCCCAGAAGGTTCCTAACAACAAGAGAAAGTTTTCGAAAGAGGGAATACTCCAACTTTCAATGTTTCAATTGTGATAAGATAGGACACATTGACATAAATTGTCCTTTGAAGAAATAAGAATACAAGAAGAGGAACAACAAAAAAATACATCATGCATATCTAGCTAAAGATGCAGATGAAGAAGAAGAAGAAGAAGGACCTCGGAGAAAGCAAGCACGAGAAGAATATGCAGAAGAGTATGTACTATTCTCTGCACTCTATGGGTATGTAACACCTAGAGAAGACACATGGCTTATTGATAGTGGTGCTTCAAAGCACATGACGGGACAAAATAAAATTCTGTCAAAACTTGAAGAAAAGAACTCTCCTCAGAAAGTATCTCTAGGATATGACTATCAATATCCAATCAAAGGAATTGGTGAAGCAAGCAACAAGCTTGATTAAGGAAACCCCTTGAAGATGAAGGAAGTTTTATATGTACCAGGTCTAAAGAAGAACTTACTTTGTATCTCAGCATTAGATAAGAAAGGATATAGAGTTGCATTCATAGATGGACAAGTACTCATGTGGCCCAAAGGAAATTCACTTGAAGATGCAGTTGTCATCGATGAAGAAGAAGGAGGCATGTATAAAATAAAGGGACATTTAGAAACAACCCTTGTTCATGAGACCAATAACCCTAGTGAATTGTGGCATAGGAGGCTTGCCCACATAAGTTAAACAGCACTACCTTTTGTGAACAAAGTAGTGACGGGATTACTAGACTTGAAGCTCAACCATGAAGGAATTTGCAAAGGATGTGCAAAATGAAAGAATATCAAGAATCCATTTCCAAAGAGTGAAACAAAAACTAAAGGTACGATGCAATTAATTCATTTAGATGTATGTGTTACAATGTCCTCCACATCCTTGAGTGGTTTTGAATACTATATTACATTTATTGATGACTATGCAAGAAAAACATGGATATACTTCTTGAAAGAAAAGAACGAAGTGTTTGAAAAATTCAAGGAATTCAAAGCCTTGATAGAGAACCTTATAGACAAAAGAATCAAGACACTCCGATCAAAAAATGGTGGAGAATATACTTCAAAAGAATTTGAATCCTTTTGTAAAGATTCTAGAATCAAGAGGGAACTAACTACTCCCTACAATCTGTTCGGGTACACAGGGTACTCCCAAAAGACCGAACACCTAGAACAACCACTTCACACAAATGAATCACAGATCAATACACCAATGTTTGTCACGTGGCTAAAACCCTTGAGAGGGAAATAGTCCATGGCCCTAGCCAAATAGCTACTTGGAGCAATTTATTATGCAAAAGAAAGAAAGTTACATGAGATTCTCATAATCGATCAACTAGCCAAGGACCCTCCATGCTCTTTAAATAAATATCATGGACCAATCAAGTGTTAAGCCATGGATCAATGGTAGGTATGATCTAAGAGAAGTTGAACCGTCGGATCACCTTATGTCTAGAGCATATCGTGACCATTGGATTAGAATATTTACAAATGCATACTAATGCATACTAAAGAAGCACACTTTACCAAATGGATATATTACACAAGTTGATCTTAACTAACTCCTAAGTGTCTAAATATCCTAACATACCCCCTTAAGAACAACTTGGGATAGGATTGAAGGATTTACAAAAGTGACACTATTAGGAGAAGGAAGGAGGCATTAGAGCCTATCCCCCCTTAAGGACACATTCTTGAACTCCTAACATGTTACATAGACTGAAGTTTAGAAAACTTCACTTCTGTAAGAAACTTGGTGAAGATGTCTACAATTTGATCATCTGTAGGGAAATAGAGCACTTCAATAACACGATCATGAAAAATATTTTTGATGAAGTGCATGTGTAGCTCAATGTGTTTTCCACACTGATGTAGAATTGGATCTTTGGCAAGTTTGATGGCACTTTTATTGTCGCACCAAAGTGGAGTAGGCTGCTGCTACTCGAATCCAAACTTTGAAAGGATCTGTCAAATCCACAAAACTTCCTAACTGGCATTAACTGCGGCTCGATAGTTTGCTTCTGCTGAAGAAAGAGCAAGAGCTTGTTGTTTCTTACAAGCCCAAGTGACAGGTCTAGATCCCAGATTGAAAACATAAACTGCAGTAGACTTTTGATTATCAGGATCGCTGACCCAATATGAATTTGTGAAACCAACCAACAAAGGTTTCCCCCCTGTGAATATATCAAAGTATTCTTTTTGCTTCTTTTCAGTGACTTTCATGAGGAGTTTGCATATAATGGGAAACACGACCAATAGCAAAAGAAAGGTCAGGACGGGAATGAGTGAAGTATAAAAGACTACCAACAAGCTAACGATACAAGGTGGCATCTACTTCAGGGGAAGTACAAGTGGGAAAAATTTTGACTCCAGACTGGAAGGGAGAAGGGGCTAGTTTACAATATTCCATGTGGAAGCGACGAAGAAGGTCACAAGCATACTTAGACTGGGAAAGAAAGATTCCTTCTTTGGTTTGCAAGACTTGGAGACCAAGAAAATAATGCAAATGTCCTAAGTCTGACATTTCAAAATTTTGCTTAAGATTGGATTTCATGTGGGTTATAAGTTTAGGGTCACTACTAGTAAGGATAAGATCATCAACATAAAGAACAAGTATGATGAGATGGTTTCCTACTTTCTTGGTATAGACATTGGGGTTAGAATGGCATCTAGAAAAACTAGTGTCAAGGAGAAAGCTATCCATTTTGGCATACCAAGCTCTAGGAGCTTGCTTAAGTCCATATAAGGATTTCTTAAGGAGACATACAAGGCTAGAGTTATCCTGAACATATCCAGGAGGTTGTTCCATGTAAATTTTCTCCTATAAATCACCATGTAAAAAGGCAGACTCGACATCCATTTGATGGACTTCCCAGTTATGTAAGGCTGCAAGGGAAAGAACAAGGTAGATGGAATTCATTTTTGTGACAGAAGCAAAGGTTTCATTGCAGTCAATCCCTTCAACTTAGGAAAAACCTTTGGCAACTAACCTTGCATTAAGTCTTTCAACACTTCCATCTAATGCATACTTAGTTCTGAAGAGACATTTACATCTGACAAGTTTTCTTCCTTTTGAAAGAGGAATAAGATCCCAAGTATCGTTCACCATTAAGGAATAATATTCTTCATCCATTGCTACATCCCAATCTAGATTTCCTGAAGCTTTTGCAAAAGTTTCTGGATCATGATTCTCAAAAACTTGAACCAAAAGAGAAAAGGCTCACTGAAACTGAGAACACGTTCGATGTTGATCTCTAGGATCACCGGCAAGATCACCAGCTACTTCACATGTTGAACGGATCCATCGAGGAAGCATTGGTGCTGGTGCAATTGGAGGAACATAAGTAGGCGGAGGTGGATTTTCATCCTAATTGTCATCATCAGAAACTAGAGTTGGAAACATTTCAAGGAAGTTGGAAGAAGAAGAAGAAGAAGGCACAATTGCCGAATATGGCTCCCAGACCAAAGATGGCACACCTGCCAAGTTAGGATCATAGGCCAAGAGATTTTCATCAAATTTAACATCTCTTCTAATGATTATATCATGAGAATGTGGATGAAGAAGTCTATAACCTTTTAAATCTTCTAACTATCCAACAAATATGCAATTTTCACTTTTAGGCTGCAATGCTTTCTGTTTTTCATCCAGAATGTGAGCCCATGCTTCACAACCAAAAACACGAAAGTGACTTACATCTGGTTTAATTTTACACCATGCTTCTTCCAGTATTATACCTTGTAAAACTTTAGTGGGTGTGCGATTAACTATGTAATTTGCACAATTTATGACCTTAGCCCAATATTGAAGACTTAGTCCCTTAGATTGGATCTTACAATTAGCCATTTCTTTTAAAGTGCGCTTCTTCCATTCAGCTACACCATTTTGTTGTGGTGTATATGGAATAGTGTGTTGTTGTTGGATTCCTTGTTCAGTGCAGAAAGTAGTGAACTTGTTGTTAACATATTCTACTCCATTGTCAGATCTTAACTTAATAATGTGATGACCAGATTGTTTTTCAACAAGGGCCTTGTAGGTCAAGAACATGTTAAATACTTCGCTCTTAAGTTTTAGGAAGTAAACCCAAGTGCGTCTGGAGTAGTCATCAATGAAAGTTAAGAAATATTTGAAACCAGAAAAGGATGCAGATGGAAGAGGGCCACACAAGTCACTATGCACAAGCTCCAAGGGAACCGAGGCATGCCAAGAGGCATGTTTTTCAAAACTATCCCGATGATGTTTTCCAAGTACACAACCGGAACAAACACCATCCTTGAAAGATACCATTGGAAGACCAGTCACCATATTGTCTTTACATAGTTGTTGCAATGAGCGATAATTTAAGTGACCAAATTGCTCGTGCCAAAGTTTGCTCAAGTTATCACTATGAGCAACAAAAACTGAAGGAAAAGGTGATGACCCAAAGTTGTTAAATTTGTACAACCTGGTAATATCATCAACAATTCCAGTAGGAAGGACATTTTGAGGATTTTTAAAATCCTTGATTACAACTTTGTGAGGTGTAAACGTCACAATTTTACCTTCACTTGAATGGGTAATTTGATAGACTAATAACAAATTGTAGGAAATTTTTTGAACACATAGTACATCACTGAAATGACCATTTTATAATGGAACTGTTCCAGATCCTACAAAAATTAGATATCTATAATCACCAACAAATATTTGTTTGGTGTTACATTCATGCATAGTAGAAAATATTGCTTGATCCTTAGCCATATGATAAGATGCTCCAGAATCAATGAGCCATTCAGTTGAAGTAGAAGAAGAAGATGCAGTATAAGAGTAACCAGAAGCACAAAGTGCATGTCCATGAGAGGTAGATTCTAGAGACAAATCTAGTATGATGTGGTTCTTCTTCATTTCTACTTCCAAGGATGCCATCTTCTTGAAACACTTAGAGTCATCATGATTATCTTTCCCACAAAAATTGCAATGACACTTAGTCTTCTTTCCTTTTGGCTTGGATCCTTTGTCATTTTTTAAAGAAGGAGCTGACTAAGAGGTTTTGGGACCCTTGTTGTTTGTATTATTATTGCAAAAATTTTGTTTCTTGGGAGGCTTGGACTTTTCTTTCTGTTGGGACAATAAGGCTTTCCCAGATGTATCTTTAGATTTTCCGAAATGGGTGTTTCTGGAACAAATGGAAACAATTTTCGATGAAAAGAAAACCATTCCCCAATGGAAATGGTGCTCTGGACGCAATGGAATAGCTCCCATAGGCCACAAATGCATAGAAAATATAGAACTAGAAACCCTTTCAAAGTTTCGGCAACACCGGTTCCAGATCTTAATCAAAACCAAAAGCAGCTCTTCATAAACGCTCTGATACCATGTTCGGGTACACATGGCACTCCCAAAAGACTGAACACCTAGAGCAACCACTTCACACAAATGAATTACATATCAATACATCGATGTTTGTCATGTGGTTAAAACCCTTGAGAGGGAAATAGTCCATGGCCCCAACCAAATAGCTACTTGGAGCAATTTATTATGCAAAAGAAAGAAAGTTACATGAGCTTCTCATAATCGATCAACTAGCCAAGGACCCTCCATGCTCTTTAAATAGAGATCATGGACCAATCGGGTGTTAAGCCATGTATCAATGGTAGGTATGATCTAAGAGAAGTTGAACCGTCGGATCACTTTATGTCTAGAGCATATCATGACCGTCGGATTAGAATATTTACAAATGCATACTAATGCATCCTAAAGAAACACACTTTACCTAATGTATATATTACACAAGTTGATATTAACTAACTCCTAAGTGTCTAAATATCCTAACACAATCTTCAACAAAATGGTGTTGCAGAAAGAAAGAACAGAACCATTAGGGAGGCAGTGAAGACAATGATATATGATCAAGATCTTCCAATGCATCTATGGGCAGAAGCAGCAAGAACTACTGTCTATGTACAAAATATGATATCTCACAGTGCCCTTGGATTCAAGAATCCAGAGGATATGTTCAAAGGAAAGAAGCCTAAAGTAAGTCACCTCAAGATATTCGACTGTCCAGTATATGTTCACATACCGAAAGAGAAAAGAACCAAGTTGGATCCTTTTGGAAAGAAGGGAATATTTGTTGGATACTGTGCAGTATCCAATGCATTCAAAATTTACATTCCTGGATTACATCACATGGAAATCAATAGAGATGTAACATTCGGTGAAGAAGAAGCTCTCAAGAGATCCAGAAAATGTCAACATGAAGAAGTATATGAGGAAGATGCACCTCCTAGAAATGTAGAGGCTACATTCCTCCCTGAAGATGAAATACCTGAAGATCATGATATGACAGAACCACAAGAACCTCCCACGATGGAGATATCACGAAAGAGAAAGCATGCTTGGGAAAGAGAAATTATACAAGAAGCATAAAGATATGGAGCTCTAGAGCTCTCCACAAGGATAAGCAAGAATCCCAATCCATTTTCCAACTATGTAGCTTTAATGTGTGATCTTGTAGATCAAGAACCTAAAAACTATAAATAAGCTGTACAGAAGAAAGAATGGGTAGAAGCAATGATGGAAGAATACCAATCAATAATGAAGAATGATGTTTGGGATATAGTTCCCAAACCAGAAGGCAAGAGTGTGGTATATTCCAAGTGGATCTACAAGATAAAACATGCAGCTGATATAGATAAATACAAGGAAATATTTGTGGCTAGAGGTTTCTCTTAGAAAGTGGGAGTTGATTATGAAGAAAAATTTGCACCAGTAGCAAGGTATACTTTCATTAGAGCCATCATGGCACTTGCATCCATGATGAAGTGGAAGTCACACCAGATGGATGTAAAGACATCCTTCCTGAATGGTGTGATTGAGGAAAAAGTATACATAGAACAACCACAAGGATTTGAAGTTGAAGACAGATGAACTCAAGTATGTAAGGTTGAGAAGGCTTTGTACGACCTGAAGCAAGCTCCTAGAGCTTGGTATGGAAGGATAGATAGTTTCCTGATGAGCTTGGAATTTACCAAGAGTAAAGACGACCCTAACCTTTACTTCAAGGTTATAGAAGATGAACATGTCATACTATTACTATATGTGGATGACCTATTTCTGACAGGGAATGAGAAACAAATTGTAGAATGTGAGAAGAAGATCACTAAGGAATTTGAGATAAAAGACCTTGGGTTAATGCATTATTTTCTAGGTTTGGAGGTATGGCAGAACTTAGAAGGAGTATTTCTCAAGCAAGAAAAGTAAGTAGTAGAAATTTTGAAAATATTTGATATGTTGGAATGTAAAGCCATGTCCACACCCATGGATACCAACCTGAAGTTGTTGGCTGATGAATCATTAGAATTAGTGGAGGTGACTCAATACAGACAGATTATTGGGTCGTTGATATATTTAGCAAATACCATACCATACATTTTCTTTGTTGTGAACACCTTGAGTCAGTATCTAGTTCAAGCTAGATGTGTTCACCTGGTAGCTGCAAAACATGTGATGAGATATCTGAAAGGAACTATAGACTTTGGTCTATACTATGATGGAAACCATGACTACAGATTTTATGGCTATACAGATGCAGATTGGGCTGGAAGTGTCTCAGACAAAAAAAATCACATCAAGTGGATGTTATTGTCTGGGGTCTGCTATGATTTCATGGTTTAGCAGGAAACGATTCAGTGTTGCACTTAGCATGGCTGAAGTAGAATACATAGCAGCTTGCTCTACTAGTTGTGAAGCCATATGGCTTCAAAAACTGATGTCAAGTCTATTTAATTTGGAGTTGGATACCACAGTGATTCTATGTGATAACCAGAGTTGTATAAAGATGATATAGAATGCAATGCTCCATGATAAATCAAATCACATAGAGATCCAATATTTCTACATTCGAGATATGATATAGAAGGGAGCCATAAAGCTCCAGTATGTGAGTATCGATGAACAAGTTGCTGATGTGTTTACAAATCCTCTGTCTTGAATAAAGTTTGAATACTTTCGAGACAAGCTTGGTGTTGTTCAAAAAGACCTTCCCCGAAAGGGGGAGCAGTGATGTTTCAGTGGGATTGTATCATCCCTGGACACTTGTCCTAAAGTGATCCGTAGACTTCTGTCTCCAAGAAAGAAGTGGGATGGTATCATCCTTGGACACTTTTCCTAAATTGATCCATAGAATTCTGTCTCTGAGAAATAAGTGGGATTGTATCATCCCTAGACACTTGTACTAAAGTGATCCGTAGAATTATGTCTCTAAGAAAGAAGTAGGATTGCATCATCCTTGGACCTAAGTCCTAAAGTGATAAGGAGTGATTATCCCATAATAGTATCTGGAGACTTTAGTCTTCGAGAATGTGGTAGGATTGCATCATCCTTGGACCTAAGTACTAAAGTGATAACAAGTGATTATCCTGTAATAGTATCCAAAGACTTCGGTCTTTGAGAATGTGGTAGGATTGCATCATCCTTGGACCTAAGTCCTAAATTGATAGGGATTTCTTATCCCGTAATAGTATCCAGAGACTTTGGTCTTTGAGAATGTGGTAGGATTGTATCATCCCTGGACTTAAGTCTTAAAGTGATCCGTAGACTTTCATATTCATATTGTGGATTGCAGGTTATTACTGATGATGATGATGTTGCTGATCAAAATCTCAAAGTATTGTTGATGATGTTGCTCAAATTATTGCTAATGATGATGATGATGATCGAAAGGTCAAAGTATTGTTGATGATGATGTTGCTGATTGAAAAAAAGACTAAAATGCTGATGATGATGTTGTCGACCGAACAATCAAAGTGTTGTTGGTACTAAAATTGAAGATGAAGACTAAATGTCAAAGATGATGAAAATATTCCAATGATTTATAGATGTATCACCCTGATGATGTTGAAGATGCTCTCTCTCCTTCTCCTACTATTGTTGTTGTTGTTGTAGAATACCCTTCTCGTTAAGGGGGAGTGTTGAATTATTGTAACTTCGAAGAATATTCTAGATGTATTTTATTAATGGAACCTTTCAAAGATGTTATTATTCCTCTGTTAGGATGATATTATTGTATAAGGTCAGTAGAGACATGAG
This sequence comes from Pseudotsuga menziesii, assembly GCA_001517045.1. NCBI lineage: Eukaryota > Viridiplantae > Streptophyta > Pinopsida > Pinales > Pinaceae > Pseudotsuga > Pseudotsuga menziesii. Next base: position 168,523 of record LPNX010366380.1, on the reverse strand, counting down.
GAAAATCCTTCGTTGTAATTTGGGTCATTAGCACCCTCCTAAATATAATATTAAGTTGTTTTGAGTACTCCTAGAGAAGTCGGCCCAGTCAAGTTTAGTAGGGCCGACTTTGTTGAGTGAAAAATTAAGTGAGAGGAAGAATATAAATAGAGAGAGGCACTCCTCATTTTAAACACACAGACACACACTTGTGTAGCGCATGAGAGAGAGAGAGAGTTATCTGCAAGGAGGAGAAGGACCAGTCTGAGGTTTTATCTTTTATCTTTTTGATCATCTATATTGAGAAACATTTTCTTGCTAGGTTTTTCCCTTTAGGGTTTTCCCAGGGTAAATCTATGTTGATCTTGTGATACTGTTTCTTTCAATGATCCTATATATGCTATTGTTGTGAAATTGAATTGAATGTTGATAATATAGATTAGCATATAGAATTTAACATTAAGAACACAACTATCTAATTATGAAGAAAGGAAAAAGAAAATAGCTAAAGAGTCAAGAAAAGTCATCGTTGATTTGAATATCCAACTTCAAGAGGCCAAAAGATTGAAGAGTACCTAATATTGAAGCTCGAAAAAAGAATACAACATTCTAAAAGACTTGAAGCAAAAATTACCCTACTTGCAAAGAATCTTTATGAAGAACCTCTTAAATCAAATTTTGAGAAAAAATTGAAGACTCTATATGACATCCTAAATGGCCAAAGACCATCAAGTTACAAAACTGGATTAGGATATAACAATAAGAGTTATGCTGCTGCACTCATGAGTCCAATTGGAAAGAAGGACAATCAGAAATCTGCTCATCTTTTACATAGAAAAAATATGATGCCCAGAAGACCAATGAAAAGCATGTATCAACAAATATTTCTTGGTCATTGCTACTCTTGTAATAATTTTGGACACAAACCCCTGATTTGCAAAGCATATGGAAAGTCCTATTTCTATAAGAAGAATGCACCAAGTAAAAATCCAAAAGAAAGAAACCATAAATATTTTGCACCTCTACAAAGATATGATATGGAATGTTACATATGCAATAACCATGGACATATAACTAGAGAATGTAAACTGATGACTCCTACAAAGAAGGGTATTGTAACAAAGTTTCAAAACAAGGAACTGAGAAAGGTTTGGAAGAAAAAAGAAGTGGTGGAGAAAAGAACATAATCCATGATAGATCTATGTGCAACAAAAAAGAAAAATTTATGGCATGCTGATAGTGGATGTTCAAAACACATGACATGATATCCAAACAAGTTCATAAGACTAAGAAGAGATCAAAAGGGAAAATTCACTTTTGGAGATAATATATCCTCCAAAATAATTGGAAAAGGTACAATTTCTATTAGGATTAACAAAATCAAAGTGGAAAATGTGTTGCTAGTAGAAAATCTAAAGACAAATATCCTTAGTGTCAGTCAAACATGTGATCAAGGGAAGATATGTATATTTGATTATGAGAAATGTGAAATAAATAAAAAAAGGGTTCATGAAAACTTGTTGGGATTTCTGTAAGGAATTCAAGCAATGTGTGTATCTTAGAAAATGAATAATGATGCTTCATGAGTCTAACTAATGAAAGTTGGCTATGGAATAGAAGGATGGGGCACTTGAATTTTGACTATCTTATGAAAGTAAGTAAGAAGGAAGCTATAAGAGACTTTCCAAAGATCGTGAAGCCTCTAAATTCAATTTGTAAACATTGTCAACATGGGAAGAAGACTAAATATAGCTTCAAAGTCAAGGAATATACAACCTCACAACCATTGGAAATAATTCACACAGATCTTTGTCAACCAACAAGAACTAAAAGTTTACAAGGAGAGTATTATTTCATTTTGTTCAATGATGATTATACAAGGATGACTTGGGTGACATTTCTCGAAGAAAAATCAGAATCTTTTGAGAAGTTTAAAACTTTCAAAGCAATGGTTGAGAATGAGACAAATCCAGAAGTCAAATGTCTAAGTTTAGATAATGGATGAGAGTTTACCTCAACAAATTCATTGAGTTTTGTGAAACTCATGGGGTTAAAAGACAATTTTCATCTCCAAAGAATCCTTAGCAGAATGGCATTCTGGAAAGAAAGAATAGGATAATCTAAGGAGCACCCAAAAATTCACTAAATGAAACAAAACTTCCAGAGATCTATTGGAGAGAAGAAATATACACAAAAATTTATATAGTTAATAGAGGACAACTCAGAGTAAATGGTGACAAGACTTAAGAATTATGGTATGGAAGACCCGCCTCGGTCAAATATTTCAGAGTGTTTGGTAGAAAGTGCTACATAAAGAGTATTGAGGATGATCTTGGTATGTTTGATACCAAAACCGATGAAGGGATATTTTTAGGACGTTCATCTACCAAGAAATCATTTATATGTTACAATCAAACACTACACAAAATCATAGAAAGTGCATAAGTAAGAGTTGATGACATGAAACCAAGAAAAGTAAGAAGACAAGATGACGATGAAAGAACAAATGATGAAGAAGAGAAGGTAGTATTGCAAAATAATGAAAGTGTTCATGAAGAAGGAGAAGAAGAAGAAGAGGAAGAGGAAGAGAAAAGAGAAGAAGAATAAGAAATTGAAGATGAGCAGTCTCCAATACCTAATACAAAAGCTCCATCTAGAAGGGTACAAAATAATCATCCTGAAACATACATCATAGGATAGAAACATGCTAGAGTTAGTACAATATGGAAACTAATGTTTAATGAACAGGCCTTACTATCAGTGGTGGAACCTAAGAACTTTGCAGAAGCAAAAAAATATCATGATTGGATCAAGGTTATGAATGAAGAGTTGGATCAGATTGATAAGAACAAAACTTGGGAACTTGTTCCAAGACCTAAAGGTAAGAATATTGTAGGGAAAAATTGGGTCTTCAAAAACAAGTTCAATGAATATGGTTAAGTGATAAGAAACAAATCAAGAATAGTGTGTAAGGGATATGCTAAAGTGGAAGGTATTGACTTTGAAGAAACCTTTTCCCCTGTAGCAAGGCTTGAAGCAATCAAAATGTTTTTGTCATATTCATGTTATAGAAACTTCAAAGTATATCAAATGGATGTCAAGTATGCATTATTGAATGGAAAGTTAGAAGAGGAATTCTATATTGAACAACCTAAAGGTTTCCTCTTATCAGAAAATGAGGACTATGTTTGCAAATTGAAAAAAGAACTCTATGGCCTCAAACAATACCCAAGGGCATGGTTTTCAAGACTATATATCTACTTGATGAAACAAGGATATAAAAGAGGGGTCACTGATAGTAATCTCTACATAAAGTTTGAATATAAGAATATGTTCATTGTTATTATTTATGTGGATGATATTATATTTGGAAGAAATCTACAAATTCTAAGTGAAATTTTTTCCTTTGAAATGAAGAAGGATTTTGAAATGTCAATGTTGGGTGAATTAATAATATTCTTGGGATTACAAGTTTGTCAATCAGACAAAGGGATTTTCATCACTCAAATCGAGTACATTAAAGTCATGCTTAAGAAGTTTAAGTTGGAAGACTCCAATCCTGTTAGTACATGTACGGTCATTGGCTATAAGTTAAGTAAGGATGAAGAGTATTTGGAAGTGGATCATACCATGTATAGATATACGATAGGAATACTTCTATATGTGATAACCATGAGACATGTTGTGATGCAAGCTATAGGATTGGTTGCTGTATTCCAATCAGATCCCAAAGAAACACACGTGACAGTAGTGAAAATAATTCTAAGATATTTGAAAGGTACTATGGAGTATGGTTTATGGTACCCAAGAGGTCAAGACTTGAATTTAAAATCATTCACCGATGTAGATTGGGTAGGAAGTGCCGATGATCGATAGAGTACCAATGGAGCAATATTATACTTGGGAGACTATTTGGTATCATTGCTAAGTAAGAAACAACCATCCATCTCACTATATACATAAGAATCTGAATATATTGTTGCCACATCATGTTGCAGTCAAGCAATTTTGATGAAACAGACATTGGAAGACTTACTTGTAAAGTATGAGCATCCAATAGTGATAAATTTTGACAATACCAGTGCCATAAACATATCAAAAACTCATGTTATGTACTCCAAGACAAAGCACATCCCCATAAAATATCACTTTTCGAGGGATCAAGTATCACAGAAGGTGGTGAAACTGGAATATGTTGATACACAGGAACAAATAGATGATATCTTCACTAAGCCACTACCCAAAGAAGCATTTGAGCATATTAGACAAAATTTGGGAATAATCTCCTTACAATAGATCAAAATAGAAAAAGGCACTATGTTAGGGGGAGAAATGTTGACAGGGGGAGATGTCAAAAAAATACCTTTGTCATTAATGTCAATGGGGGAGAAAATTGAAGAATTGTTGCCATCAATGCCAAAGGGGAAAAATGTTGAATATGATTGTCATTGATGTCAAAGGAGTTCATTAATGACAAAGGAATATAAAAGGACACGATGATGTGGAATGTGTGATGAGTTTGAAAAGTCATATTATGGTGCTCTAGTGCTCTCATGAAGTCATTGTTACAATTTGACACCATACTGTAAAAGTATGACAATTTGTTAAGGACGTGATGATGTAGCATGTATGATGATGTGGAATGTATGATGATGTGGCATGTTTGATGAGGTTGCAAATTCATATGATGGTTTTCTAGTGCTCTCATGAAGTCATTGTTACAATTTGACACCATTATGTAAAAGTATGACAATTTGTTGAATATCTAGAAATTGACTAAGTATTGGAAAACTAGCCTAAGTTCTCTTGGAAAATGCCCACCATATCTCATGGATTAATGAGAAAAAATGTCTGAAAGTTTCAGGATATAGCTTGTTGACTTGTGCACATGACCATGATCTCATTTTTCTTTAAAAGTGCTAAAATAAAAAGTTATAGGTTTTCCAAAATGGGGTTTCAGACTGTTTTGGGAAATTTGCTGAAACTCTTGCTGAAACTCTGAAAATGGACTAAGTATTGAAAAATCACTCTAAGTTTCCCTATGAAAATTCCCACCATATTTCATAGGTTAATGAAAAAATTTATTTGCAAATGTCAGGATTTATCTTGTTGACCTATTCATTTGACCATAGTTTCAAGTTTCCTAAAAAGCGCTTGAAGAAAAAGTTACAGGCATGACAAAATTGGGTTTCACACCATTTTAGGAAATTTGTTGAAACTCTTGTTGAAACTCCAAAATCTGGTGAAGTATAAAAATATTTGGTAAACATGCCTAAGTGGTCGCTTTAAAATGCATACCATCTTCATTGTTTGATGGATTAAACGATTCTAAGGGTATATGCATCTAGAATGTTGATATGTGCATCTAAAGATATGATTAGTTTGTATAAAAAGTCTCTAAGGGTGAAGTTATTAGTCTGCCAAAAGTTCCATCTGGCTTGATTTGCACTAATTCTACCATATGAACCTGTTCCTTGGTAACGTTTCTACCTAGCCATGGTTTCGGTTTCCTCACGGGTGGTCACATGTGTGAAAAAAGAGTATGCCAAGATAAGAAAAAGTATGTTTTCATGTCTAAGTGTTAAACACGATAAGTTTGAGAGGCCATTTGTAAATGCAAGCCAGAGGCTATCCTTATGCAAATAAATTTATCCAATGGTATGAATATGTTCTTTGGTAACTTTTCCATCTAGACATGGTTTTAGTTTCCTCTTCGGTGGTCACACGTGTGAAAGATGAACCCGGAAGTTAGTGAAAATCATGTTTACCTTAAGAAAAATATGCCAACAGGAATTAAGCATTATGCCTGCAGACATGGTGAAAATATGCCCAGACAGGACACCCACAGATATGGTGAAAGATGCTCATAAACAATGCGAAGAAGAATGAATTTCAATATGTTAAAGATACCCGATTGATTAATTCTGCAAAACATTTTTCTATTGTTATTTAAACAGAATTAAAATGATGAAGCATTATTTGTTGAAGTTGAATATGTTATTAATGAAGAAGAATATATTATTCAAAATAGCAGCACTATGAAGGATGACAAGATAAGTTACAACAATAGGCTACATGCATAATTAAAGATAAAGGAAACTAACAACCAGTTTTCATCAAGGAAAATAAGCTAATTAAACAAAGAAATAATATTTGGTGAAAGGACACATTTGTGAAAGGACATGATGAACTCTTGTGATGTCTCGATGAAAATACACAATGATTTAATGTAAAGACATGATAGATATAAAAATTAAATTCGGTCATGAACATAAAGTGATTCTGCAGTTCAAATTTTAGATGAAAAACATATATCAAGGAAATGAAGAAGACCAATAACAAAATTAAAGAAAGAATACCATACTAGGGTGGTAGGGTGGTGCTAGGGTAGGCTGCAAGACTGTAGAGGGTTGTATCCTCCTTCCAGTAGTGGTCAGAAAATAGGGGTGTTGTAGCATCCTTATCTATTGGTGCAGATAGAAAAATATGGGGTGTTGGTGCATCCTTTCTGGAGTAGCAGAAAAAACAATTTTGTAAAATTCATCCTATTAATGAATTTGAGTTTATGGTTTTCTCTTTGAGGTTTCCACAATAAATTTTTGTGTCCTTACTTTTTTTGATTCATTTTGTACTAAATACTAATTGTTTTAAAAGAAAAAGTGTAAATAAGACAATACTGATTCACCCCTCTCCCTCTCAGTATTGTTGGATATTCCAATAGGTTCGAAGTTCATGGCTCTAGTGCCTACAGACTCATTTCGACCTAATATCAGGAAGTTGAAGTATGGTGAGCACCATCATTTTATCTACTATCAGTGGATCTCATTTTTTTGACATGGCCAACTGCCCATCGTACAACTGTTTATGTTCTTGATTTAGTTGAGAACATTCATCTTCTTCCAAAGAGGAAGATTGCTATAGACATCTAATCAAGTTCACACCTACTTGAGTTTGGAACACATTTTCTAATGTACCTCATGTCCATTTTTTAGGGAGGATTCTTCCCATGTGGTTTTTCCTCTTTCCTTAGTTCATATGTATTAATAATGTAAAGGGCAACCATAAGCCTTTGTTTCTTGTGTCACATACCCCAATTTTGCAAAATAATATTATCTTATTTTGATTTTATTCCAAGAAATTATGTTAAATTTAATGCTAAGTTGTAAATGATGACTCAGCAGAGTCAAGGATATTGAATGTAATTATGAATATTTTAATTTAAATAAATAAAAGTGGAGACAGCAGCTTGGGAGAGCTGTTAAAAAGAGTGCTACTGGTCAAGTTGGTGGAGGAGACTAGGTGGAGAGCAAATAGACAAGTGGCAGCATCCTCAAACACTTCCAATGTTGTAGGTGGCAACCTCCCTACATTTGGGGTCATGATCACCCAACAAAGTGGGATCAGAGCAGGTGGCTCAATTAATGACAACTAACCCAAAAAGACCTAGGCAATCTTAATAAAAAATCCCATTGAAGAGAGCTGAGGCTGCTCATTCTAGGAGGAGAATCATTCAGGTGAATGTACTTCAAGGAATTCATTGGGAAGGGAATTTGTGGAAAGTGTTTGAGGGGTAAACTACAGGAAGTGATCTGGTACAACTTTCCAGTTGAAAGATCTTGCTGCAAAGTGCAGAGTTGGTATTGATTCATTGGACTAGTATTTTGTTATTTGCTCCACCCAGTCCCAGCCAAGGAGACCAGGAACAGGCTCGGGGGTCCTGAGAAGTCATTGTTTGAGCGCTCTCCAGGAGTTGGTAGGGAGGAACAGCCTCCTAATGCTGTTGTCATCTAGCTTTAAAATAGGTTCTACAATCTTTTAATTGCCGTGTTAAAGTTGATATCTGAGTATGAATAGATAATGAATGATTTATATGTTATGTAGTGAATTGTTAAGCTTGAAATATCTTAGTTGTTTGAATGCTGTATTTGTACTTTAATGAAAAAAAATTAATCCTACCTGTGTTTTTCCCCATATGGAATAAACCAGATCGTACTCTAGCACAAGTAGTGTGTTTAAAATGGATAAAGATATGATAGGAATCTGAAATTGATAGACTACTTATGTTTTTCAGAGTATTTGAAATCTTTTCTTTCAGTAGATAGTTGCTTCCAGAAAGAACATTAATCTATTTAGTAGGGTTATTGTTAAAACTAGACTGTGTATTAAGAATACTAGAAAAAGAATAGGGTCATATTATTTTACGAATAGTAGTGGGTTCAAGTATGTAAGTTATTGTTTTACACAGTACTTTCTTTTACAAACTAGAGGAATCTTTAAAAGAAGAATATAGATTATTTCTACAAACCCTAACCTAGAAATCTTTAAGCCATTAAAATAATTTTAATTTTTTTTGATAGTAATCGAATTAACGAAATAACAGTACAGAAATCATTATTATAAAAGTTAAATAGGGTAAAAACCCTAGCTCATATTCTGAGCAGTAATCTACCTGTATTCTTTATATACATTAGTAACCTAGGATAAACCATAAGATTAGTTATTTTTAACCATTAAAAGAACCAACTAAATTGATTACATAGAAATAAAATACATTAATGAATATCATATATAAAATGTATAATTAAAAAAAGAGAACTGTCCCTTTTATCTCTACAAACAGGGTGTAGTTGTAAAAACGAAAGATAGGGTTAAAACCCTTATATATATATATATATATATATATATATTATAATTACAAATATCAATACATTGAAGTCATAAACTAAATTTATTAATTATGTAACCATTAAGTAACTAGGTTATTATAAATTACTTACAGTCCTTTAAGGACAAACAATTAGACAGTGTAATTATTATAAACTAGAATTTCCACAATGCCTTGTAATACTAGTTAACAATCAATTAAATAAGTATTAAAATTTGTTAAAAATTAAGTAGAATAATTTATTTAAAAATGAGGGTTTCCACAAGATAAACCCTAGCTCATAACTCTGAACAAAAACGAGCAAGAAATACAACTAATCAATGACTGTATGTAACAGTCTTAAAAACAATAATCATAAACTTTTACAGAATACTTCATTCAGGGCACAAAAACTTCACTTATATTCAAGAAGGGTAAAAACCCTAAATTTACATAGAGCATAATTTTAAACATCTGATAAACCGAAACAAGCTTGAAGACAGAACTGTCTTTACAAGAGAACTATTAATTTAAACAAGCCGTAAGCTAAACATAAAAAAAAAACTATTTACATTGCTCAGTTAAAACCAAGTCTACCCATCGACTAGCGAGAATTCGAAACTGCGTAAACCAACATATGACCTATAAAGAAATCAAACCACATAACTTATGGCGATTCAAGGAAGGTCTCCCCAAACACTGGGTGATTCTAAATGACCACCCTGTTACAAGTAGGGTGAAAACCCAACACATGAACCACAGGGATTACTCGAATTAAGCCACAAGCCATAGCATTGAAGGCATTCTGCATACTTCCTCAAACGTGGATGTATATGGCCACAAGCCCCTGCAAGAGGTTTAAAATACAAAATTCAGAAGTAAAACAACTCATGAATTGTTTATGCTATCGTAACAACAATACACCTGCTGCAATTTTTTAAATAAAAGCAAAAACAAAATTTTACCTGTCAATGGAAATGACGAACAGCCTCATAAAAGCACTATCACCAACAGAATTGCAAATATAGTCTATAAGACTAAACCTCATGCAACAATGAGCCACGAGGACAATGAAAGGAAACTGGAGCAGACAGCGAGCCATGATGACAATGGAAAGAAGATTGCGCAGACAACAAGTCGAAGGCAATGATAGACTCAACAAATTTTGCTGAATGAGAACTCACAGCCACTAAGAATGGATTTAAAACCAAACACCGGAGGTAAAAGCAAGCTATCCCCAGACTTGAGACAACTGGAGCAGAAGAGGACCGACGACTGCCATGAAAGCCAAGAAGAGCAACCTCAAGGGCCAACGCGAACTGCGGAGGAGAAATGATAAGGGTTAGGGTTATAGTGCCTCTTATATCTTCCATGCTTGGTCAAGAGAAGACCACGTGGTCATGTAAATCAAACCATGCAGTGGATCTTTCCCTATAGTGCCTGCATAAAACAATATCCAATTATTTAATCATTTGGAATGAGTGGTAAAACTATATCATAACCAAATTATTGCTTATCAATCAACACACCGCTCATCATATGATATAATAGGTCATGGTTAGAACATCAATGTTGTGAATTACATTAACCTAGCAAGAAGTGACATCTTTTAACTTTGGAAAAATCATTCATGCATAGAACACATTTCATCGTTAACCATATGACTTATATATTGTAACATCACTATATATTATGGATGTTAGTAATCCCTTTATTTAAAAATTGACCTTGCTTTGGATAGGAGTCTTTATCATATAGAAGAGCTCAAGATAACCATCAAACACCTATAGCTTTCTTGTGTAGAAATAGTATAGTTTATATATGGTTAATTTCTTGTAATAATGACTTTTCAAGTGAAAACATTTTTAAGTGACATAATGTAGTTTATGTAGAATCATAAACTCATTATGACCTTGAACCAATCATAGACTGAATGTCTATTAACAAAATAGAATATGCATGTTTATAAGTTATATAAGAACTAATAACTCAAATGGTAACAAAACTAAAGAAGTTGACAAAGTGTTTTGTAAGGACACTTTTATGAAATTCTTTTACATAGTTCAGAGCGACAAAACTTTGATGGATTTTGGTTATGAATCAACTTGGTAATTGCTAAAGATTCACCATGTCTTTTGGGTAGTAAAGTAGTCATAGAATTAAACAAAATAACTAAAGAGTCGACCTGTTTCGAAAGCATCAATCTTAGAAAAACTGTTTGTAGACAATATTTTAATACAAGAGAAGTATCATAGAAAAATTAAGAATTTGAATAGGATTGATCCTACTTGAGTCCATAAATTATTAGAACCACATGGTTCGACATGAAGTTAAAGTATAGGTAAAAAATGATCTCATGTGAGAAGGCATTATGGTTTTAGTTTGCACAATCAAACTTATACTGTCAAAAAGGTTAATAGACTGTAAATTATCTCACAAAAGCGAAATGTGGAACAGTTGTTACATAGATAAGATAATATATTATTGTATACATACTGACAAAACAATCATTTTAACATTGTAATTTATATAGACTAAATTAAAAGTTACTTAGCGACTGAAATTATAATTTTAGAGCCGCAAACATATCTTACTGTCGCAACGTACTTCTGAACTTTATTACAAGAAAAACTGAAGGAGGCCAAACAGTTTTACCTCACGGAAGCTGTTTAGAATTTAACAGCTTATTTACTAAGCTTTATAATTGCAAATAAAACACTGCTGGATACTTTAAGAATTTTTAAACGTACTCGTTCGATCATACCTGTAAACCTGTAAGAACTGGTAATCTTTTGCGTTAGCACAATTGCTAAGTAAGCCCCGGTTTCAAAAGTTAGATTCCACCTATTTGACATGAAGAGACTCATCAGTAAACTGAAATAAAACAATATGCAAGTAAACTTTATTCTTGTTAGAAAAATGAACTATTGAGTTAATATAATTTAGATTTAGTAAAACTATTTACTTGACTGTTTCTTTTATTGCTAACCTTTAGCTGTTAGTGAAACCGCAGGTTGTAGCATTTATTGTTATCTCAAAATTTTAAATTTTTGCATAAATTTGGGGTTTTGACATCTTGGGCCCTCAATAATTCTCATGCTCACTACCATTTTTGGAGTAAAGGGGGGTGTTGGAACATAATTCCATTTAGACATTAGTTTTATATCATTATTTGATCTCCTAGTGTTTAGTAAGTTGTTCCATACATCATTTAGGATCAATAGTGCATATTCTAGTGTCTTGTACCACATCGGTCCTTTTTACCATCTTAGACTATCATATCTCCCTCTTTCCTTCTTTTTCTCATGGTTTTACTACCTAGAGTGCACTTCCTACTTCATTCCTACTTTTATCCAGTTTTTCTAAGTTTAATACAACTATATAATGCTTTTCTCCTAGATTAGGATGTGCTAGTTGTGCTAGGATCATTTGGGCATGCTTGCCACTTTTTTCCTCAACCACCTTCTGTCTTTTTCTCCCAAAATACACTCACTAGCTGATTTTATGTCACTCATGTCCAACCAAGTCTAACCTTTCCCATTCGTGACCTATAGTTATGATTTGGATGATGAAACATGTCTATATTGAGGAATTCATAAGTCTAAGACTACTATTATTATAAAATATTATCACAGGGCAATAAACAAGATCTGAATATTAAAACATGTAAAAAATGATAAGAGAGACACAAATATAACGTGGTTCACCCAAGATGGGTTATGTCCACACAAAAATTTCCAGTCATTTTACTATTATACCATCCAACAAAATGAAGGGATACAACCTACAACACACCCATTGCACTTCTTCTTCACTCTCTCCTAGTCTCTCTCAATCAATAACAAAGATTGTTTTACAATGCTAAAATACAATACAATACAATACACAATCGTATTACCATGCCTTTCTTTTATAAAGGGAATACCATGGGATGCTAAAAACCACAGGCCCATAAATTGCCCATTATTGACCAAGTCATGACTATGAAATCACAACATTTTACAAGACATTTTTTCCTAAATTTTTTCTATTGGGGCTCTTCCCCTGAACCTGTGTAGGAGGGGGGATCCCAAAATAGTTCCACCCCCCTGGACCCCCCTTATGACTATAGTGGGGGGAATCCCCCCCAAACCCTTGTCAGGTACTGGGATCCAAACAAGGCCAAAATAACATATCTAAATTAGGAAGATCATGATCCAAAACCAACAATCTCCCACTAGTAGATTGATCACAACAAATCCACTACTACTACACTTGCTGGACTATGCTATGAACCTTGAAACTGAAAAAATTCTGATCTTCAACTTTGTGCTTGAAGGAAAACAAAAACCAAGTAGGAACTCAGTTTCTCTTTGGTTACTACTTTTATCAACATGTCTGCATGATTCTAGCTAGTATGTATCTTTTCCAACTTTAACAGCCACCTTCCAAAACATATATTATGAAATGGTACTTAAGTTGTATATGTTTAGTCTTCAAATGGAAGGTTGAGTTCTTTGCAAGATGAATGACACTCTAGATGTCACTGTAGAACTTACTGTTTTCCTGCTTCTTACCCAATTGCTCCATAAACCTCTCCAACACAATTATATATTTACTAGCCTCTGTAGTAGCAACATACTCTGCTTCCGTTATTGAAATTGCAACAACCTTTTGTAGTTTCGAACTTCCAACTTGTTGCTGTTCCACCCACAATAAAAACATACCTTGTGGTGCTCCTCCTATTGTCTTTATCACCTGCCATATCTGCATCAACATATCGATGAAGAACAATTTATGAACCTCCAAAACATAATGCATGAGAAGTGGTACCTCTCAAATACCTAAGAACACACTATACTTCCCTCTAATTCTCCTTACTTGGATTGTTTGTATACATGATCACAACTCCCACTACATGTGCAATATTAGGTCTTGTGCAAACCACATAATACATTAAGATACCAACTACTGATGAATAGGGAACCTTTCAGATGTATTCTATCTCTTCCCATGTCTTCGGACACATCTCCCTACTTAGTTTGAAATTGATTGCCAAATGTGTAGTAATTGGTTTTGCATTTTGCATTCTAAACCTCTCAAACACCTTTTCTCTGTACTCACCTTGAGAAAATTTCAATTTGCAATTTTTCTTGTCTCTTGTTAATCTCATAACAATGATTTTCTTTGGAGTAGGCAAATCCTTCATCTCAAATGATTTATCTAGTTTCCTTTTGAGCACATTTATATCCTGGATGTTAGACCCTGTAACAAGCATGTAATCCACATACAATAACAAGATAATATGTATTCCATTATCTAGCCTCTTGAAATACACACATTGGTCATAATGACATCTACTAAAACCTTGTTATGTTAGAAACTTATCAAATTTCAAATACAACTGTCTTGGATATTGTTTTAGGCCATACAAGCTCTTCTTTAACCCGCAAACCAAATTCTCCTTCCCTTTTACCTCAGACCCCTATGGCTGCTACATATAAATATCTTCCTCCAAATCCCCATGGATAAATGTCGTTTTTACATCTAACTATTCAAGATGCAAGTATTCTACCACCACTAGACTTAAAATAGTTGTAATTGAAGTCATTTTAACAATAGGATAAAATATTTCATCAAAATCTATACCTTTCTTTTGTGCAAACCTCTTTACAACAAGTGAAACCTTGTATCGCTTCTTTCCCCCTTCTTCTTCTTTCAACTCGTAACCCATTAATTCTGCAATGCTCTTTTACCTACATGGAACTTAACCAATTCCCATGTCTAGTTTCTTACCAATGAGTCCATCTCCTCGTACATGCCTTGCTCCCACTTATTTTTAGTTTCCACCTGCATTGCTTCTTCATAACATTCCAGTTCACCAGAATCAGTCATCAATAAATAATATAGTGAAGGAGAGAATTGTTTAGGGGGCCCACTTAACTTGATATATATTCTTACACTTGCAGGATTTTGAGGTACCTCCCAATATTCTTGATTTTCTGGTACCTTTGGAACTTCATTTATTTGATTTCATCAAGCACTGTGTACTCCGTGTTTTCATTTTCCTCTTTCTTTCCTTGCAAATGATATTTGTACATAACCTTTTGAATGAATACCACATCTCTACTCCTAATAATTTTGTGATTTTCATAATCCCATAAAGTGATAACCAAAATCATCAACCCTATATCCAATAAATGTGCATTTCTTGGATTTAGCCTCAATATTTGTTCTATTTTATTTATCAATGTGGACAAATGATTCACAACCAAAAGTTCAGAGAAATGTGTAGTTTACCTTTTTACTGTCCATGCCTCCTCTAGAATTCCATCATCCAAAGCACTTGAAGGCTCTTTAGCTATTAAGTAAACAACAATATTAAATCATCATCCCAAAACTATAAGGGAAACCCAGTGTGCAATCTCATACACCTTTCACACTCCATGATAGTCCTATCCATCCTTTTTGACACAACATTTTATTTTTGTGTTCTTGGGACTATCTTCTCTTTGTGAATCGCATGGTATGAATAATAACTATCAAACTACTTGTTTCAGTATTCACCTCCATTATCAGATCTGAGATACTTCAATATTTTCCCTGTCTCATTCTTAACCAAAGATTTCCACTTCTTAAAAGTAGAAAACACATCATATTTATGCCTAATGCAATAAACCCAAGTTTTTCTAGCTGCATCATCAATAAAAGTAACATAATAATGAGAGCCACCAAGAAATTGTACATGAGTCGGTCCCCATGCATCTGTATGCACAAGCTCTAATTTTTCACTCTTCTTTTTCTTCCCAAGCCCAAAAATATAGCTCTTTTTTTTTATAACAAGGTTCTCACATAATTCCAAACTTACCTCCTTTAGATCTGGAAGCAATTTCCTTGAGTGGAGAATCTGCATCCCCTTCTCAAGTTTCATGTGGCCATGCCTATGATGCCACAACATTGTATCGGTTTTTGTGGAAGCTACAGAGATGGAATAATTAGTATTATGAATACATAAATACAACATACTTATCCTGTCTCCTTTTTATATTTCTAGTCCTCCTTTAGTGACATTTCACCATGTTTTTCCAAACATAGACAAACAACCACTATCTCCCTACTGCCTTGTTGAGATTAAATTTATTTTCATAGTAGGAATATGCCTTGCATATTTTAGAAGCCATTCATTTCCATTATTTAACTTAATTCGCACCTTACCCATTCCAACAATTCTACGTGGATTATCATGTTAAATTATTGAACCATTGATCTACATAAAAATGAGAGCAATTGAGAGGTGAATTGTGTAGTGGAATATCAAGAACAATGTACACTGAACAAGACAAATTTGAGACAAATATGATAAAAAATGATTAGTTAATTACAACATTAATCTTCATTCTTCCCAACAGTATACACTAATGTTCCAATAAGGAGAATTCAAATCGTGTGGATAAGATTTGAGTCTACCAACTAAATCCGACTGACTGGCTAACTGAGAGTGTATAAATCACTGAATGGGAGTCACTAGTCTAACTCATGATATCTAAATCAATACGACAACTAGTTAAACTAGTTAAACTGATGAGGTAGGTGGAAAATGCATCACTTCCCAATGAAGCCATGAAAAACTGATGCTAGGCTAATTGAGAGTGATATAACTGAAGGTTGACTCAACATAAATGGCTACCTACCACAACCAATAGATGGAGGCTACTAGTGGTACTCAGAGTGACTCCTATAATGTAGGGAATGGCCTCAGAGGCACCTAAACTCATCCATGAACATGTAGTATGTGGCAATTAACCTCTATATGTGTTCCCCATACTCTAGTACAGTAATAATGTCTCCTTATGCTAGACAAGATTATCAAATAGACTATATATGAACAAGGGAGGATTACATAATCCTAACACATCATCCCCCAATAAAACATGTCCCAAATCACCTAGAACATAATCATGAAAGAATTTCCTATGGGGTGTAGCATGACATGAAGCCCTTGAATCTAATACCTAGTAATCACTAGTGTTACCTAATGCAATAATCAAAGCATATTGTAACACATCACCTGCTAAATTAGCTTCTTCGATAGTATCCTACTACCCGCCTCCTTTCTTCTTTGGAGCTCTGCAACATTTATTTAGATGTCCTCTCTTACCATAGTTCCAACACTCTAAATTTTCAATTCTTGCTTGGATTTTCCCTTTCTAGACTTACCGCAATAACCCAAATTATTTCATCTCTCCCTTTGTATTTCCCTTCTCTCCATGGTCACCACATTTCCTAATGTCCCAATTGTGCTTTTTCTTCACATTTCCTCTCTAAGAATAACACCAAAAACATCATCAAATTTAAGAGTGTTTGAACCAGAGACATAGTTACTTACATCCATGACCAAACCATTCCAACTTTCTGGAAATGAGCACATATTAGAAGAGCCCTAACCTCATCATCAATTTTCACCCATGCATAAATTATCTAATTAGTAACCATATTAAATTCATTTAAATGGTAAGCAACATATCCACCCTCTGTCTTCTTCATATTAAATAAATGATTCATTAGAAATACCTTATTGGAAGCCAAAGGTTTTTCATAGAGCTTATCCAATGCACTCATCACACCCTCCATTTTCTTTTATTTTGAAATATTGACAACCACCGACGATTCTAGGAACTACCATATTGTTCCCAGTGCCTTTCTGTCAAGAACCAACCATTATTTGTCCTTCATAGTTGTCGGATGTTTTGTTTTTTTACCCAATGGTAACAATATATCCTTTTGGTACAGATATTCCTCCATTTGCTTCTTCCATAATTGGTACTTTTTGGTCATTAAATTTCTCAACCCTAAACTTTCCTTCTTCTACCATTGCTCGCACTCAAACTAGGAACCCTACTTTCCTATGAGTTTACCAACCAAATAGTCCTCTTGGATTTGATACCAATTGTTAAAAAACAAGATCGTAGAGAAATAAAAATGAACAATAAACAAGATGCAAATATTAAAACATATAAAACATTGCAAGAGAGACACCAATATAACGTGGTTCACCTAATATGGGCTACATGCACACATAAATTTCTAGTCCTTTTATTATTATACCATCCAGCAAAATGAAAGGATACAACCTACAACAAACTCGCTGCACTTCCTCTTCACTCTATTAGATTTGAATGCCATTTAGATCTTCAAGCAAATAGTTCTAATACTGATTGCAGCAAAAGAATGGAGAATGAAGATACAAACTGAACAAAACAAACCACATAAAAAATGGACAAGTATTGCTTAGGAATTTACAGTATCATTCACAATAATAATATCCGGTGTTACAATAGTTTACATTTGAAGAATTCAAATGAATTAGGGATAAATTTGAATCTACCAAGTGGAAATGACTGTATCTAACTGACTCTCTAACTCATGGTCTCTCATTCAATATTGAAGTCCAAAATCAGCTCCCAGATGTCCAACCAACTCAACAAACAGTGACAAATAGTTAACTCAGTGCAACTGAGTGTGGTAGGTGGGAAAAGGCGCCTACTCCACATGCATCCATGCATTATCCATGCAATACATGTGCTAGATAACTATTTGTGAACTAACTAAAAGTAAATGAGGGCTAACTGAGACTAACTAGTACTAATTGAAGAAGGTTTGCGTTGGGACTCCTAGTGGCTCCTAAAATGTAAGGATTGGTCTAGGAGGCGCCCAAACTGATGCATGCACATGCAATAAGTGGAAGTTAACCTCTAGTAGTGTTCCCCACACTCCAATGACTGGTACATGTGGCCCCATTAGCTCAAGTGGACCCAATTAATTAATTAAGGTTCCTAAGTTAGGAAATAATTAATCTAATAGAAAGTATGACCAATGGAGGATTAATAATCCTAACACCCCCCCTAAATCCTAACTTGGAAAACTATGGGCCCTGGTAACAAGACCATAGGTCACCCAATATACAATCTAAGAGACATAATACAAATGAGGTAGGAAAACCTCTTGGGAAAAACACCCTCAAAATAGGAACTGAGAATCAAGCCTTAATGCCCAAAAGAGACCCGAGAAAGGCAATTCTCTTTTCAATAAAAGACTTGGTAAAAATATCTACAATCTGATCCTCTGTCAGATAGTAGTGCAGTGTGATGGTTCTTTCATGCACCCATTCCCGAATGTAGTGCATATGAACCTCTATGTGATTTTTCCTTTGCTTGTGAACATGATCACTGGATATATTGATTGTACTCTGGTTGTCACAATAAATATCTATTGTAGGTGAAGTCTAAATCCTGAACTCTGACAAGATGCCATGCAGCCAATCTTCCTGAATAGATGCATTCATAACTCCCCAATACTATGCTTCTGCTGAATAAAGTGAAAGTGCTGCTTGCTTCTTGCTGGACCAACAAATTTTCCTAGATCCAATCATGAATACAAACCCTGAAGTGTATTTCCTATCATTTCCATCTCCTACCCAGTCTGAATTTGTAATGGCTATGAGATCTAGCTATGCTCCAACAACATAGTGGATCCCATAATCAATAGTACACTACACATAGTGCAAGATCCTCTTTGCTGCCTTCCAGTGCAGCTCATGTGGCTCCTACATATATCTGGAAGCAACACTCACAACATAGGATATGTATGGTCTCAAATGAGTGAGATACAGAAGGATTCCAATGAGCTTTCTATAGAGAGTGGTTTCCACCAAAGGTGTAGAATCACCTTCTTCAAGCTTGATGCTTGATACAAAAGGGCAGGGGGCTTCCTTGCAATCCTCCATGTGGAATCTCTTAAGCATGTTTGATGAATACCTAGACTATGAGATAATGATTCCCAAAGTCTTTTGACTTACTTTGAGACCAATGAACTGTCTTAACAGTCCTAAGTCAGTCATAGTGAATGCTTTATTAAGAGTAGACTTGATGCTGCTCAATATAGAAGTAGAGCTACTAGTAATGAGCAAGTCATCCACATACAATATAACTATAAGCAAGAACCCCTCCTTCTTCTTCATGTAGACATTGCAATCATATTTGCACCTTTCAAACTTCTGATAGATGAGAAAGGAATCCATCTTGGAGTAGCATGCCATTGGGGTTTGTTTGAGTCCATACAATGATTTCCTCAGTCTACAGACTAAGGAAGGATCATCAATAAACCCCTCAGGTTGTTTCATATATATATTCTCCTCCAAATAACCATGGAAGAAGGCATTCTTCATATCCATGTGGTGTAATTCCCATCTCTTGGAAGCAACAATGGCCAATACCATCCTGATGGAGTCCATTCTAGCTACTAGAGAAAATGTCTCATTGTAGTCTAAGCCTTGGACCTGAGAATACCCTTTTTCCACCAATAGAGCCTTGTACTTGGTTGTGGTCCCATCAGCAGCTATTTTGGTTTTGTAGATCCATTTGCATTGTACTAGCTTCCTTCCTGGAGGCAAGGGAACAAGTTCCTAGGTATGGTTGTCATGTAGCAAGTTAAACTCCTCATCCACAACTTCCTGCCATCTAGGATCATGGAAAGCCTCCTTGAAGGATTGAGGATCTGACCCAAGCATCATAAAACACCTCTCAGCAAGAAGATGATCTGTGTGAGACAGTGCTACACTCTACTTCTGATACTGGGACCTCATTCTTCTTTTTTCATATGGATCCCTAGCACCATCTCCAACTTCTTCTATGAGTTGCTTAACCCATTTAGGCTGCTGGAATGAGGTAGATGCTGGATCTAGATCTATATCCCTTTGATTTGTAAGCTCAATGTATGGATCATACTGGGATGACTCCTCTTCTGATTCTGAATCTGAAATGTTAGGATTTGAAACTGAAACTGCAATAGGAAGTGAAGGAATGTTTATACCTTCATTAGCTTCAAATGAAAGCTAAGGTGATGTTGGAACTCTGTATGGCATGAAGTGAGAGAAAATATATTCCTTGGAGGCATGATCAATAATTCCTTTCGCTACAAGCTCCCAAGTTGATATTTTTGTGATCTCCACTGAGTCAGGTCCAAACACCACTTGCTTTGGTGAGCCGGTGTGAGTCATCTGGTATACATACAACATATTAGATGCAAGGGAGGGCACATATAGGATATCTATGAACATACCATGCTTCTCTTTGATGGTGCCTCTTCCTGCTACTAGAATTTGGGAATTGTTTCCCATGTCAATAGTGGGTCCTTCATTGATCTTAAGAGAGGAGAAGAGATCCTTAAAGGCCACCATGTGATTGGAGGCTCTAGAATCAATCAAATAGGTTGTATACCAAGGTAGTCTTGCTTTCAAAGCATGACATCTTTCATGTCCATTATCTGAATTCTTTTCTCTCCGTAGGGAAGCAATGTTATGCTGCTTGAGAAGAGCAACCATCTCATGAAGTTGCTTCCTCATACAATGTTCTTCAATATGGTACCCTTTTTCACAGTAGGGACATAGTTTCTTCTCAAATTTATTCTTCTTAGAGCTGGAAATTTCTTCTCCTTAGAGCTGGAGGCCCCTTCAGAAGCTTGCTGATTTTGTTTAGGTTTCCAATCATGTCATGTCCCCATATTTTGGGACATTAAAAGTGTTGACCATGATGAAATTCCTAGGGGTGCAAATTGACATTAATTGTTATTCCTAGGAAAAATATTGCTAATAATTGTTCTAAGGCATGTATTTAATTTTATTTCAGCAATTTTATTTATTATGCACAATAATGATGTGGAATTAAGGCTGCCATGTCATGAGGGCACATTGGGGAAAGCTAGTAAACTTGCCTTGGATGGAAAAATGGAAACAATGCAAAAGAAGGACAAAGAAACATGTCATAGTAAAGATAGAAACTATCCAAATTAGTTTCTAATTTGGTGCAAGGATGAAAATCAAGGAAATATTACCTTATGCACAAACTTGCTAATTACTCAAGGAAGGAGCAGCTTCTATTTTGGACTGAAGGATACAAACATGGAAACATTTACTAAGCTTCATACTTTCTATTTTTCTCAAGAAGGTCGAATTTCCACTTTGGGTTAAGTTATACAAAGAAGGAAACATCATTTTCAAAACAAAATTGTTAATCCCATCAAGGAGGGACACTCATGGCTTAGGAACAAAATTGGCAAGTGGGTTACTTGTTCAACGGGTGAAGGACTTGCTCAACAAGTCACCCAAGGTCTACTTAAGGGAATTTCCAACTCCATTATTCAGTTTGGTTAATGTATTTTTGTAATTGATTGAAGCTTAAGCTTCATTTCTGAGTGGTGATCCTCAGTCTCTTGGGTGATGTGCCCCAAGTTCCCTGTTCTCCTTCTCCCCTCTTCTTCCCTTCTCATTACAGGTTATACTGGAGATATGGATCAAATATCATCCATTAATGGAGTGATATTGCAGGTTCTGAAGCCATTTCCATGTTATTGCAGCACATTAGAGTGAGTGGGACACTCCTCCATTCGAATATTAGAGCTATCTTCAAGATTTCCTCCTATTATGAGAGATTGATGATATGAAATGAGGAAGAGCGATAGATGGATATCTGCCATTAATTGAGGTTATTATCAGTCCCTAATATTAGTCTCTTAATAGTCCCAAAGTTTCTGTAATGTTCTAATTGTTTTCCATTACGATGTCTACCTCCAATTCTAGTTTTCTAGCCTTGTGATGAAGACTAAATTAATGAGTAAAGATATGAAAATCCTGTGAGATTGAATTCAGTCATTAATTATCTGAAATAATGTATTCTTACCTCTTTGCAAGTATTACAGAGTTTTGAATATATCTGATTTACTCTGGAGAAGCATTTCCACACCCTAGCTAGAAATGCATTGAAAAATGACTAGTTTTAGATTTAGAATGAGTTGAAGGACTTAAAAATTTCTGATTTTATTTATTTTACTTCTGATAATTCATTAACTTCACATTGAACACCTTCCATGTATGGATATTAGTTTTATTAACCTTCTCCATATGTTTGGAAAACCCAGAACCCGAGCCTAGAGTGCAGTCCAAGGGACTAGTTTCCTAAAATTCCCAAATATGTTATTTACCTACATAAACCTTTGTATACTATAATATAACTTTATATCAGATTCATAATCAATTTACCCAAGCCCCTGGTTGAAAAAGGATGAACTACTCTTCCTAGTTTCACAGTTTGGCTGCCCAAAAGCGTGGAAGTAAGTTTCCGCATAGCGGATTCTGAAACCTAAATGGAACCAGAAATAAATGTGTTAGGGAAGAGGAAATTATATGTCTTAAATATATTTGGTTGCCTCCCACTGCTCACTCCTCTTGCCTACAAAATTTCCTAGAAAAAACCCCTGACATTCCCTGTCCGAAGAGGCTCTGAGTGGTTTGATTCAAAGTTCATAAATGGTAATTTAAATTATAGAATTAGATAGTGTTTAGGTTTGCACACCATACTTGGGACATCACAAATCAGCTGTCTTTGGCTCCTTCTTCTTTGATTTCCCCTTTGCTTGCACTTTGGAAGAGCCAGAAACTAGAAGAGCTTGATCTTTGGATGTCTTCATGAATCCCATTCTCATAAGTTTGTCTTTCTCTTTGGTTAAGGACTTGGAAAAATAATCTAATGAAGGAACCTTCCAATCAGGAAAGCTTTCCCGCTTGGAATGAAATATGGAAACAAACAAAGAATACTCAAGGCCTAGTTTGCTGGGTATGGAAAGGACATTCTGCTCGTCCTTCCGCTCTATTCCGCAATGTATGCACTGGAGTACTAGAGACTTGAATTTAGTGAAGAATTACTCAATAGTCTCGAAACTGCTGGGATGTAAAGATACCAACTCATTCTCCAGAATGTGTCCCCACAGCTCATCTTGTTTGTTAAACAAAGTATCAAGCTTCTCCCAGGCTTCTCTAGGAGTCCTCAATCCTTCTAGATGGAAGAGGACATATATGGAAATATAAGTACATAAGTACCCTAATGCTTCATCACAACAATTTAGGAACTTGTTCCGCTCTTCCAGCTAATGAGTCTCAGCCTCCCATCCATGTATGATCCTGTGGTAGCCATGCTTGCGCAAGGACAGATGCATATCAATCCTGCAATCAAGATAATTGGAAGTTGTGAGGATCCATGGTTCAGGAGTTTGAGAACTCATAATTGCTTCAGTTGGAAGACTACAAATACTTTTCGCAAGCTACGTATCACCTATCGATTTCACTGCAATAACACACTAAAACATATGAAATGTTAGAATCATGCTTTTCCTCCATGCATGAACATGTTTTTAGGGTCCATCATGCCCTCTCTGCTGCTCTAAATAAATCTAGAGCTAGTAAATCATCATAGGGGACTTCTATGGAAAACCTGCTACTTCTGATATTCGATGGGGAGAAACAAGCATGAAACCTGCCTAAGAAGGATCTGATACCATATTAGAATTTGAATTCCATTTATATCTTCAAGGAAATAGTTCTAATAATGTTTGTAGAAAAATAATGGAGAATGAAGATACAAACTGAACAAAACAAACCACACAGGAAACATACAAGTATAACTCAGGAATTTACAGTATCATTCACAATAATAATATCCGGTGTTACAATAGTTTACATAGGAAGAATTCGAATGCATTAGGGACAAATTCGAATCTAGCAAGTGGATATGACTGTATCTAATTGACTCTCTAACTCATGCTCTCTCAATCAATATCAGAGTCCAAAATCAACTCCCCGATGTCCAACCAACTCAACAAGCAGTGAAAACTAGTTAACTCAGTGCAATTGAGTGTGGTAGATGGGAAAAGGCACCTACTCCACATGCATCCATGCAATACATGCACTATCTAACTGTTTGTGAACTAACTGAAAGTAACTGAGGGCTAACTGAGACTAACTAGTATTAACTCCAACTTACTGAAGTAGGTTGGTGCCGGGACTCCCAGTGGATCCTAAAATGTAGGGATTGGTCTAGGAGGCACCCAAACTGATGCATGCACATGCAATAAGTGGAAGTTAACCTCTAGCAGTGTTCCCCACACTCCAGTGACTGGTACATGTGGCCCCATTAGGTCAAGTGGACCCAATTGTACTAGTTGACCCAATTAATTAATTAAGGTTCTTAAGTTAGGCAATAATTAATCTTATAGACAATATGATCAAGGGAGGATTAATAATCCTAACACACTCTCTCACAATCTCTCTCACTAAATCACATAGATTTTTTTACAATGCTACATTACAATACAATACATAGTCGTATTACAATTCCTTCCTTTCATAAATGGAATACGATGGGAAAATACCACGAGCTTCCCAATACTATGGGCCAATACATCACCCATTATTGACCAAGTCATGACTCTGAAATCACAACATTTTACAAGGTAACGTTTCCTAACTTTTCTCTACGGGGGAGCTTCCCTCGAATGCATGCCAGGGGGGAGGGGGGAGGGGGGACGGGGGGGCTCCAAAAATAGTTTCCTCCCCACCTTAACCCCCCTTATGACTATAGTGGGGGGGGAATCCCCTCCACCCGTCAGGTGCTGGGATCCAAACACGACTGAAATAACATATTTGAATAAAAAAGATCAGGCTCCACAACCAACAACTATTATTATGAGCTAATCGAATTCCACCTTGGCCTATCAAATTCTCAATTGAGGTGTATTATATATTTTATTCATATTTTTGAATAATACAGAAGATGGTTTTACATCAAATGATTTTTATCTCTTATGTTTATGCTTCATTATTTCTTCTCTATTCTCTACTATCTATGTTGCAATTCTAAGTGAAGTATAATTAGATTCTAGATCCACTGTACAAATTCTAATACTAAAAACTTGGTAGGTAATCTTTGTTCATGGTTAACCAATCAAATCCCATCATAAAGGAACTATACATCCCCAATCCCACCATAAAGGTATTATAATGATGCATTGCAATTATTTTGTTAAATGATAGTGGAAGGACAAAAACCCAATTTAGTTGTGATGGTGAGTAGTCTCAATGTATACTCCCAATCAACATTTCTAGAAGATCTCAAGTATTTCAATACTAATTACAATGATTATGCATAACGATTCTAACAATTAGACATAACATAATTTAATCATGTTCAAAAAATAGTCACGGAATACACAACAAATTATTTTGGAAAACCCTTTACAGGGAAAAACTAACAAACCAGTGAGCTTTACTGCTCATCTATTAACAACAATCTTATCTAGTTAACAACAATGATTTATAAGATCATAGTAAATCAAGCATGAATTCACTAATATTTACTTCTCAACCCATACAATTTGTCTTACAAGTGCTTCTTATCTTTTCATATGACATTACATTTATAGATACACTTCTTTAACTCATGAAAACCATATTAGTTATAACTAATTGCTCCATTAATGGTGATTTATA
The DNA here is from genome assembly GCA_001517045.1 of Pseudotsuga menziesii. Lineage (NCBI taxonomy): Eukaryota > Viridiplantae > Streptophyta > Pinopsida > Pinales > Pinaceae > Pseudotsuga > Pseudotsuga menziesii. Next base: position 142,547 of record LPNX010366380.1, on the reverse strand, counting down.
ACTTCCTAATAATTTTAATTAATATATTACAATCAACTTGATTGATTCAACCTTGGTCGATTACCATTCAAGCTTCTTATCATCCAATTTTTCATCAAATTCCTTTCGTCTTTATGCTCGTCGACTTCCTATTGGCCAATTGACTATTCTAGTTAGTCAGTTGATCAGATTGCCATTGTCCTCCAACTTGAATTCTAGTTAACTAGTTAATTATTGACTTTGTTGATTAACATGAAAAGAATATTACATTCCCAACATTCTCCCACATGTTGCCTTCTTTGCATACACAATATATTTCATAAATTCACTTGATTTGACTAGGCCTAATAGTCCCATTGATTCCCTACACCAAGTAAACTTCTTGGTGCTCATAGACTTAGTTAGCAATTCTACAATATTATTAAATGTGTCTATCTTAATTTCCAATAACAATTTCTGGTGACTGTTTCTCTCAAGAAATGTTACTATACAACAATATGATTTCTATTTTAATGGTATGTTGTGTTCTTAACTTATTTTCCCGTAATATTGCACTTTGATTGCGATATTTCAACATAACATCTTGTTGTTTAAACCAAAACTCTAAAAATAATCACTAAATCCATATTGCCTCTTTGCTTGCATAAGTAGCTGCCATGCATACATTCTTCGTAGATGCTATTGTAACAACCAACTACTTTCTAATCATCCAACTAACTTCCCCATGGAATAATTAAAAAAAATCATTGGTCAACCTTCTACGATTGATATCTCTATCCCAATCAAAATAGAAAAAACTATCTACATTTATTATTTTATTAGTTTTAGGTTTTCTTTAGTATTAGATTTCATAATCTAGTGTGCCACACAAATACCTGAAAACTCTTTCAACAATGGTCCAATGCTCTTTTCTAGGTGTCAACATGTACTTACTCAATACTCCCACTACATGGGCAATATCAGGTTGAGTACAAACCACTGCATACATCAGAATACCTACACCACTAGAATATGGAACATGGGATATGTACTCTATCTCTTCCCATGCCTTAGGACGATGTCCAAAATATAATTCAACTCCTGTAGGAGTAAGGGCCTTAATTGGTTTGCAATGCTGCATGTTGAAGCATTTCAAAACTGTCTCAACATATTTACTCTGATTTGATCAGATCCCTCTACATGCTTGATCTCTTTTAATTTACATTCCAAGAATGAAATGATTTGTACCAATATCCTTCCTATTGAACTTGGAGCAAAGATGTAATTTCACTATCAGATCCATGTTTTTTATGACGAACAACATTTTTTCGACATAAAAATTAAATATATAAAATGATCACCGACTTTCTTTTTATACACACGGTGATAAACCTGAATTCTCACAAAACTCAACTACTCGATATAAATATCAAACTTTTGGTACCGAATCTTGGGTGTTTGTGTTAAACCAAAGAGAGGCTTCTTGAGCTTATAAATTAGCTCCTTTTCAATTTTCACTGTGAATCCTTTAGGATCCTTCATATAAATTTCTTCTTCAATATCAATATGAAGAAATGTTGTCTTCACATCAATATTCTCTATTTCAATATCAAAAGTTGTAGAAAAATAAATTAGTACCCTAATGGAATTTAAGTTTGTAGTAGGAGAGAAGATCTCACCAAAGTTTACTCTGTCAACTTGGGAATATCCGTTAGCTACTTGTCAAGCCATGTACTTCTTGACTAGAATTGTAGCATTTGAATTTTTCTTGAACACCCACTTACTGCCAATGATTTTCCTTGCATTTGATAATGTGATCAAATCCCATGTTTCATTCTTCCATAAGCACTTGATTTATTCTTCCATTTCCCTTTTCTAGAGTTTACCCAGCTTCGTTGAGTCGATTGTCTCCTTTACCAAACTAGGATCCATCTTCTACGAGAGTTAATGAAAAAAAATGAGAATATAGTGAGCTATACCTTTGATGTTGTTTCTTTAGTCGGCCATACCTCCTGGAAACTAAATTCTGTAGTTCCACCTCTTTTTCAGATTTAGTTGACTCCTCTGAATCATGAATTTCATTGTTCAATTTGAACTCTATATTTTCTAGTTCCCTTTCTCTTTTATCCTATTCAATCTTGGAATTACCTCTAACTTATATCAATATAACATTTATACTAAAAACTGCCTTGCATGTGACCATATTCCATAAATTGTACCCTTTCACTTTATCATTATACCCGATGAAGATCCATTTCTCAGTCTTGTTGTTGAGTTTTCTTATATTCTCTTTTGAGACATGCACATAGGCATCAAACCCAAAAATATGATATCTACAAGAGAGGGCCTTTCCCTATCCCATACCTCATATGGATTCTTTTTTACCATAGTCATCAACAATGACTATTCACTAGGTAACATGTTGTGTTGACAACCTCAACCCATAATTCTTGTGCAATACTTGCACCACTAAGAATGATACTTACTTTCTCCATCAATATTTTAATCATTCTTTCAACAACTCCATTCTATTAAGTTTGGAAGGATTTATGATTTGTTGAGCTATATAGTGTTGTCTACAGAATTGGTCGAATGACTTACTGCACAATTTTTCTTCATTATCAGTTATCAACACCTTGATTTTTCTACCAATAGGTTTTTCTACAAGATATTTTTACTCTTTAAACCTTTCAAAAATATCATATTTCTTTCTCATAAATTACAACCATGTCATTCTAGAGAAATCTTCTATGAAAGAGAAATAATATTGGGAACCTCCTAGTGAAGGGACATGTATTGGTCCAAACACATCACTATGTATTAAGTCCAGTATTTCCTTGGACCTTTTGGACTTATATGGAAAAATTACATGACTCAATTTACCATAAATACAATGCTCACAAAATTCTACTTTTAAAGAACAAACATGAAGAATTTCAACCATACCTTTACTGTGAATAGCACAAAGACCTTTCTCACCACTATGTCCCATCTATTGTTGCCACAACATTATCGATTGGACTAGACAAGAATATTTTCTTTTAGATTAAAAAAATATTTTTTCACATGACATCCATTGTATCTATTCTCCCCAATACCATGTACAATATTCCAACTTGGACTGATCCTCTCATCAATATCATTGCTCCTCACATCATTTTACACAAATATTTCTCAAACACAAACTGTACACCTTCATTTCTCATCTTGTTTATAGATACGAGGTTTCAATCGAAACCACAAATATGAAACACTCCTAAAATAGTTCCTATCCTTCCATATTTTTAACGTACTC
>LPNX010366380.1:47241-138210 GCA_001517045.1 Pseudotsuga menziesii | reverse complement strand
TATATATATATATATATTGGAAGGTATTTACTAGCTCTTTGCTTGGAAATTAACCAAATTCATTCAAAGAAAAGATGCTAAGACATGAAAATTGAATTGATAAAAAAATCATACAGGTACATTCCTCCAATCTGGAAGCTATAACTTAATACCATTTATAAATGTATTGAGAAACCAACCATTCGGCTCCAGGATTTAATGTTAAAAATGTAATGCTAACAAACCTAAGTTTAACTTCCACAGACATCCTCGACAAGGATTTTGATCATAAAAAAACATCCAACATTCTTTGCAAGGAAAAAGGAATAACCATTCAACATTACCTAGAGACAATTTACTGGATAACTAAATGTACCCCACATGAGAAATTCACAACACCTAGTCAATTTTGGGAAATACTTCCATTCACATGAATCGATAGATTTCCACAGAAAATATGTATCCATCATAGTTATTCATGCATAGGAATGTTCACGAATAGATATATAGAGTTCATTACGAATACCCAAAACAAAAACTTCATATTCAAAATGAGTACAATTTAAATCCCCTAGGAATCATTCATTCATTCCAATTCCATTCAAATTCATACAAGTAATAAATATGCTGATATAGAGCATCAATTAGCTATGTGTGAGGCACTCTCCACCCAACCATAGGATTCCTTGATCATAAATATCTCAACAAGATGCCACCCCTAAGTTGAGACTATGAATCGACTAGGAAAACACTCAAGATTGATAAAATAAAGAAATGGATAGTTGCACCGAGTAATACCCCATGAGCATATCTCTTATAGCTTGGAACTCACCCAATTTTACACCAATAGCATAGTTCTTTCTTTTGAGTTCCAAGAAATTGGATTCAACTAGTTCCAAACAAAATAGTGAAATCACTTGGTATCTATTCTAGAACAAAAAAATGAAATACCTTACACTAGACTTACAATGTCAAATAGTGCCTAGAATTACATCTGAGGAGGGTTGATATACAATTCATAAATTCACTAGAAGTACAACATGGTTTCAACTCGATAGTTAACTCCCAACAATTCTAAAGGGTCAAATCACAATTCAAAACTCGCACTCTATTTCCGCCTTTCACACACCTGGGGTTTACGCGCAACATAAATATTCAAGATGCTAGGTGTATCCTTCGGGGAAAGTCTTGAGTCAAGTACTATCACTTGATATTGACTCCTCCATTTTGGCCAAACTCCTAATGAAGCCAAGGGGGGTGGTACCTAAGAAAGATTTGTCTAAGGCTCTTTAAGTTTTAATCATTATTAATGGAAGTAAGTTGGTTAGGAGTTTTTTGAAATTCTGATACAAGCTTGTTTGTAAATTTAAGTAAATATTCAACAGCATAACATCAACACATAAAGCGAGAAGCAAAAATTGCAGATCAAATCAGTGCCAATGGAGTCGAAGTGAAATAATGCTATTGAACTAAAATGTTTTGCAAATGTGTCTAGGTCAGTTTTAATTATTAAGAGACGAGTTGAATTACGGGAAGGTAATTCTTGATATAATGGAAGTACTGAGAATGTGTCCAGAGGATGACTAAAGTGGTTCCTCACTCAGAAATGTGGGTTGAGTCGGATTCTTCAAAAGGTGTCCAAAACTACACCAACAAGGATATAGCATGACTGTATCTCGAGGTCACTACTCAGTTGTTCCCGCTTCCTTTGAGAAATTTTTCCATGATTGTCAACTATTGTACGCTGGATTTTCGTAATGTTTCTAAGGGGAGTTGATTTTATTGATGAATTATTAGATTAATGTGAATAAATTAGAAAGTGTTGAAAACTACTTTTGATTTCCCAATGACCAGGAAAATCCCATAGAGGGAAAGAGAATACATGAGTTCATGAAAACATGTTTATTCCAATTTGATACAGCAAATAAGTTTGTAAAATCAAAGGAATAATGACAAATTAGAACTGCAACTATGTGTCACTTTCTGATCATCCACTAAAAATTGACAGACCCTTTAGTTGGTGGCGAGAGCATACTTCATGGAAACAAGTTGGGTAAGAAAGTAAAACTTAATATGAGATGAAATAAAATAAAAACAACAAATCTATATAGCCTTTCAAGAAGGCATATTGTGTGCAAGTGTTGATTAGTAAAATGCAAACCATGAAAGAAACTATGAACCCCCCTAGGGGAAATGGAGTGTGGGCACAGTGTATCCCACTTGATTTATTTATTGATGTACTTTAGAAAATGATCAAATAAAAAATAAAATACCTTTGACCCATGAAAATGAATCAAAAGGCTTACACACCCTTGAGAAGAAAAGAGGAAAGAAGAAGAGGGAAGAAGGAAGGATTTTGGGTGCTCTGGATGATGAAAAGTTTGATTTTTTAGCAGCCTTTCCTTCTCCTTTTGTCCATACCTACTAAAAAATAGCGAGTGATTTATTTTAGAATCCCATTAATTGATCAAATAAAAGTACAAGAACTTATACTACTCAAATACTTGAAAATTTGTGATTTTTTTTATATGAAAACAAGCACTTTAAGTGCGAATATATATCTAGTTTGAGATGATAATTTAAAGAAATTCTAGATATGATATATATATTCTTAACAAAATCAGATTTTAATATCAGAATTTTCAGATCTAAAATTTTTCAAAGACAAAGAACCGATAACCAAGAAAGATTTTAATTTTAGAGAGAGAAGAGAGAGGTCCTCAAGCCCTAATCTTGAAAAGTGTGAAAGAGAAGAAGCACCTGAGGGGAAAAACACATCAGATTGCATCTGATACAATGTAATGGAAAATAAGTTGGATGCAACTGATCTCCAAAATCCTTTCACCTAAAGAAATCTGTAAAAACTAGAAAATCCTTCAAACGAGCATGGTTAATCTAGTACATTTCATCATAAAAAACAAGGAGAAAATTAGTACAACTGGATACAATATATTAATCCTCAAAATATTATACGAATAAAACATAAATGAACAAATTGACAACAACAAATTCTCATCCAAAAAATTCTAGTTCAATACTACCAAACTTGACAAAAAGGAGAGCATAATTTAGCTGAATATCACCTAAAAAGTTATCCAATTGCATAACCATGAGAAAATTCCACAATGAGCCTCCAAATCCTTCAATCTTAATAATAAAAATGCAATAACAACAATTCCACAATGAGCCTCCAAATCCTTCAATCTTAATAATAAAAATGCAATAACAACAATACAATGAGCATAGGTTCAATACATCCTCTTGATTGAGGAGAAAAACCCTGCTTTTATAGCAAAAAAAATGCTCAAACCCCAAGGGGGGAAATTTTCCAAGTGTGAGGTGGTTTTGGGGGTTTAGATAATGGTGGGATGAGGTTTGAATTCATGGGAGGGAAGGATTCCACCTAGATTGAGGTATCCCACATGGTTTGGGAAGAATTTACCTCCTCTAACCACTTCATCCAAGTGGCAAACCCAGCCTCCATGAGAGAATTCACCCCCCTTTTGTGAAAGTGAGTTGGTTCCCCTCCTTTCATGGTTGAAGATGCTCCTCTATGTTCATAAATTTCCTATAAAATATCCTCAACAAATTTTACACCCCAAAGAAAAGTCCCAAACAAGCTTCCTTTGATTTAGGGATTGGATTTTCTCCAATTTTCCCATGTGTTTGACCCTTTGAGTCATTTTGGAGAGAAAATCAAAATTAATAATTGAAAATTACTAATTTGACTCTCAAAAGTGGGTTATGGGTTTAGTGGGAGATATGGGTCCAAAAACGAGCATCCCCATGACCAAATTGGTTCCCTAGGCCCAATTTTATGACCTTTTGAACTTTTACAATTAAAATACATCTTATCGATGATTTTATTAAAAATCTAAAAATTAAAAAATCCTATGAAAGACTTAACGCATGTCCATGAAACTTTAGGACTATGACTAGCATGGTATACCACATAGACCCTAGGATTTTATAACCTTTTAGTACACAATCACCAATTTGACCATCCCAACTTTGGAGGATTTTGAGTGAAAAACTCGAAAATTATATGTTGCTTAAAAAAGCATCACATAATTGATGAGGGAAAGAACACTCGAGGACGATGAACTTGATGACCAAGTACTGACAAGGTCAAACCTTTTACAAAAATAAACCATCATGCTATGTCATTTATTATAATTCCCATGAGGGGGTGTGAACATGCGAAACAAGGGACCACAACTAGCCCTGATGAAACCATGGAACTTCCTAAGCACCAAGTAAGAACATTGATTTGTTCCAATCCTTGGTGGCTCACTTGAAATATCCTCGAAGCGCAACTTAGTGGATAACATCTATCTCCAACTATGGGACGTGCACTCGACTGATATTGAATCAAAGAGAGTGTGCGAGGACCTTAAAATGCCAAGTTCCTGCAAAAAACTAAAGTGCATCAATCCCATATACATGTAAATTAATGACAAAATGAAATACAAGTTGCAACATAATATACAAAAAATATGGTACATAAATAAGATACAACAATAAGCTATGATACAAAAATAAATATGATACATAAATTATAATACAAAGAAAAAGGTTTAGAAAATGTCATGATAATGCCCCCTTGGGAATTAGATAGGATCGTTGAAGAACAATATCAACTATTTCCCATTCATCGGTAAGGGAAACCTTTCTCCTTCCATAGTGTTGAGAAGGAATGAATTGATTCCAGCCACATCATAGATGATAAATATCCCCATCCAAAGGCTATTGAAATTCCCACGTTTTCCTAGCTTTTCCCTTCGTTTGTCCCACAACAACATTGTATCTCCAATTTGAAAAGACCTTGGTTTTTCAGACTTGTCAAATTTTCTTTTAACCTTCTCTTGGTTTTTGATACTTTTGTCAAGAGAATTTCTTCTACTTTCATCTAATTCAATTAAATGATTGATTCTATTTGGCATGGCACATTCTTCTAAGCCATATTCTTGAAGCATCTGATACACTGGAAACTAAAGATAGACAGGTAAAAAAACAATTGAACCATATACCAACTCGAAAGGAGTCTTTCCTGTTGCACTTTTCTTAGTTATTCTGTCAGCCCAAAGTGCATTTTTTTTTTACTATCCTAATACTTATTGTTACTTCCAACTATTTTCTTAAGGATGGTCATTATTTTTTTATTGCTTGACTCTGCAAGACCATATCCCTGGGGATAGTAGTTGGATGAGTGGGATAGGATAATACCATATTTGAAGCAGAATTATGTGAGCTCTGCTAAACTAAAATCTTTGGCATTGTCGGTTGTTATTTTGGATGGAACCCAAAATCTCATGATATCTTGTCCTCTAGGAATTCCATAATAACTTTATCGGTATCCTTTTTGGTGGGTATTTCTTCTTCCCACTTGGTGAAATATTCTGTTGTTGTTAGGATCCAAGAAAACCATTGCTTGAATTGTCTTTGAATTTCACAATGAAATCAAGCCCCCACTGTTGGAAAGGGGATAACACCACAACTGGTTGCAAAGGAAAGGCTGCTTATATTTTGTTTCTGTGAATAACTGGCATTGAGGACAACTTCTTACAAAATTGTGTACAACTATGAATAAGGAGGATCACTAATAAACTACTCTAAGGGTTTTAAGGGCTATTGTGTCTATTGCATGAAAGTTAGTTAAGAGTTGTTTAGACTCTTGTTCATTTACACATCTAAGTATTATTCCATCAGGGTTTCTCCAACCAAGTCCCTCTTGAGTGATGCAATAATTGACAGATTTAATCCTTAAAGACCTTGTTTTTTTACTTTTAAGGTGATCAAGACATGTAAGAATAAGGAGAAATAAGATTATATTTGCATACCATGGATACTGCTCTAACTACTAAAGTCCCACTGACTTTACTTACTCTAGATCATTGTTCTAACACACCATCCCTAAATCCAGCTCATTCCTTTGAGTTAACATCTTGGCTAGACCTTGACCTTTGATTAATTTTGTGGGCCTAATCTCTAGATCATATTCTTGAAATTTAGAGACCCATTTATGCCTTATGCCCAAGCAATCTTGTTGAGACAAGATATCTTTTATAGCTACATGAGGTACATAACCAATTTTTTTTAGTAGCCAATGTATGTTCTAAAATGTTTTATTGAATTTATCAAGGCATAATGCTACTTTTCCATGATTGTATATTTCAATTCTGAATCCTGTAAAGCTCAAGTCATGAAAGTGATGGGTTTCTCATATCCTTCATTGTTTTTCTGGAGCAATACCCCCACGATAGTACTTTCAGAAGCAAAAGAAAAGATCAAGAAATATTTATAATAATCAGGGTTAACCAAAACTGGTGATCTAGTAATTGCATCCTTGATGCATCTGAAAGCTTCTCGACACTCATTAGTCTATTCAAACTTATAATATTTCAATAATAACTTTCGGGATGTATTCATTAAATCTGCTAAGTTAGGGATGAATCTTCTTATAAAATTGATGTGGCCATTAAAGGATTGGAGAGCTTTCCAATTTTTAGGAAAAGGGATACCATACTCCACCAATTCCGTCATTCCTTTCAGAGTCCACCTTTACTCCATCTTTGGAAATGATATGTCCTAACAGTTTCCCTTCTTCTATACCTTGGACATACTTTGTTGGATTCAAAAAGATACCATGTTTCCTACATATTTTGAATACTATCTTGAGGTGAATTACAATATTCGTTCTTTGTTTTGAAAAAATAGCTAAGTCATCCTGATAAATTTCTATGATCTTTCCAATTAATTCCTTGAATGCATAATCCATGGCCCTTTGGAAGGAGTCCCCTGCATTCAACAAACCAAATGGAAACCTTAAATATTCAAAGGTACCCTAAGGGGTTGTGAAAGTAGTCTTACGTATGTCCTCCTTTTGGATCACCACTTGATTATAACTTGAAAATCCAACTAACATAGAAATCATTTTAGAACTTGTTACCTTTCGAAGAAGAGTTTCCATATTCAACAATGAATAGTTTCCCTTTTGACAAGAAATGCTTAGATTCCAAAAATCCATACATATTCTTATGCTCCCATTCTTTTTTCTCACAACCACCAAGTTGGAGCACTAAGATGAATGTCATATTGGTGCAATGATCCAACAACGGTAATGTCCTCGACCCTCCGACCGGCAAAGAAGACGTTGCAAACAATGAAAAGTCTCTGGGCAACTAGCCCCATGAACACAAACATGCATAGATGCTGATATAAAATGTTTAGAACATAAAACATGCTGAGATGCGTAAAACATACAAGGATGCATAGTTACTCAACATACAGCAAAAGCAAACATATACATTCCATCATCAACTTGTTCATCATTATGGTTCATTAGACATTAGATAGTAATGTAGATGAAGAAGCGAAATGGACAAGAGTGCTTATCTTATAAATATCTCGTCCCACAACCAGCTACGTCGCTGCAACGTTCCACCCAACCATAGGGCAGCGTGCTCATCAATCTCTCATCAACACTGCCACCCCCGAGCTGGGCATGATTCCTCAAGGATTAAGGATCAAATTAGGCTTACACATAACCAAGGTACACAAATTAGCCAATCCCACATAGTAGGGTTTATCAGGACGTCAAGGATCTAGGAAAGGATAAATGCTATGCTGGTGGTCTCAATGGAGAACTAAGGACGCCTACACCAGAGCTAACCTGAATTCTAAGACATCCACACACCCATCAATAGGAATCAGTCCTTTCTCTGCTTCACAGTCCCTCAGGCCCTGACTTCCCTTTCCAATACTCTTCAAGGGTTGTGGAGAAGAAAGCCAGTAATCTAACTCTATCTAAGTGGCTCCAATCACCAGTTTTATCAAGCATACCCAGCCTCTAATCCTACTCTCAATAGTTCGAAGACCAACCACTACATACCACAGTAAAACAAACAGCTCACAGCTGTGTGAAGAAGATGAAGACAACATGGTGACAACCCCAAAGGGAAAGGTGAGTACAAATCAAGTCAACAAGATGACTTAGAGTTGTTCTTGGCCCTAGCGTGGCCAAAACAACTTAGTAGCAACCCAAAAAGGTACTTGCATACACAGCAACCCAACCAGAGGCAGATAACAGCCCCAATCCTCACAATGAAATGATGGAAACATTACACAGTCCGCAAATGGGAAAGAAGCCAAACTCCTAGCATGGATAGGGGAAAACATAAACGCAGAACACAATCAATAAGGAGAACAAGCATAAACTTACACACCGCACAAAACACGAAGGCTCCTTCACAGGAAATCATGAGTGATTGAACATGGCTTCCCAACTCACTACGTGAGTCCCAACACCAAGGTGAACCCTGTGCGTCCCTGCACTAGATGAACAAGCAATGGAGAATCCACCAAACAGTGTGCATGAGGAAGTAGACCTCCCTGCGTGAGAATGAGCAAGCTCCAGAACCATGAGTTCCCCCGTGTGGGAAAATGGAGTGAGTGGGAGGAATGTTTCTTCTGCCGCACGTGACATGAAGAGGAGAGTCTGCTGGTGGAGTGGGCACATAGGCACGGACTGACAGTCCTACCACACCCACCATTACTCAGCAATAACTACTCCCAACTAATAGACAACATAATTTTAAATGGGTGGCTGACACATGGCAAACTCCCAATGACCCTCCCCCCCCTTAAGCTTAGGAATCATGCCCTTTTCATTAAACATTGCACCGTCATAGCTGGCTATAGGTTTATTTTAATTTATGTGCATATTTACATGATGCTCAAAACTATAATGTGCCGGATAGCATGATATACCATCGGCAACGATCCCTATTTCCGAAACATACACAACCAAATCGATGGTGGGGATTTTTCCTTTAGCTCCACACCATGATTAATTACAATATATACATCATGTATCTTTTAATGCAAACAAGGTTAAAACTAGGACATTACAATCCCCTCCCCCTTGGAATAACACCGTCCTCGGTGTTCCAATATGAAAGAATACATATACATTTTGCACATCAAAATTTCAAAATTTTGTAGATCTGTCCCATGTTCAATTATTTACTTTGAAATTTCAATACCAAGCCCCTCGGCTTCCATGAGCTTCTCCTATTGGTTCTCAACTTTTGGATCACCCCCAAGTTGAGGAACTTTGTGGCTACTACCCTCTTTATGTTCCCTTGTTGGGCAGTCCCAACGTAAATGATGTCCTTTGCATTTCCAACATTTTACTGGCTGCTTCATCTTTACCTGCTCAATTTCCTTTGAGTCTTCATGCCTGGATCATTTCTTAATGGATTTCTTGGATGAATGTCCCATCATTGATCCACTTTCCTTGCCTTTACGGATTGCTCCCAGAAGGCTTTTTACCTCCTTTTGCAAACCAATAGAGTCTTGCAAAATCTGGTGGTTCAATTCATTCTTCCTTTCCTGTATCTTGAGCATCTCTCCAAGATTCTCTTAGGTCCTGGCAATTGTTTGAAGGAGACTTCCAACCAAGTCTAGAAGCTTTTGGTCTGTTTCCATAGTCAATGTGCACCACTGGATTTCACTCTTCTCACCTGTGAAATGCATCATTGAAATTCTATTAGACCAAGCATAATATAGGCATTAATATCAGTCAATTAATTGCCCAATTGGCATGGCAGTCCAAGTCTCATCAAGGAGACTTTCATATTTTTCATGCCCTCCCAACAGGAACATGAGCTCATTCATGTCCATTCTTGGGTAGGGAATTAACTATTCCAGCATTCACAATTTACTTTAAGCAATTACACACATTCCATTTTTATTCATACATGCATTCAACAATCTTTTGGTTTCACAATGCATATATATATATATGTATATATAATCATAAGGGCAAGAGAGAGCAGCAAGAGTTTTTCCCCTCTTTGTTTTGTTCCATTCCTAGAACCCACACCATCGTTGTGGCTTTTCATGCTCTCAACCTCATTCACTTCACCGTGAATGATAGACCAATCCCTCTTAGTCATGACACTTAGTGTCTCCGGTCTATTTCAAACCTCTCAACCATGGAGCTTCCCCACATGGTTTGTCTCGGCTGCTAGGACCTTCACAGTCTCGATAGTACCTTTTTCATTATTGCTCGTCCTGAGTTCTTTAGGATAGTCACATGTCCACATGCACCCATGGGATGCTTTCATAGTCCTCGCTCCTAGCGATACCTATATTCAAACATTGAATAGATTCACATGTTTAGTTTATTCTCAATGGTTTTTATCTCTTAAGTAAGGGCTTAAAACATCATAACCAAATCATACACACATGTATATTCATAAGCAAGAAATTGCAAAATAATCCAATACTTATATGTATTGTGCGTTTCCTCGTTGGTCTAGAGGATCCTACTTCGCTTTGCATGCCTTGGGATCACCTATGGACTTGGATGTTAGGTCAGCATGCAGGCTGCTTCACAACATCCTTATATATATATATCAGGCACAGTCAAGCCAACCTTCAGTTGGGTTTATCAGACCGTCTACAAATCGCCTGTGCTTACCTCAACAATACACTTATATCAACAACCAATCATCAGCCAAGCCAACACAGTTGGGTTTATCAGGCCATTAACAATAACACATGCACTTATATCAACAATAAACAACCATTTACAGGTTTCATTTCCAGTAGTGAGCTCTAATTCCACTACCCCATATCACACAAGAGACCACTCCCTTCTCTGAGTTAACAGTCCCTCAGGAATGTCTCCTTCTCTGTGCTCTTTAGTAGAAGGTAGGATGAGCTCAATCCATTGTCCATTTAGTGTACAATACCAGACTACATCTGTTTAGCCTAACAACATAAGCAATATAAGCATATTCGTTAGCATTATTGCTCTAAAATTGTAATCATATTTCACATCATTCACTATCAACTATTGAGACACCAGTAGTGTGTCCACTCCCTAGGTTGTAATCAATATTGAAAATCCCTTCCATGATCTGACATCGAAAAAGTGTGCACCCTTTTCCGGTGTGTGCCATGTAGGCCCTATTCATACTCAAGCAATCAGTCATCATGGAAATAAAATCAAAACATGTTCTGCATATGGAATTTTTTTTTGTTGATAATTTGACATGCATATTCTTAGCTAGGGTTACATAACACTTATCCATTGGCCGATGTAGTATTCCTTCGTTAAGGAGGAATGGGGGCTCCGTTCTCTGAGTTGACAGTCCCTTGGTTTGCCATCCCAATTCCTCTTTACATTTCATATCCCCACATGTCTTACTGATATAGCCTATACCCTCTCACTCATGCTGCTTACCAAACATGTAGTGCAGATGAGACATTCCCAAATGTCCAATGGAGTTTCACCCGAAACCCATTTCCAAGATAAGGGAAAACCTTCCCATGAATTTTTGCTCCTACAGGCCATCACACATGATCTTCCTATAGTGTGTACCCCTGGCACATTCATCAAATAGCCAAACAGTTAAACATTATATGATAATACAATCCAAATTGATTGTTCCATACCAAACAATGACATTAGTAATTAAATTCAATAGGGATTTGCAACTCTGTCTACTACAAAAATTGATTTGCTTAGCAATGAGGTGATCCTCATTTGTGGGTCTCTTGTAAGCAGCACCACTATGCCCATTATGATCTTACACTTACTAGTATAACATGAATACCCACTTACAATGCGTCCTCTTGACATAATCTTATGCAATCCAATAGTGATTAGTAGTTGTCAGCAATTTCTCAAATCCAAAATTCACAAATTCAAATTTAACAACCCATTATGCATACAAACTATTTTCATAGCCATGAGATTCCGCTCATAACGTTTGGCTCTTTCACATGGTATATTTCGGCATTTGTCATGGTCTTACTCTCATTGCCATGCTCTAAAAAATCTACCTGAAACCTGAACTTCAATTATCCAAACACTTGGTAAGTCTGGATGCATATAACCTTTTCATTGCTGCAATCATCACTAAAGCAAATTTAGATTTTATAAAATTCAAATACTTCCAGCTGTTAATCACATCAATACTACTAAAACTCATTTACTTCACGCAATCATTATCATACTTTAAATTACAGGGTACAGTCACATCATTTATGCAATTAAATGAAATGTTTAGATACTTCTTACTTCACAAGCATATCATTTGTACTACCTTGCCCTTCCATAGAGCATTTCCGGCAGCCAATCGATCATGACTACCCTCTTCATGCACTGAATATTTAAGTCGGGATGTTCAAACAAATATTTTAACCTATAATTATCTAACTTTAACTCAAATCTACTACCAATGAGGTAATTCCTACACACTTTCAAGGTGTGTACTATGGCAACAAGCTCTAGATCATACGTAGAATGCTTATTTTCGTGCTCTTTTAATTTTCATGATTCATAACAAATCACATTCCCTTATTGCATTAGAACTCCACTGAGTCCTTCTAGATATGCATAATACATACTCCTTATCTCGATATGAAATCTTTAAAATTGGTGCACATTTGAGTAATTCTTTTAGAAGTCTGAAACTATCATCGTATTTCTTAGTCCAAATGAATTTCACACCTTTCTTCTATAAATATTTAATGCGATTTTCTATATGAGAGAAAGTTTCTATAAATATCCTATAATATCCAACCAAACCCATAAAATATCTTACCTCAGATACATTTCTAGTAGTGGATCATTCTTGTATATATATTTTTTAGCAGGTCCACGCACACTCCTCCTTAAATAATGTGACCTAGATATAGCAATTTCTTTTGATAGAAAGTACACTTAATCATCTTGGCATACAATCGATTCTCTCTTAGAATTTGTAAGGTTACTCTTATATGTTCTTCATGTTCTTTATTTGTATTGGAATATATTAATATCATCTAGGAATACAATAATAAACTTGTCCATAAATTCTCTGAATATAGCATTCATCAAGCACATAAAATTGGTTAGTGCATTTGTTAGTCGAAAAGCAAAAACTGTGTATTCCTAATTCCTATACCTAGTTCTGAAAGTGGTTTTACTAATATATTTATCCTTGATATGTACTCTATGATAGTCCGATATGAATTCAATTTTAGAGAAGAATCTGTATCCTCGTAGTTGATCGAATAGATCATTAATACTTGGTAATGGGAACCTATTTTTAATGGTGGATTTGTTCAGATGTCTATAATCCACATAGAACCTCAAGGTACAATCCTTCTTTGTCATGAAAAGGGTAGAATGTCCCCACGGTGATACACTCGGGTGTGTATAACCCATCTTCGACCATTCTTCTAATTCAATATGCAATTCCTTGATTGAGGTGTGCTCATTATATAAAGAGATTTGGATATTGGAAAAACTGCTGGTAACAAATTGGTTGTGAAATTGATATCCCTCTTAGGGGTGATCTTGGTACATCTTGAAAAACATCTTTAAAATCCCGCAATATTGCATACCCTTTGATAGATGGTTCTCCGTTAGTTTGTAAATCTTCACCATGGACCGAGTACAAATAACAAACTATAATGATATAGTTATTCATTTGAAAGGTTGAGGCATGTCTAACAAATAATGGCCTTGGAGCTCCCTTTATTTGAATTGAATTCCTATCCTCATCCAGACACGTCATTAGAGGAAATTTGAGGTCTAAAATGGGCCTCCTAAGGAAAATGATAAAATAATAGTTAAAATAATAAAATAATAATTATTAATTTTGGAGGAAGAATGAAAAAAACTACTTTTTTTGTTTGTATTTTTGACATATCTCTCTGTGTTTTTACTCAAATTCAAAGCGGGAGATCTCATTGGATGCAGAATTTAATTCTGCATCCAACGAGTACCCGCAGTGCATACTTTTGACGGACCCCACTAACCCAAAAATAAGAAATACTTGAAAAAATGTGATGATGATATCATCATCACAGCTTTTTAGGAATTTCTTATTTTTGGGGTAGCGGGGTCCATCAAAAGTATGCAGTGTGGGTACTCATTGGATGTAGAATTAAATTATGCATCCAATGAGCTCCCATGCCTGAAATTTGAGTAAAAACACAGGGAGATATGTCGAAAATATGAACAAAAAAAGTAGTTTTCTTTTATGACAAATATGTCAATTGAACCATTATGGTTGACTCATTTTATTGAAATTCTATTGGTTATTGAATTCCAACTCACAAAATTTATTTATTGGATATTGTATATAGCAATTCGGGCCTCTTGATTATTAGAGTAACCATGTAGTTGAAAATATTTATTCATTTCCAACAACCACATTTCAACACTTTCTCCTAATTTCACTCCATCAAAAGAAAAATGTTTAATTTTTCTAATTTCACCCTGTAATAGGTCCTCGTCATGTTTATTCTTCTAATATCTTATAGATATTGAATCTGAACTATTTTCATTCCCACTTTTTATGATGACTTTCAACTGAATTATCATGGGAATTTTTCCCCATTTTTCCCATAGATATACTTCTTGAGTGTTGGTGTCTCTTACAAAATAGTTTGGTCATAGAATCCCCTTATTCCCTCCCTAATGAAATATACATGTTGTACTTGATTATGCAATTGCTTTAAGTTTTGAGACGTTTGTATATTCACCTGATTCTATTTCTCTAGGTCCTATAATATTATTCCATTTCTTCTTGAAAATATTTTAAGATTTGGAGCAATTATTTTGCCTCCACTTCTATCTTATGGCCAATGGATTATGTTCTTTATGCACTCATATCCAGTTCCTCGGTGAGAAAGGGAATGTTTTGGTTCATTTTCCATTTTCACTGCACCACTTTCAATTTAACTTTGCGATTGGTTTATTTTTCCATTTTTTTAGACACAAAATATTCATACACATAATTAAATTATAAAAAGCATGTATATATCTTTTTTCCTTTCTAGGGTTTTCATTCAAAATTTTATGGTTTAATCATATCAACTACGATCTTACACAAATTTATGTTCTATAACCCATGTTTTTTGAAAGCTATAATGCATATGTCCATGCATTTCCTATCTATTACCCAAAGGAACATGTAAAAATTTTCAAAACAAAACTATTCCATCACAAACAACATATGTTTTCCCATCCTGACCATTATGGTTTGTGCATGTATAGTCAAAATCAGAGTAATCCGATCTCATGAAATTACAAAAGTGACCATGTAAGTAGTCCACAAACACAAATTCTATATATAGCAGAATATGGAGGAATATCTTTGCACTATCCATGTCTACGAAAATCCAGTCAGTGCGAGTCTGTAGTCAAAATAAAGATTCTTTCTTTTCATGAAGAATCAAGGAAACCTGAGTTACATAACATGTCTCATAGTGAGACTTGAACTTGATTGAGGAGTATAATACTAATCCTCCCAACCACCTATTCTACAACCACACCTCATATATATGTGTATGTATATGTATACATACATACATACATAAATACATATACATATGCATATTTATATGTATATGTACACACATACATACATACATACACACACACACACACACACACACACATGTTAGATTTTTATCATTCAAGCTAGCATTATGATCTTAGGATCTTTAACTGAGAGAATAACATGCACAATAATAAACACAAGAGACAAGAGACACAAAGAACTTTCCTCGGGGAAGCCATAAAGGAGAAAACCCCGCAACTTCCTCAGAGATAGAATCAACACCAAAATTAAAACACGAAAACATAAAGATGATCTCTCGACAACAGTAGTCTCTCTCTCTGATCCCAGCTTCTTCTCTCTCACTCATGCGCCCCAGTGAGTGAGTGTGTGTGTATAATAAATAGAGAGTCTCACTCTTTATTTATATTCTTTTGTTCACATAACCTTTAACTCTGTGATGTAGGATCGAGTAATCCTAACTCAGTTATGTAGGCTCAAGTAACCAAAACTGGGGTACTAATGACCTAAATTACATTAACTCACCTAGGGCCAACTTCTCTACGAGAGTCTAATAACCCTTGTGCCCCACAACTGTGGGGATTTTAACCCTTGATCAATAGGAGGGTTACCACAATGACTTTACATGACTTGTTTACATTATTGAATCTCTCGATAGGAACATCGGGGCATGACATGACTCAAATACATTACAGACACTTCCTGGAATAAACATCGGGGTACAATACTGTTGTAGCTGCAACCTTTTTCCCCAAAATTTTAAAATTTTAGGACCCTCCTTTTGATTTGATTCTATTAGATCTAGCCTAGGATTATTTGGTTTCCCTAAATCTGTCCTGGAAGTTCAGATTTCTTTGCTCAAAACTTGATCCTTTTCATCGAAATATTAGTTGGATATCCTTTCGATATCAGAAGCATAGTCAACTGTATTTCCGCCGTTGCGGAAGTTGAATGATCTAGTCTATCAGAAGTATTGCCGTCTTCTCGCCGATATGTCGAAACTATGGATTATTTTGTCTTCTTTTTGTTTTATTTTCAAGCTTAACATTTTGATTGACGATGAATTTTTATCGCTATCGGAATGGCCTATGACATTGAACCGAAGTACTAGTCCTTTACGCTACCGACATTGTGCGAGGCAGGGGATGAACGTTTTGAAGGTTAGTTGTTTCCTCGTCGATGTTTTAGAACTTAGATGTTCGACCTCCGATACCTTTTAAAAATGTAAAGTCATGATGATAGTGCTTGGCACTACTAACACTGCTAAAGATGTTCAGTCTCAAGGTTCTGCACTTAGTGCTTAGAGATTCCGATGACCAATTTAAAAAAAAAAATTCTTTCGGGCCCATAGTTGTTTTTGCACTCGCTGTTCTGGCTACAATCCAGATCTCTCTCCCAATTGAGTTAGTGCCTAGTGGTGCCGATGCCGACAAACTTAAAAGTTATCGTGGATCAGTAGTTTGTTTTGCATCCGTCGTTGCGGCTGTCACCTGAACTATCTTTCCGATGATTAGAGGGGTTGGTCGCCGATGAGTTTAACTGCGATAGGGTTTTTCCCATCGAATTTTTCTACCGAAGGTGAACTATATATATGAGGGGAGAATTATTTTATTATTTATCTGTATTGTAACTTGCCGTTTGCTCTAGTCTTTTTCGTTTGCATTAATTCACGTGCCCAACTGTCCGAACTCGATTCGCTAGCGTTGCTACCGTGGAGATTTTGCTAGTTTATCGACTACACTGTTGTTTTCCAGGTAGGTGAACCATGGCCTTGTTTTTTTTTTTTTTTTATTGGTCGATTTGGAACCGTGGGTTTTTCTCTAGTTAGGTTTTCCTAGTTAGATGGTCCATGAGTTGGGTTTTTCTGCATAAAGAGTGTTTGTTTCTGCGGTATGCATGATGTTTTATTTGAGGGTGAAGAGTTAGCTATTTACATTTTTTTTAGCGGGAGGATTTTGAAGCTGCGTGATTGTTGAGCCGTTATGGATGCTTTTACCCCGGTACAAAAGATTAGGGAACGGTGCAAACAAGCGTTTCACTGTTTGCACCACCCGTTCTTTTGGTTGTCCATAGCCATCTAGGGGGTGTTAAACTATTGCTTGCACTTACCTTTTTCGACACTATGGAGGTTTTACATTCTTGGTCGGGTTAGGGTTTTTCTAATAGGAAGAGCACTGTATAGGGTCTAATGCTTTGAAGTTTGTTGTTGAAGACTAACAGTAGAAATAGTGTGATTCATACTTTTATGTGATATCGGATTAGTTCAAATTAGTTCGAATGCGGTCGGGGTTAAGATAGAGAATTTTTTTTCTCTTGGGGTTGTGAATTTTTTATAGACAGTGGACTTAAGTGGTTTTAAGACACAACCTATAGGATTTTTCTTTTTGCCTCGTCATTTTTTTTCATGCATTGAAAACTGTGTGTACTTCATTTTTTAGAATGCATATGGAAGAGGTAAACAAATTGATATAGTTTTTGTTTATTGTTAAAACACTTGCTAAAATCTCAATGGGTCTAAGAACATGTTGTGCTTATGACAGGGTGATTGTTGTAAAGAAAATATGTTGAAAAGGTAAAAGAAAAAGGATCCTGTGGTTGAAGGAGAACCTGAGGTTGAGATCATCACCAAGGTTGAGTATATATATGAAGATACCAAAGCTTCCACCGGGGTCGAACTGGACTACAAATGGGGAGAGGTATACAGGATGATTTCCAATCAAAATGTACTTGATGTAGGATTCGAAGAGCTAACCATTTATGCAAACACTAAGAAATCAGCTCTCATGAAAGTAGCCACAAGACTTGAGTTGTTCCCTTGTTCAGAGGTGATAGGTTGGATTCTTCCTAGGTAGATGGAACTACAATGATTCTTGAAAATAATGCTAAGCAGGGTTAGGCTACATATAGCCCTGCATATGTCTCTATGGCATATCATCTACCTTCTGCCCATATTTACTTAACATAAAGCTGGTTGAAAGAGACATCTATGGATTTGGTAGAAACAGTTAAAAGAATGATGACACCGGGGAAATTTTTTTGGAATAGACCTTCCAGAGAGTATGATACGTCTAGCCTTCGTACTCCCTATATATTTATTGCACTGATGCTAAATAGGATTTTTTGTAGAGCTCATGAGAAGAGCTTCAAAATAGGATGGATACCAATTATATTCTCTGTCGCTAATCAAGGAACCATTTTTAATTGGTCAAACATAGTGTCAAATAGCCTCTCATCATGCATATCCGTAGCCTTGGGAGGGGTGTCACAAAAGAAATCAGAGTTCTACATGAGCTCTATCCCGATTGACTGTATACTGTGTACTCAGTCTTTTCCAGCCTTGAGATGTAATTGGGAGAGGGACAGGACCCCAGTGTACACAGCATATAGATTGCTATGGGCCCATAAAAACTATAGCTATTATAGGGAGATCTATGAACACTTCATCATGCCCTTGTATACCCTAATTTTCTTGACTTAATGAAACTACATGTCTGGATAAGTATTCAAAGTCATCGAGGAATACAAAGATTATTATTTGACCAAGGAAGGGTTGTATATAAGAATGTATGGTGGTTCCAGAGCACCTTCTCTACTCCCTAAGTATGCCACTGACTATGTACTACACAAAGAGGCAGTTAGGCAGGTGTACATTGATGGTGTGGGAAATTTCATGTTTGAACATAAAAGGCAGCATATCCTGCAGTGCCTTTCTTCCTTGGCAGCTACAAGTTTTCGAGAGTAAAATAGGTTGGAGAATTTGTTCAGGAGCTAGAGAATTTCCATTTTGGTGAAATAAATTTTCACAGGAATGACTCCCAAAATAAAGTAGCAGATTACTGCAAGGAAGCAGGAATTAATTTTGAATATACTGATTTTTGGGATAAGGACGAGGCAACATTCAGAAGGGCAAAGAACATAACTTCCTTTAAAAAAAGGTTTAAACAGAAAATAACCACTATGGGTGGAAAGGAAAAAACTTAAGAGAAGACTAATACATTAGAAGAAGAAGAGGCCAAAAAGAGAGAACAAGATGCTAGAAGGCTAGCATAGGAAGCAGAGAACTAGCTAAAGAATGAAGAAGAAGAAGAAAAGCGAGCAGCAGAGGAAGCAACAAGGAAGGAGGAGGATGAGAGAAAGAGAAATGAAGAAGCGGAAATCAAGAAAAGGTAGGAAGAAAGTGAAAGTTTGATATTAATAGGATGTCAAAATGACCAACAGACTACTGAGCAGGTAGATACATAGGGAGGACAACATCATACAGATCAAGGACATGGACAAACTAATCCTAATCCCCCAGAGCCTGCTGCATCTTCTTGCAGTACATTGGGACAAGCTTCATTTTCAGGAATAAATTTGATCCCTTTCATGCCTAAATAAGGGGAGAGGTTCTTGACTTTAGTACTATTTTTTATGATAAGGAGAAGAAAAGGATTGTAAAAAAAACCAAGAAAAGGGTTGAAACCGGGGGACAGTCGGGAAAGATGATAACATATAAAACCTTGGTGCATGGAATAGATACAGATCCAAGATTGATAGCAAGAGTTGGAGTGGAATTAACCCAAGCAACTGAGGATAACGTAGACAGGTTGATGATGGACCTAGACCAGTCAAGAAAAAATGCAGCACAATTGAAAGAAACTTTAAAGAAGGAAAGGGATGAAGGTTAGAAGCTGAAAAAGAAATATGAAGACATGATGAATGAAGTAAAGATTTCAAGAATAGAATTCCAGACTCTGCAAGCAAATAAGGAGGCTTTAGAGATTTCTGCAGAGAAAATGAAAAAGAACGCTCAGGATAGCTTAGCTGAATTACAAAAGCTATAGCTAGAGCATCAAATGTTGAAAACTGAGAAAGATGATCTACAGGTTTCCGATGAAAATCTAAGTGCAGAGAAGGACCAGTTGCAAAGCAAAATTGCTGAGTTAGAAATAGAGAAGGCTACCACTGTGGAAACAGAGAAGCACTATCAAATGCATGTGGAAACCTTAGAAGAACAAAATACTTCACTAACAGCATCACTGAAAGATGTTATGTAATAGAAGACAGACTTCTAGCCTTTGAAAGAACATGTTCTAAATCAAAGAAGGAAGATTCACCAATTACAAATATGCATTGAGGAAGAAAGGTATAAAATTTTACAAATAGGCACCAGATTAGAAGAAATTTTGGACACTACTTCGTTTTTTTGGACTGATCTCAAGATATTTTGGAGATTTTAATGTGAAGAATGGTATGGACAGAAACAAATAAGGAATCTCCTGCGGGGTTACCAGTTAAAGATCAGCAGAGTTTAAAACAAGAGTATGATTTATTGGAATTTGCAATTAATGTGGCGGAATAATTCAAGAAAACTATAAAGAAAACAAAGGGAGCATTGCCAAATATTGTAGGAGAGTGCTTACTACATACAATAGATGCCAGATTTCTACAGAGAAAATATTGGATGCGATACCATAACATGAATTGTTTATAGAACATATACATAATAGATATCAGGAAGGTGAGCAAGAGATCCAACAGGTCAAAGATCTAGATGAACGGATTTTAAAGAATGCATTGGCACATGCAGCTGTAAGTATACATCTACTAGAAGATCAGCTGCGCCTGAGTCCTACAAGGATAGAAGGGGTAAAGAAATAGGCTGCTAAATATGAGATAAATATCCATTTTCTTGAACCTTCCGGATTTGAAGGCATAGCAGCAGAGGCCTAGGCATGGAAGAAGTTCATCAACGACCAAGCTAGCCCCTCTTCATAAAGTGTTCTAAAAAAAATTTGGATTTAACTTATGTAATATATTGTATTAATTATGTGCACATGCTATGAGACAAAATTTGGGAAGTGAAAGGTTGGGGAAACTCAAAATTCATTGAGGGGCAGCCCAAGGGTTTTGTTTTTGTATAAATATAGGAGAGTTTAGATGTAGAAAGGAAATTTTCCCCAGACCATTTTTGAGAGTGTATTGTAAGAAGAACTATTTCCTTTTACAATAAAGAGTTACAAGTTTCTGGTGGAGAAATTTTAGTGGAATGTTTCAAATGTTTTGCTATGGATCAGTTGAATGTGAACTATTTCATTTTTAGCTTATTTCCATTAACTTTGAGATCGTTCTAACTCATTGGATTTCTTTTCATGTTATGAATGTACTCTGGTTTATTCTGTGAAATTTCCACTTTGAGTAATGAAGGTTGTAATTAACAATAAGCTATCTTGTTGTTATATTTCTATTGATGTTCATGTGTTCTGAAACAATTAACAGCTATCTGTGATCTTTCCTAATACATGCACTAAAATACATTACTCACCATTAATGATAGTTTTTCTCCCTAGGGATAGAATAAGTAGTCTTAGTTAGTTTCTTGCTGTTTGTGATTTAGATGTGAGAGAGGTAAGATGAGAGGTAAGAACCTGCGCATCACATTATGACCCTCCTCATTATCTCTATCATCTACATTCTTTAGTTAGGCACTTGCACCTCATAACTTAAACACAAAAAACTAAAAATATACACGGTGGACCAGGCCATAACTGGTAAAACATTTTAATTGTTACTTGACCTACGGTAGCCAAACCATAAACCGGATGGATTCCCCATAACAAATAGTAACAGGCTAGTTGGGAATGTTTATTAGGGAGAATCCCTAACTTTTATTACCTGCGATTTTCCAGAAATCAACAGTTTTTTGGCACTAGAAGGAGGGCCATGAGTGCATGGATGGCCGAGGAAGATCACTTCCTCGAAATCACTCCACCGATGACAATTCTGAAAGTAGTTTGTTTCACAAACCCACTCCTAAAGATAAAGAGAAAGGGTATCTGTATCATGTCGATAACAAAGTGGTTGATGATTTAAGAAGAATCACCAGGACATATGCAAAAAATATTGGAGGATTACCTATCATTTCTGTCCTACCTAGAAGAGAGTATCAAAAGAAATATCATCGTCAATTAGAAGACTCAGTGTTGGTAGAATATCTTGAAGAATTGGTAGAAGCAACCTTACAAGAAGTTGACCAACCTTTGAATCAATTGGATCCAGGTTCACCTTACTGTTCACCTTTCTAGACCCCTGTTCAGTCACAACCTTATTCTCCACTCAGAATCATGGCTAATGTAAATTCAAACCAACCACCTCCACAACCTTCTTGGAGGGATAGGTCACCTTTAAATTTGACACATCCCTTGCATGATTTTCCTCAAGCTTTTGACAAGATGTTACCTAAATTTGAACCAAGTGAAGGAATTTTGGTAGATGATCATTTACAGAGTTTTTACTTGGCTGTAGAAGGACTACGAGTTGGAGAGCATGAAGATGTGGTGTTTAGATTGTTTCCCCACACCCTGGAAGGAAAAGCAGCCTCATGGTATTTTGAACTTCCTACAAATTCAATCACAGATTGGAACACATTTGAGATAATGTTTAGAAGTAAAGATGTAGTCCAGAAAAATCATGCAGCTTTAATTAAAGGGTTATGTGCTCTAAAGAAAGAAAGGAAAGATCGAGTGCATAATTTCACTCAAAGATTTGCTGCTTACCTAAACAATTTCACTGCAGCTGATAAGCCATCTGAGAATGCTCTAATAGAATACTATACCTCAGCCCTTGGGCCTAATCTAGCCATGTTTTCCAAGAGATTAGTGAGACCTACATTAGCAGAAACCTACGAAGAAGCTAAGAAGGTAGAGGCTGAGATGGAGAGTATAGAAAATTACCCTATGCAGTCGGAAGAAAAGACGTTTGGAAGCAAGAAACCTTTATTACTAACTAAGCTTAAGGATGAGAGATCACATGATTTCGAAGGGATGGTGAAGATGATGCAAAAGTTATCCAATATAGTGATAGATCTAGAGAAGGAAAAAGAAGCTCACAAATCATATAAGACTTATTATAAAAAAAGGGAAGACAACAGTCAACTGAAACCTCCTCCACACAGTCCTACAGCAATGAATTTAACTGATGTAGGCATGGATAATTTTTGTACCTTTCATTAACAACCTCATTCTGAGAAGAATTTCCCACAATGGATAAATTCTATGACATTAGTAATGAATCAATTATTGGATTCCAAACTGACAGAAACTGATAAGGAGGAAGAAAAAGATAATCAATATATAGGAAAACAAGAGGAAGATACTTTATTTTTATGGGACCGTGTCTCTATGTTTGATACAAAAGAAGAACATTTTCTGAAATAGGAGGAAACATCAGAAACCAATGTGACAACAAGAAGTCATAGTTTGTTAAAAGAAGATAAGTCAATACTTCCTAAGATTAAGAAACTTCAACAAAACATGAAGAAGATACAGAAGAACAATGCAACTGTTAAAGTACCTTATTTTACCATTTCAATTTAAGATCCAAAAAAAATCAACACACCTCTTAAGCCTATTGAAGATAAGATTGATAATGTCATGAAGAATCTCAAAGAACCTGAGATGGGGTATGATAGTGTGGAAGACATTAAAAAAGATAAAGAAAATATCTCATTGTTTGAAATGTGTAATTTACCTTAGAAAAATGAGAAACTTTTAAAAGCACTTGAGGTACCAGAAGAAGAGCCTCCCACTGACAACCAACCTGAAGAAGAAATTGGTGAGGAAAGTGTGGGAGGGAAGTCTATGTATAAAACCCCAGCATTTATTCTAACTTTTGATATTTTCAATTATAATGTGCACAACTATTTCGTGGACTCAGGAGCATTGGTCAATGTTATGCCACTTTCATTCTACAAGAAAATCAATGGACAACCTAAACCATCTACTTAGCAAGTTCTTCAATTAGACAGGATGGCTGTAAAAGTGATAGGAGAAATGGAGGATGTTCTGATTCGATAATCCATAGATGAAAGGGTATGCTAGTACATTGACATTGTAGTAGTAGACATACCAGATGCTTATGGACTGGTTTTGAGTTGAGACTAGTTGACAAGGTTAGACGAATACTTTGCATCAAATTGGTCACATTTATGGTTGCCTCATAACGGAAGTACCAATCAGATAAAAGTATTAAGAGAGCCTCAAATGAAGTACAATGTTACTCAGTTAGAGGGAAAAAATGAACCAGTAAACTCTGTGTTGGGAAATTATTTCATTGAATTAGAACCGAGAAATTACCAAGCTGAAGAAGCCAGTAGTATACCTGATCCCTAGCCTGATCTCCTCCAATTTTCACAGGCTGATGAGACTGACTTGTTGACGGGCGTATTTAACAAATCCCACAACGAGGGATACGACCCAGACCGGGATCCTTAGAGCAGGCTCCAAGCTGTTTAGGGTAGTCGTTCCCGACAGGTTTAAAGGCTCTGTTGGATTGGAACACTAACAGTCTAATGGATAAAACTGCTGCTACTGATTGTCAGTGAAACCTATGTTTATAATTTACAAAGGTTGATTTAGGTTATATGCTATAGGATGTTAAACTAACAGATTTAATCAACTTAAATCAATGAATTATAAATACATGATACAAAAGCTGAGAAGATAAAATATAAACATAGTTAATATTGTACATAAACCTGCTATATACATCCTGTACAACCATTTACAGAAGAGATAAACTGAATGTAATTCATTTAAAGACAGAATCTGATACGAATAGGTTTTCAGGTAATATAATGAGCAGAAAATAAACAATATATAACCCTAACTATATATTATCCTGATCAGGAGCGAGAGAGAAATTAATCATGAAATCAATTAATGCTAATAGAATCACCACATGGGTGCACCTAGGTAATATTTAAATAAGATAAACATTAACCAGTCCCATACAGTGATCAATTACAAATTATATAAGCAACAATGTCGATTGCCAATTACATAACATGATATATTAGCAAAACTGAAAGCATGAAACATCGATAATCATAAAATAGATTTATATCTGTAAAATCCTTTAGAGAACTTCAACAAATATAACTAAAGCAAAAAGAAAATCACAAGACCAATAGACATTATAAACATATGCCTCGTATACAAACTGTACACATATATTGATAACATCACCAGTTTAAAAAAATGTCAGTGGCTGCAGACAGATAGCTGTCCAAAGTCGTAAACACATCAACCCAGTCTTGTGGTCCCTTTTCATCGATTATCCATCCTTTATCCTATAAACTTTAACCCTTAAATACATGTCTACAAAAACAAACATCCTTGAAAGTTTGAGATAACTAGATCAAAGTATCCAAATGATTTCTAATTAAAAATGACAAGTGTAACGTGTCATTTTTCCATATAAGCAAATCATCAAGACGATCCATGGAAATCGAAGATTCCAGGAATAAACAACACCTGGAAAGCTTGTTATGTGGTCTGTTCAGATTGATGCGAGATCGTGCAAAAATAGATAGTTGAAAAAATCCGAGCGCAAACAGCAAATTTAACACCTACAACAAATCAAGTAAAAATAA
Organism: Pseudotsuga menziesii; assembly: GCA_001517045.1. Classification (NCBI taxonomy): domain Eukaryota; kingdom Viridiplantae; phylum Streptophyta; class Pinopsida; order Pinales; family Pinaceae; genus Pseudotsuga; species Pseudotsuga menziesii. The sequence goes on along the minus strand of LPNX010366380.1, from coordinate 112,452 downwards.
AATTAAAACACAACACAAATCGAAATGATAAATACAAAATACCAAACAAGAAATAGACTGAATAAATACCTGATCATCAAAATCGAACATTAAAACCAACAACAAAGAAATCACAGATTAACTGGTGCGTTAAAAACTTGAATATTGCCCCATTCGAATGACTCGGTGAAGGTGCCCTGAATTGCGTGAGCGCGATCTGAGCGTTGAGCTCACGGAGTTTTTCTTCACTCTTTTCGTTTACATCTTGTAATTTTAGAACCTTCCTTATAAGCTTGTTCTTATGCTTCCTCAATCGTGAAAGCTGCTGACCACTTTCATCAACTTTTGCCCTTAATTCAACATTATCAGCTTTCATTAAATCCTGGCTCGCTACTATTTCATTCATCCTGTCCTCCATTCTACGAACCTTGTCTAAAAGACAACTAATGAACAGAGGCTGAATGGTTTCCCCATTTCCACGAAGAATAGTCGAGGTTATTTTAACCGGCTTTTGTTTTACTATAGGATCAGTCATACGATCAACTAAAACTTCCCACACTTCTTTATCCCCTGCTGGAGAATTATTATGATCACGGGTGACATCAAATTGCAGCTCGACAACAGACAGAGAAGTATTTTCGCGCATATCGTTATCAATCACAGGGTGACCTTCCCCAGCTAAATCAGCAACAGGCTCAGGATGAACCAAATTGTCATTAACAGGCGAAGGAGCAATGGTTTCTTCATCATCAATCACAACTGTTTCCACTGGAATCTTATTACACACGGGGGTTTTAACCATCTTAGCTTTCGCCATACTTCTGGTCAGCCTTCTAACCAGCTTGGACTTGGGTGGATTTCCTCGACGATTCCCAATATTATCACTACTGATGGGCGGAGTAACAGGTTACAGAGATGAAATCTTTCTCATACGCCCAGGACCTATAGGGGTTTGAGAACTGTTCACTGGACTACTCATGGGCTCTTTACAGGGTTCGGAACCCTTACGGCTAGGGTTTGACAGAGCTTTGCGCGGAGACAAGAATGGAGCCGAAACTGCACTTCTATGTTTACTACAGTCATCCGGACTATCGAACATGCAATGACAAAAGGATGAAAAACCATTTGACTCTACAAACTGCTCCCATGAGCGACCTAACTTCAACAACTCGTGATCAATCAACATTCGAACTAAACCGTGATGGAAAAGACTGTGGCTGACATGTTTAGGCCCCTTATTTATGGCATTTGACATCTTAAATAAACTGTGCAGAAGGTAGTAAGGCAAATTAATAGGAAACCCTATAAAGACAGCCATCAGACGAAGATGATATACGTATGCCGAAGATAGCCGGCCTTCACAGGTCAAATATCGATGAATTAACTCAAGCAATGGACGCCATTCTTTAAGAAAATACTTACTTGCCACCCCAGTCCGAAAAGAAACTTCTTGAATCGGGTTCTTTAACAATTGTCTCCATTCTGTTATGTCCATCCTTTGGTATTTGAACCACCTTTGCCCAGACAGAGAGAGACCCGTTGCAGCTGCTATGGATCTTTCATCAACTCGGAAGCAGAGATCACGAACCTCAGCTTGGTAATTAACCAGGGACAAGGCAAAGACTCTGGTAACCTCAGGGTTCGAGTCGGAAAACTTCTCGAAAAACGGCATCCATCCCACATTCCTGAATTTTTCTGCGAGCTCAGGGTTTGAGCTTAACAGGGTCATCTCGCAGGGTTCAACCCTCACGACAGGAGCCATCACAGGCCGATTACAAATGCGTAACCACACACAAAATACGTACCACCATTTGGCCAGAGACAGAAGACCAGGTTGTGAGTACTTAGAACGAAGGCTGAGCAACACCAGGTAATGAGCAGGGTAAGCCATGCACGAGCGCAGGTTATACTTCTGTGGGCTTGACATGAGCGAAAGCATCGGCGCTTGGAGTGGTAACACAAATGACGGTTGAAGACCCTAGAGCACTGATAATATCATGATTTATTTGGAATTAAATGATGAGAAGATCTTCGCTGAACAGAGTATAGGTGCTCCACTGGCGAGTGGCCATGACAGAGGCTACGTACCAAAGATTTAAACGTGGTGGACAGGCTAAGTACGAGTGTCATAATAGGAGTCTGAATTCATGATAGGTGTGGCTCATGCCAAAAATCAATCCCGTCGAAACCATAATACATGCATTTCCTACCATATATTCGGCCCATTTATGAAAGGTGGCGAAGAATCATAAACAATGTAATTAGAAGCCGAACGTTTAAATAACACCATATGCAAAATTAATATCAATATCAATGATGGTCTGCGAGCTTTAGGATATGGCACACAAGTCATGTATCTAAGCTTCAACGGAGTCACAAGGATCCAACCTTTGATTACCATTACTCGAACTTTGTATGGAAACCATGGTATCATGACCTCATTAATATTTATATCAACGAAATCAACGAAGCTAATATCTAATGCTTAGGACCACATACAAACTAGGATCAACAGCAACAAGAATAAAGACCATGAACACTCATGCCTCAATTGTCCTAGTCAAAATTCATCCAAAACAATAAATTCCATATGATGGTCTCGTTAATCCAATAGGATTTGCAAAGGTCATTAGAAAAATTAAATTTCAACAAATCAATAGCTTAATGGAAACCACCCTATTAGTAGTTGAAAACTCATTAAACCTGTCCCTTTAAAATTTAAACATTTCATCAAGCAAAATGGAGTTTTGCTTGCTGAAATAATGATTTTAGAAGGCTGTTGAGCAGGGGCACAACAGATGTCGACTTGCTGGACGAAACAGTTATCTCTATTCATTTCCCTGAAATCATGCAAGCAAAGAAATTAAATCCTTAATGTAAGCCATTGCATAGAGAACACCATTTTAGCACCTCAAACAGATTCAAATATCTCACGGTTCTAAATATTACCAGTGGATTACAGATTCATTTATTTGATACAAATCAGATTTCCAGCAAAAATCAGTCTATAAAGAATAAAACAGTAAATGGTTCAGTCTTAAAAGATAAAACCTCAATACCACAAGCATAGCCCTGCTGCTAGCAGGTGTCCATAGCCTCGACAGGGTTACTTTAAAACCCACAAACTGCCAGTATCCCATCTGCTAGTGAAACGTCTACAATTCTGGGCAAGATGAATTGTTACCATTATCTTCTGTTTTCTTTTTTCTTTTTTTTCTTTTTTTTTATTAGTCATGAAGGTCATGATTCAGGCTTGATAACCCGGTAGTAATCATGTCAGTCACCAGTATACACAACAGTAAAATGAACCGGCTCGTGATGAGACCTTTCACCCCTCAGAGTTTTATATCCAAAGGTCATTGCCCAGGCTTGGTGACCGGAGATGACAATGCTACAGGATGTAAACTTATGATCCTAAACAGACCGGCTCATCATGAGACCTTCTGTCTTTCAGACGATTTTTTCAAATGTTCTAGTCCATCTCATCCAGAACGTAATTATTGTTAATCCCAAGCGAGATTGTCTTAGCAGATAGGGAGGCAAGTCTGGTTTTCTTTATGAAAAGGGATGGCGTAAAAGATTAAAATAGATGACTTTACCAAATACTGCCCTAATATCTTTGGACAAATTGTTGCAGAAACTGATATAATTAATTAATATTAACATATTTTATAAGTTGCTGGTAATATTCTGAACAATGAAGATACCATTCTCTGTTCAAGAAGTAAAATCGAATGACAGATTTCAGGAAAATAATGTCTTCGTGCATGACTTCCAGACAAATTATAGAAAATGAATTTAGTCATCAGTTGGGGTTCAATGAATCTGTCAGGTTCAACACACACAAGTAAAATAGCAAACAAAAAGGGAAAAATACACACAGACCAAAAGCAAAGGAAATAAAATCATTCAAACAAGCAAACCACACCAGTGATATATACAGGATGATCCCTTGAGGAGGATCAACAAAAGTATCGCTTGATTAGGTGACCATTTACTGGAAGGCTATCAATGTCACCTTCCAGTGTTTGTAACCTGAAAGTACTAGGACCAAGTTTTTCTGTAATAATAAATGGACCTAGCCACAGGCATTGGAACTTTGTGTGTTTTCCTTTATCTTCGTGTTCCTTATCCCATTTCAAGACTAAATCACCTACTTCTAAATCCCGACTGTTCGACTTCCTGAGGTCAAACCAACGCTTCACAGTCTGCTGGTGTTTCTCAAACTTTTTTCTAGCGATTTCCCTATCTTCCTCCAACTTCTGCAAAGTATTAATTCGATGCTCCATATCAGAACAAGGTATCTCCTGTACTGACTGGGCAAGTTGTAAAGAGGGCAGGAACAAGTGAGGAGGTAGGATGGCTTCCTTACCATACACCAGGAAAAAGGGAGAGTTTCCTATAGCAGCTTTGGGAGTTACCCTGTCAGCCCACAAAGCATTCGATAGGGTAGTATGCCAATTCCTATGATGGTTAGCCACAGTACGTTTCAAAATCTTAATCAGATTTTTATTAGAGGATTCCACTAACCCATTACCTTGGGGGTAATAATTAGCAGAATATTTTAATTTTATTCCCTTTTCTAATGCATACTCAGTCAGTTTAACAGAAGAAAAATAAGTTGCATTATCAAAGATTAAAGATTCTGGAATACTGAATATGGTAATCATAAACGAATCAAGGAAAGATATCACCTGTTCGGAATTGACTACCCTCAACGGGATGGCTTCAACCCATCTAGTGAAGTAGTCTGTGGCTGTCAAAATGTATTTATGTTGTAGTGAAGAGGCTGGTGTGATTGGGCCAACAATATCTAGACCCCATTGCTGAAATGGGACTTCAATGACAACCGGCTGGAGGGGTAATGTTGCCTTTTTCAGTCTGCCTCCTGCTCTTTGACACTCTTGGCACTTCCTGGCGAAAGAATATGCATCTTTGAACAATGTGGGCCAGTAGTACCCAGCTTTAAGTATCTTATGAGCAGTAGTTTCTCCGCTGAAATGTCCTCCAGCTGGTCCTGCATGTAGTTGAGATAACACATCATCAGCTTCATGTTTTTCTAGACAACGAAGGAGAACTCCTTCAAAATTCTTTCTAAACAAAATATTATCAATAAGCTGATAAGGTGTAGATTTTAGTCTTAAAGCTCTCTTATGACTTGGGTCTAAATGTTCGGGGGCAGTCCCATGCAATAAGAAGAACTTAATATCATCATACCAAGGATCAGGAGGAGTAGAGATTGGAAAAACTTCCCTTTCGAATAAGGAAGGCTCGCTGAAGAAATGCAGATCTGATTCAGCACTGTCTACAGAGCCAGCTGCTAGCTTGCAGAGACCTTGTCCCCTGACAATCTTTAAAGGTTTTATTTCCAGGTCATATTCCTGAAGTGCGGTGACCCAATGTGCTCGTTTTTCACCAAGATCCTTCTGTACCAAGAGATTTCTAACTGCAGAATATGGTACAACGACCTTGGTGTGGGACTTCAGTAAGTAAGGCCTGAAATGTTTAACAGATTTGAAGACAACGAAAGCTTGCTTGTCCACTTCTGGGTAGTTTAATTCTGCACCGTTAAGACCAGAACTCGTAAAAGCGATAGGAGCTTCATTTTTTTCCTGGTTTTTCTGTGTCAGAACAGCAGCATAAGACGAGTCAGAAGCAAACGTATATAAAATGAATGGTTTGGAAAAATCTGGGCTAGTGAGAGTGGGAGCTTCAGCAATAGCTTTTAAAATGTCATGAAAAGATTGCTTCTCGTCAGTATTCCATTTAAACTCAGCATCCTTTCTTATCATTTTCTGAAGCGGCCGAACAATTTCTGTAAACCCAAGAATAAATCTAGAAACAAAATTTATCTTTCCAAGAAACGACTGCATGGACTTCTTTGAGTGGGGCATCGAAATATGTGAAATAGCACGAGTACATTCTGGGTCAATATTAATGCCTTGTTTAGAAACAACAAAACCCAGCAACTTACCTTCTGTCACTGAAAAGATAGATTTCTTAGGATTTAAAGAAATCCCATACTTCCTGCAACGCTCAAAGACTCTCCTGAGATGAATTAAATGATGAGACCTATTTTTTGAAAAGACGGTAACATCATCAAGAAAAATAACGACTAACTTACCAATCAGACCTCTGAAGGAGATGTCCATTGCCCTCTGAAATGTGGCTCCGGCATTTATGAGACCAAATGGCATTTTCCTGTATGCGTAGGTTCCCCAAGGCCTTATAAAAGTTGTTTTCAACTGGTCAACTTTGGATACTAACACCTGGTTGTATCCTGAAAAACCATTGAGTAGCGAAAACATTTCAGATCCGGAGACCTGTTGCAAGATTTTCTCCATTGTAGGAACAAGGTAATTGTCTTTATCCGAGACCTTATTCAGGTTTCGGAAGTCGACACATAACCTGATGTCACCATTTTTCTTCCTCACGGGTACAAGGTTTGTTACCCACTGTGCATGCCGAACAAGGAAAATTATTCTGGCAGAAAGGAGTTTATTTAGCTCCTTCTTGACAGCTGGTTCTAGGCTGGGATGCATTTTCCTCAATTTTTGTTGGAAAGGTTTAGCCTCCAGTTTCATAGGAATGACATGTTGCATGATATTGGGGTCGAACATTTTCAGGTCATCATACGTCCATGCAAATATGTCTTTAAATTCTTTGAAGAGTTTAACGAAGGCTGTTTTTTCCTGGGCAGTACATGCACTGCCCAGATTTACACATTGAGGATTTTGCTCAGTTCCTAGATTCACAATGTCAGATTGCATGATGGAGCTACCAGTTTTACAATTCCTTGCAGCTTTGAATCTATCCTTTAAGTCATAGAATTTCTCAAGTTTGATTACTGATCTAGGAAAAACACTAACTTGGTCGAGAGATTCCTGAACTGAAAAAGGCTTATGTATTACTGTAAAATTGTGTAGGTCCTCATCGTGAGTCATCTCGTCCAAAACCGCATCCTTAAAGGTATCTTTAAGAGTCAGAAAATCGATTAATTGCTGGTCATCATTGAAGACTCTCCAATTTGCTATGTTGTTAGGTATAGAAGGCCTGAACAACAATTCAACCGAGAAAGCATCAGTAAGGATTCCTTCAGAAGGAATCAATCTTGAAGCAACATTAGCTAAAAGATCAGCTTCCTGATTTAGATAACAAGGGATGGAACCAATGTTAAATGCTTTGAATGCTAATAGTAAATTCCATACCTCAGCTTGATAGTTTCTCAAGTGTCCAGCTATGCAATGTATTGAATTACGTACCTGACGAACAATAATCTCAGAATCTCCTAAGAGTACCAAGGATTTGGCTCCCAAGTCAATCGCTTTCTTCAGCCCTTGAATGAGGGCTTCGTATTCAGCGATGTTATTGGTGCAATCGAATTCTAATCTATGGGAAATGTAGTATCTTTTACCATAAGGATCAATTAGTAAGCATCCTGCACCAGCTCCTTCCTTTGACTTGGAACCGTCAAAGTAAAGAGACCAACAACCGTCATTGAGATCTAAATGTGGTGTATCTGGTATTGGGATTTCAGCCGAGACTTGTGAAAAATGATAAATTTCAGACTGCTGATTCGAATCTCGAATTTCTGAAATTGCAGCCTCAAAGTTCCCAAAAAATGAATCAGCCATGTAGTTACCCATTATGGTATCAGTAAACAAGGCTGGTTCATTTGAGTCATCAATTTCGGTGACGGTATGTTTCATATACCGTTCTCGATCGATTCTAATTTTATTCGGGCGACCCTTATGAGATATCCACAGGTGTGACCAGTTTGTGGCAAAATACCCATCAAGTTTTTGTGACCAATCCCTGCTAAGAAACAAACCATATGCTTCAGGGATGTCAGCGACAATAATATCAATTATAAAGTGTACCTGAGGATTTGAAGCCAACCTTATTAACACCTGCTTCAACTTACCTATTACTTTTACATTTGAGCGATCAAGCTGTACGATACTTGTATCACAGGGTTCAGGGACAGCATTAATTTTTTTACATACAGAGTAAGGCATCACATTTTTAGAAGCCCATGAGTCTATCATACAGTTATGTACTTTACGATTAAATATTTCAAATGTAAGTAAAAAGGGTGGAGTTGAAGAATCAGACTTCTTGCCTATGGATGATGCATTAACTGAAGCCTTTTTCGAGTTATCCTTATTAATGGTAGAATTATTTTGATTGGAAGGGGTCTTGCCAGATTTATTTGAGAAAACTCCTGGCACCATTTTATCTCGAATCACAGGTATCTTTAAGAGTTCATATAGAGAAATGTTGGCTCTGCTTCTCTTCAAGTCTTCGATTAAATCATATTCTAACTCAAGGGAGTGTGCAGATTTACTGTTTGCAGGCTGATCTTTGTTTTGGACAGCTGAACTATTGTCTGTAACAGTTGTAGCAGGTTCAGTTGAAGGCTGGTATTTTTTGCTTCTGGTGTTGTACTGATGCTGATTTACATTGACAACAGCCACATCTTCATCATCAGTTAATTCTGAGGTGTCCCAGAAATGACTGATGACATGGGGTGGTTTATCGTCATTGTCATCATTCGTTTTTTGATTATCTTGAGAACTCTATCCAGAAGACTGAGTTTCATTTTCAGTAGATGTTTCTAGATCTGAAAATATTGATTTGAGGAAGCTATTGAGTTCCTCAATGCTGTTAGCTTCAGAGGGTGGAGTTTGTTTCGCAGCTGAATTTTGAAAAGGCTTTCTGAAAAACTGTTTAGGTGGTTCTTTGTTTGCGGTATTTTCAGAAGTACCCTTTTTTAAATCTATGATCTCATTAGACAGTTTTTTAATAACTCTTTGTAAACTGTCAAGATCTAAGGCATCTTGGCCACTTTTGTCAGAGCTTTTGGCAGGACTGTCAGTCTTCTTTCGAGAAGAAGATGCTGAATCATTATCTACCCCGGGATTTGCTTTTGTGGCATTCGCAACCTTTTCAACTTTAATTGCTTCTTCAAAGTTTTCAGTTAGGGTAAGTTTGGCCTTTTTCCTGACAAACATGGATATCTTTCCCAGTAAGGCAGAAGTGTAAAATTCAATAGTAACATCTTCAATTGGCCTCGAGGTAGCGGGAATCCTGTTTCTCAAAGTTAGAAAATGTTGGTTAAAATCTTTAACCTTTTCTTTGGGGTCCATGCAAATTCTAGACAATTCTGAGACTAAAATAGCAGGAGTCTTGTCATCTCCAAACTTGTTTGTAAATGCAAGATCAAATTCATTCCAGCTAGTAATGGAACCAACTGTAAGTGAAAAATACCATGTGGAAGCCTTTCCTTCGAATGTATAAGGAAAAAGCCGTCAAACCACATCTTCATGTTCCACGTCCAAGAGTCAGACTGCCAACATAAACTTTTTTACATGATCTTCCGCTGGCTCTTTCAACTCAGGATTGAACTTAGGCAGTAATTTCTCAGGATGTTTAGGTAAAGGGTGCTGAACGCCAGGGACGGCCATTGCATCCTGAGCTATCCATGACATACTAGCATTGGGATTCGGGGGATTTGCAGCTGCCATGTTTCTTGGAGTTGGAGGTGGTGAAGGCGATGTTTGTAAAACACGAGGAGTAGAGTGAGGTGGTGATGGTGGTCGACCAGACCCTCCTGAAGCAAGTGGTCCTGCAGAAGAAGAAGGCTGGTTGATGCCTATGGAAGATTGCTGTACGTGAGGATCGGGATGAGCACCTAAAGGCTGTTCTTGTTCTCCCAAAAATGACTCAGGATGACGAGTACGAGGACGAGTAATATGTGGAAGGGGTAACTCAGTAGGCTGTTGCCTAGTAAGGTTCGAATAAGCTCTTGTCAGAATTCTACGAGAATCCTTTAAGGCTTGTTCGTACTGGTCTATTTCTTCAGGTAAGTGAATGCCGGGAGAATTAAACTGCGAGATCAGGTTTCGAACAGAGTCGCTTACTGGGGTTTCATTCACTCGTGATGAACGGTGAGAGCGTGGTTGTGCAGTAGGTTGGATTTGAGGGGTAGTAGGCTGATTTGTTTTGTTAACAGAGTTGTTTTCATCAGCCATTTTACGCTGGCCCTCCTTCTAGCGACATTGTTGACGGGCGTATTTAACAAAGCCCGCAACGAGGGATACGACCCAGACCGGGATCCTTAGAGCAGGCTCCAAGCTGTTTAGGGTAGTCGTTCCTGACAGGTTTAAAGGCTTTGTTGGCCTCGAACACTAATAGTATAATGGCTAAAACTGCTGCTACTGATTGTCAGTGAAACCTATGTTTATAATTTACAAAGGTTGATTTAGGTTATATGCTACAGGATGTTAAACTAACAGATTTAATCAACTTAAATCAATGAATTATAAATACAGGATACAAAAGCTGACAAGATAAAATATAAACATAGTTAATATTGTACATAAACCTGCTATATACATCCTGTACAACCATTTACAGAAGAGATAAACTGAATGTAATTCATTTAAAGACAGAATCTGATACGAATAGGTTTTTAGGTAATATAATGAGCAGAAAATAAACAATATATAACCCTAACTATATATTATCATGATCAGGAGCGAGAGAGAAATTAATCATGAAATCAATTAATGCTAATAGAATCACCACATGGGTGCACCTAGGTAATATTTAAATAAGATAAACATTAACCAGTCCCATACAGTGATCAATTACAAATTATATAAGCAACAATGTCGATTGCCAATTACATAACATGATATATTAGCAAAACTGAAAGCATGAAACATCGATAATCATAAAATAGATTTATATCTGTAAAATCCTTTAGAGAACTTCAACAAATATAACTAAAGCAAAAAGAAAATCACAAGACCAATAGACATTATAAACATATGCCTCGTATACAAACTGCACACATATATTGATAACATCACCAGTTTAAAAAAATGTCAATGGCTGCAGACAGATAGCTGTCCAAAGTCGTAAACACATCAACCCAGTCTTGTGGTCCCTTTTCATCGATTATCCATCCTTTATCCTATAAACTTTAACCCTTAAATACATGTCTACAAAAACAAACATCCTTGAAAGTTTGAGATAACTAGATCGAAGTATCCAAATGATTTCTAATTAAAAATGACAAGTGTAACGTGTCATTTTTCCATATAAGCAAATCATCAAGACGATCCATGGAAATCGAAGATTCCAGGAATAAACAACACCTGGAAAGCTTGTTATGCGGTCTGTTCAGATTGATGCGAGATCGTGCAAAAATAGACAGTTGACAAAATCCGAGCGCAAACAGCAAATTTAACACCTGCAACAAATCAAGTAAAAATAAAATTAAAACACAATGCAAATCGAAATGATAAATACTAAATACCAAACAAGAAATAGACTGAATAAATACCTGATCATCAAAATCGAACATTAAAACCAACAACAAAGAAATCACAGATTAACTGGTGCGTTAAAAACTTGAATATTGACCCCATTCGAATGACTCAGTGAAGGTGCCCTGAATTGCATGAGCGCAATCTGAGGGTTGAGCTCACGGAGTTTTTCTTCACTCTTTTCGTTTACGTCTTGCAATTTTAGAACCTTCCTTATAAGCTTGTTCTTATGCTTCCTCAATCGTGAAAGCTGCTGACCACTTTCATCAACTTTTTCCCTTAATTCCACATTATCAGCTTTCATTAAATCCCGGCTCGCTACTATTTCATTCATCCTGTCCTCCATTCTACGAACCTTGTCTAAAAGACAACTAATGAACAGAGGCTGAATGGTTTCCCCATTTCCACGAAGAACAGTCGAGGTTATTTTAACCGGCTTTTGTTTTACTATAGGATCAGTCATACGATCAACTAAAACTTCCCGCACTTCTTTATCCCCTGCTGGAGAATTATTATGATCACGGGTGACATCAAATTACGGCTCGACAATAGACAGAGAAGGATTTTTGCGCATATCGTTATCAATCACAGGGTGACCTTCCCCAGCTAAATCAGCAACAGGCTCAGGATGAACCAAATTGTCATTAATAGGCGAAGGAGCAATGGTTTCTTCATCATCAATCACAACTGTTTCCACTGGAATCTTATTACACACGGGGGTTTTAACCATATTAGCTTTCGCCATACTTCTGGTCAGCCTTCTAACCAGCTTGGACTTGGGTGGATTTCCTCGACGATTCCCAATCTTATCACTACTGATGGGCGGAGTAACAGGTGACAGAGATGAAATATTTCTCATACGCCCAGGACCTATAGGGGTTTGAGAACTGTTCACTGGACTACTCATGGGCTCTTTACAGGGTTTGGAACCCTTACGGCTAGGGTTTGACAGAGCTTTGCGCGGAGACAAGAATGGAGCCGAAACCGCAGTTCTATGTTTACTACAGTCATCCGGACTGTCGAACATGCAATGACAAAAGGATGAAAAACCATTTGACTCTACAAACTGCTCCCATGAGCGACCTGACTTCAACAGCTCGTGATCAATCAACATTCGAACTAAACTGTGATGGAAAAGACTGTGGCTGACATGTTTAGGCCCCTTTTTTATGGTATTTGACATCTTAAATAAACTGTGCAGAAGGTAGTAAGGCAAATTAATAGGAAACCCTATAAAGACAGCCATCAGATGAAGATGATATACGTATGCCGAAGATAGCCGGCCTTCACAGGTCAAATATCGATGAATTAACTCAAGCACTGGACGCCATTCTTTAAGAAAATACTTACTTGCCACCCCAGTCCGAAAAGAAACTTCTTGAATCGGGTTCTTTAACAATCATCTCCATTTTGTTATGTCCATCCTTTGGTATTTGAACCACCTTTGCCCAGACAGAGAGAGACCCGTTGTAGCTGCTATGGATCTTTCATCAACTCGGAAGCAGAGATCACCAACCTCAGCTTGGTAATTAACCAGGGACAAGGCAAAGACTCTGGTAACCTCAGGGTTCAAGTCAGAAAACTTCTCGAAAAACGGCATCCATCCCACATTCCTGACTTTTTCTGCGAGCTCAGGGTTTGAGTTTAACAGGGTCATCTCGCAGGGTTCAACCCTCACGACAGGAGCCATCACAAGGCGATTACGAATGCGTAACCACACACAAAATACGTACCACCATTCGGCCAGAGACAGAAGACCAGGTTGTGAGTACTTAGAACGAAGGCTGAGCAACACCAGGTAATGAGCAGGGTAAGCCATGCATGAGCGCAGGTTATACTTCTGTGGGCTTGACATGAGCGAAAGCATCGGCGCTTGGAGTGGTAACACAAATGACGGTTGAAGACCCTAGAGCATTGATAATATCATGATTTATTCGGAATTAAATGATGAGAAGATCTTTGCTGAACAGAGTATAGGTGCTCCACTGGCGAGTGGCCACGACAGAGGCTACGTACCAAATCTTTAAACATGGAGGACAGGTTAAGTACGAGTGTCATAATAGGAGTCTGAATTCATGATAGGTGTGGCTCGTGCCAAAAATCAATCCCGTCGAAACCATAATACATGCATTTCCTACCATATATTCGGCCCTTTTATCAAAGGTGGCAAAGAATCATAAACAATGTAATTAGAAGCCGAACGTTTAAATAACACCATATGCAAAATTAATATCAATATCAATGATGGTCTGCGAGCTTTAGGATATGGCACACAAGTCATGTATCTAAGCTTCAACGGAGTCACAAGGATCCAACCTTTGATTACCATTACTCGAACTTTGTATGGAAACCATGGTATCATGACCTCATTAATATTTATATCAACGAAATCAACGAAGCTAATATCTAATGCTTAGGACCACATACAAACTAGGATCAACAGCAACAAGAATAAAGACCATGAACACTCATGCCTCAATTGTCCTATTCAAAATTCATCCAAAACAATAACTTCCATATGATGGTCTCGTTAATCCAATAGGATTTGCAAAGGTCATTAGAAAAATTAAATTTCAACAAATCAGTAGCTTAATGGAAACCACCCTATCAGTAGCTGAAAACTCATTAAACCTGTCCCTTTAAAATTTAAACATTTCATCAAGCAAAATTGAGTTTTGCTTGCTGAAATAATGATTTTAGAAGGCTGTTGAGCAGGGGCACAACATGACTGTAATATAGTAGATCTAGTTTCAGATGTAGTCTTTAATTCAAATTCAGTAGAGGCAGATAGTTTTTGGACTCTTTATTTTGATGGTTCTAAAACATTGGAAGGATCAGGGGCTGGCTGTGTCCTGGTTGATCCAAGAAAAAAAAAAACATTTTCTTTCTTGTGGATTAGAATTCAAATGCACAAATAACACAACTGAGTACGAAGCACTAGTTCAGGGACTTAAAAAAGCAATCATAACTGAAAGTAAAAAATATGAAAGTATATGGAGATTTTGAAATTGTTGTTAAGCAAGTTAGAAATAAGATACATTTTATTTCACCACGTTTGAAAGCTTACCAAAATGAAGTTTGGGATTTGCTTATAAATTTTCATACATTCAATATTGTGTCCATTCCTAGATTAAATAATGCAACAGTTGATTTAATAGCTACCTTAGCTGCAAGGCTAGTACCTTCAAATAATAGATGCTCTATTGAACTACTTTTTAGGCCTTCTGTTCCGGATATGATAAAAAATCTACGGGTTTTTGACGATGATCAGCAAATTTTGGAGTTTTTGATGAATGATGAGACTTTCAAAGGAGCAATAATAGACGATTAAGAACATAAAGCAGAATTAAAATTTAGGAATTTTATTCCTAAAGGAGTCAGGATCTTGGAACGAATGTTTGATTTAGATAACAAATTCATAAATCCAGCGAATGTCAAGACTCATAGCTCGTCCTTACAATTCGAGCTGATAAATTTGGGGATTGAAGCTGAACCCAAGTATGTAAATTTGGTGAAGTGTTGTTCTCTAGGAGAAAGAAGTAAGTTCATCAGTATTTTCAAACAGTATAGAGATGTGTTTGCTTGTACATATGAAGAGTTTAAAACTTATGACACAAAGGTCATACAACATGTCATCCCAATTAAAGACAGAATCAAGCCTTACCAATAGCCTTTGAGGAAGATGCATCCTAAGCTAGGGCCTTTAATTCAAAGTGAAGTAAAAAAATTGTTGGATGCTAAAATCATATTCAAAGTCAGACATTTGGAATGGGTTTCTAATTTGGTTTAGGTAAGGAAAAATTCAAGAGAAATCAGGCTTTGTGTAGAGTTCAGAAACCTTAATCGGGCATCAGATAAAGATAACTATCCGGTCCCACCCATGGAACAAATATTATAGATGGTTTTAGGTTCTGAATTGTTTTCATTATTAGATGGATTCTCTGGTTATAATCAAGTATTAGTAGCTGAAGAGGACAGCCTTAAAACCACATTCAGAATCAAGTGGGGAACTTTTGCGTATAGGAGAATGCCCTTTGGAATCATTAATGCTGGAGCTACTTTCCAGAGGGCCATGGATATAGATTTCCACGGTCTGATTGGTTGTAGTGCTATGGTTTATTTAGACAATGTCACAATATTTTAAAAAAAGAGAGATGAACATGCATTTCATCTGAAACAAATTTTTTAGCATTGTTAAAAATATGGTATTTCACTAAATCCTAAGAAATGCGTGTTTGCAGTTACAAAAGGAAAGCTACTGGGTCATGTTGTTTCTAAGAAAGGGATCTCCATAGACCCAGAAAGGATTAAAGCCATAGAACAGATCCCTTTACCCCATAATAAAAAGGGAATGCAATCATTTATGGGGACAATCAATTTTGTGCAAAGGTTTGTACCAGATTTTGCTCAAATTGTCAAACCTTTGCAGCAAATGGTTAAACAGAGTGTATAATTCAAATGGACTGATGTGGAAAAGAATGCATTCAATAATATAAAAACATCTATTGCTCATGCACCATCACTCAAAAGTCCAAATTTTGAAAAGGATTTTATTCTGTACACTTTTGCGTCCGATGATTCATTGGCAGCTGTGCTTACACAGAAGGAAGATGGGGGAGATGAATACCCCATATCATTTATGAGCACTGGTCTATAGGGAGTTGAATTGAATTATCCAGTAGTTAACAAACAATCTTATGCATTTTTAAAGCAGTAAAACAATTCAGGCCATATACTTAAGAATCACACCAAAGTAATAGTTCCACACCCAGCTGTGCGATCTCTTTTTGTACAAAAGGAATTAGGAGAAAGAAGAGGGAACTAGGTAACTACCGTACAAGAATATGATCTTGAGTTCAAACTAGCTTCCATAGTAAAAGGACAAGGATTGTGTAAACTAATGACAGAACGTCAAAACAATGAAGAAAACAGCTGGGATAATGAAGCTGAGTTACATATGGTGGATGTATGTCCTTTGTTTACAGCTCCAGATTCCTGGTAGCAGGACCTTGTCCATTACCTTCAAGCAAGATATTTTCCAGAGTATTGGAGTTCCAAACAATGAAGAGAATTATGTCTTAAATCAGCTTCATCTTAGATAATTTATGGAGTATTGTTCAGAAAGAACTACGATGGAGTTTTTCTTAGGTGCTTAGAACAAGAAGATGCAAAGAAGGTCATAACAGAATTGCATGATGGGTCTACCGGAGGCCATTTTTTCAGAGATACAACAACACATAATATTCTCAGAGCTAGATATTACTGGCCTACACTGTTTAAGGATGCTCATGCTCATGTTAGAAAATGTGATTCTTGTCAAAGAGGTGTTGGAAGACAAGCTAAAGAAGCAGGGCCTTTAAAACCAGTAATGATATCAGAACCATTCGAACAATGGGGAATCTATATTATTGGAGAAATAAACCCAAATTCTTCCTTGCAACACAAGTATATTTTGACAGCAACTGATTACTTCACCAGATGGGTTGAGGCTATTCCACTAAGAAAAGTGCAGTCATGGATTTCTTACAGAATCACATTATGACCAGGTTTGGGGTTCCAATTTCCCTTGTTTTTGATAATGCTACTTACTTTTCTTCTATTATATTAACTGCATTTGCTAATGAAAGAGGAATCAAGTTGCATTATTCTGCAAACTATTACCCACAAGGAAATGGTTTGGCAAAATCCACAAAAAAAATCTGATTAGGATTCTAAAGAAAACCATAATAGAAATTCAGAGAAGTTGGCATTTAGCGTTACCTAATGCTCTTTGGGCTGATAGAGTCACACCCAACAATTCCTTAGGTGTGTCACCATACACTCTTGTTTATGGAAAATAAGCTATTCTTCCTCCCAACATTCTATTACCGTCTTCCATAATAGATCAGGAATCTAGAGGTACTGATAATGAAATCCTACAGATTAGAATCTATAACCTTTTGAAGTTAGAAAAGTCTAGGTCCAAAGCCAAAGAAAGATTTAAGCATCAACAGGAAATAATGAAGTGTTGGTTTGATAAGCATAAAGCTGGGAACAAAGAATTTGAAGTAGGATATATGGTTCTCAAGTGGGATTGTCCGCACGATGAAAAGGGAAAGCACACTAAGTTTCAATAGTTATGGGTAGGCCCTTTTCAAATTGCAGCAAAGCTTGGCCCCTCAACTTACAAGTTGCAAGACTTACAGGGGTGGGAAGAGAACTTATCAGTAAATGGTTTAGTTCTCAAACCTTATTTTTGTTGATTTTCATTTTGGTTGTCTTGTACATAAATAAACTGTTGGTTTGTTTTATTTTTGAGGATTTTTGGTTTTTTGTTTTAGTTAGGTTTTGATTGATTGTAATGTTTAATAAAGAAGTGTGACCTTTGGTTGCATGGAGTTCATCATAATTCTGGATTAACTAAAATCTTTGATTAGAAGACTGAGTACTATTAATTTATTTAATGTTTGAAAGAACTTCTTCAAGTTTAGCAGTTTTCATAAATGGTTATGAACACATTGAAGTCCTACTTAATCCTTGTAAAATAACTCAGGATCAAAAGGTCCAGAATACTATTTTGAGGCTCCATTCATCTCACATTAAAAAATGTCTTTGGGAGTGACTGCAAGAGATCCATGGAAAGGAAGCAAGATAAACAATATATAACATCTAAATGATTCCATGCCAGGAATTGAAAGCCAAAGGGAAAATAAGAGTCAAAATCTCCTCGAAAAAGCAATATGTATCAAAGCAAAGTACTGAACCATATTAGTACAAGATTGCCAAAGTTCTTCTCCGTCCGTGAGCTGAAAAATAAATATATCTCTCACACAAAAGGACACTGTGGATAGAGGAATTTGAATTTAAAATTTCAGAAAGAAGGTATGCAAGGGGACTCAAAGGAGGAGAAAAGTCCAAAAGCACCAAAAGTGCAAAATAACATGGGAAGGAGGAACAAATGAATATATCTGTTTACCATATGTTGCAATCATGTGGTGTCTAAGCTGGAAACTACTCAAAGATAGTTTAAAAAAATAAAATTCATATTCTTGGCCTCAAAAGAGTTATCTAGAATTTGAAATCTTGGTTCCCATGTCCCCTAAATTGGACTATCATCAATGATTAAAGTGCATGCATCTGCCATTTGGGAAATCCAGATATCTTGAAGAATTTAGCATGTTGGTATTGTCAAAACAGTTTGTTGATTAAAGAAGAAATCGTTCAGAGATCTGTGTTCACCAGGTAGTTGCCAATTGTTGCAGCTACAACCTTTTTCACCAAAATTTTAAACTTTTAGGACCCTCCTTTTGATTTGATTCTATTAGATCTAGCCTAGGATTGTTCTGTTTCCCTAAATTTGTCATGGAAGTTCAGATTTATTTGCTCAAAACTTGATCCTTTTCATCAGAAGATTAGTTGGCTATCCTTTCGATATTGGAAGCATAGTCAACTCTCTTTCTGCTGTTGTGGAAGTTGAATGATCTAGTCTGTCAGAAGTACTGATGTCTTCCTCGCCGATACGTCGAAACCACAGATTCCTTTGTCTTCTTTTTGTTTTATTTTCAAGCTTAACGTTTTAATTGTTGATGAATTTTTTTCGCTATCAAAATGGTCTACGACATTGAACCGGAGTACTAGGCCTTTATGCTGCCGATGTTGCGGGAGGCAGGGGATGAATGTTCCAAAGGTTAGTTGTTTCCTTTCCAATGCCTTAGAACTTAGATGTTCCGAGCTCTGATACCTTTTAAAAATGTAAAGTCACGATGATATTGCTTGGCGCTGTCGACACTATGGAAGATGTTCAATCTTGAGGTTCTGCACTTAGTGCTTAGAGCTTCCGAGGACTGATGTTTAAAAAAAAAAGTCTCCCGGGCCCATAGTTGTTTTTGCACCCACTATTGCGGCTACCATCCATATTTCTCTCCCGATTGACTTAGTACCTAGTGGTGCCGATGCTGACAGACTTAAAGGTTATCATGGATCTGTAGTTGGCTTTGCATCCGTCATTGCGGCTGTCACCCAAAATATCTTTCCGATGATTAGAGGGGTTGGTCGCCGATGAGTTTAACTACCGATAGGGTTTTTCCCACCAACTTTTTCCACCGAAGGTTCTATATATATGAGGGGAACGTTATTTTATTATTTATCCATATTGTAACTTGTCGTTTGCTCCTGTCTATGTCGTTTCCACTGATTCACGTGCCCATCTGTTTGAACTCGATTCGCTAGCGTTTCCACCGTGGAGATTTTTCCAGTCCATCGATTACATTGTTGTTTTCCAGGTAGGTGAACCATGGCCTTGTTTTTTTTTTGTTTTTATTGGTCAATTTGGAACCGTGGGTTTTTCCCTGGTTAGGTTTTCCCGGTTAGGTGTTCCATGAGTTGGGTTAGTTTGCATAAAGAGTGTTTGTTTCTGTGGTATGTATGATGTTTTATTTGAGGGTGAAGAGTTAGCTATTTACAGTTTTTTTTAGTGGGAAAATTTTGAAGCTGCGTGATTGTTGAGCTGTTATGGATTATTTTACCCCGGTACGAAAGATTAGGGCATGATGCAAACAAGTGCTTTGCTTTCTGCACCACCCATTCTTTTGGTTGTCCATAGCCATCCAGGAGATGTTAAACTCTTGCTTGCACTTACCTTTTCCGAAACTGCGGAGGTTTTCCATTCTTGGTCGGGTTAGGGTTTTTCTAACAGGAAGAGCATCGTATAGGATGTAATGATTTGAAGTTCGTTGTTGAAGACTAGCAGTAGAAATAGTGTGATTCATACTTTTATGTGATATCGGATTAGTTCAAATTAGTTCGAATGCAGCCCGAGTTAAGATAGAGAATTATTTTTCTATCAAAGGTTGTGAATTTTTTACAGACAGTGGACTTAGGTAGTTTTCAGACACAACCTGCCAGATTTTTCTTTTTTCCTCGTCATTTTTTTTCATGCATTAAATACTGTGTGTAGTTCATTTTTCAGAATGCATATGGAGGAGGTAAACAAATTGATACAGTTTTTGTTCATTGTTAAAACACTTGCTAAAAGCTCAATGGGTCTAAGAACATGCCGTGTTTGTGACATGGTGATTGTTGTAAAGAAAATATGTCGAAAAGACAAAAGAAAAAGGCTCCTATGGTTGAAGGAGAACCTGAGGTTGAGATCATCACCGAGGTTGAGTATATATATGAAGATACCAAAGATTCCACCGGGGTCGAACTGGACTACAAATGGGGAGAGATATACAGGATGATTTCCAATCAAAATGTACCTGATGTAGGATTTGAAGAGCTAACCATTTATGCAAACATTGAGAAATCAACTCTCATGAAAGTAGACACAAGACCTAGGTTGTTCCCTTGTTCAGAGGTGATAGGTTGGATTCTGCCTAGGGAAGATGTAACTACAATGATTCTTGAAAATACTGCTAAGTAGGGCTACGCTGCATATAGCCCTGCATATGTCTCTATGGCATATCATCTACCTTCTGCCCAAATTTACTTGACGGAAAGATGGTTGAAAGAGATAGTTATGGATCTGGTAGAAACAGTTAAAAGAATGATAATACTGGGGAAAAACTTCCAGACTAGACCTTCCGGAGAGTATGATACCTCTACTCTCCATACTCCCTATAGATTTATTGCATTGATGCTAAATTGGAGTTTTGGTAGAGCTCATGGGAAGAGCTTCAAAATAGGATGGATACCAATTATCTTCTATGTGGCTACTCAAGGAACCATTTTTAATTGGTCAAACACAGTGTCAAATAGCCTCTCATCATGCATATTCGCAGCCTTGGGAGGGGTGTCACAAAAGAAATCAGAGTCTACATGAGCTCTATCCTAATTGACTGTATATTGTGTACTTAGTCTTTTCCAGCCTTGAGATGTAACTAGGAGAGGGACAGGACCCCAATGTACATAGAATATAGATTGTTATGGGCCCATAAATATTATAGCTATTACAGGGAAATCTACAACACTTCATCATGCCCTTGTATACCCTAATTTTCTTGACTGAATGCAACTGCATGTTTGAAAAAGCATTCAAAGTCATCAAGGAATACAAAGAATATTATTTGACCAAGGAAGGGTTGTATATAAGAATGTATGGTGGCTCCAAAGCACCTTCTCTACTCCCTAAGTATGCCACTGACTATGTACTACACAAAGAGGCAGTTAGGCAGGTGTATATTGATGGTGTTGTAAATTTCCTGTTTGAACATAAAAAGGTAGCATATCCTACAGTTCCTTTCTTCCTTGGCAGCTACAAGTTTTCGAGAGTAAAATAGGCTGCAGAATTTGTTCAAGAGCTGGAGCATTTCCATTTTGGCTAAATGAATTTTCACAGGAATGACTCCCGAAATAAAGTAGCAGATTACTACAAGGAAGCATGAATTAATTTTGAATATACTGATTTTTGGGATAAGGATGAGGCAACATTCAAAAGCACAAAGAACATAACTACCCTTAAAAAGTGGTTTAAACAGAAAATAACCACTATGGGTGGAAAGGGAAAAAATTCAAAGAAGACTAAGACATTAGAAGAAGAAGAGGCCAAAAAGAGAGAAGAAGATGCTAGAAGGCTAGCACAGGAAGCAAAGAGCTGGCTAAAGAATGAAGAAGAAGAAAAAAAGCGAGTAGTAGAAGAAGCAGCAAGGAAGGAGGATGAGGAGAGAAAGAGAAACGAAGAAGTGAAAATCAAGAAAAGGCAGGAAGAAAGTGAAAGATTGATATTAATAGGATCTCAAAAGGACCAACAGACTACTGAGCAGGTAGATACATAGGGAGGACAAGATCATACAGATCAAGGACACAGACAATCTAATCCTGATCCCCCGGAGCTTGCTGCATCTTCTGGTAGTACACTGGGACAAGCTTCATTTTCTGGAATAAATTTGATCCCTTTCATGCCTATAGAAGGGGAGGAGGTTCCTGACTTTAGTACTATTTTTTATGATAAGGAGAAGAAAAGAATTGTAAAAAGAACCGAGAAAAAGGTTGAAATTGGGGTATAGTGAGGAAATATGATGACAAATAAAACCTTGGTGCATGGAATGGATATAGATCCAAGATTGATAGCAAGAGCTAGGGTGGCATTAACCCAAGCAACTAAGGCTAACATAGATAGGATGATGACAGACCTAGAGCAGTTAAGAAAAAATGCAGCACAATTGAAAGAAACTTTGAAGAAGGAAAGGGATGAAGGTCAGAAGCCGAAAAGGAAATATGAAGACATGCTGAATGAAGTAAAGATTTCAAGAACAAAATTCTAGACTTTGCAAGCAAATAAGGAGGCTTTAGAGATTTCTATAGAATAAACGAAAAAGAATGCTCAGGATAGCTTAGTTGAATTACAAAAGCTACAGCTAGAGCATCAAATGTTGAAAATTGAGAAAGATGATCTGTAGGTATCCTATGAAAATCTAAGTGCAGAGAAGGACTGGTTGCAAAGCAAAATTGATGAGTTAGAAATAGAGAAGGCTACCACAGCAGAAAGAGAGAAGCAATATCAAATGCAGGTGGCAACCTTAGAAGAACAAAATACTTCATTGGCAGCATCAATGAAAGATGCTATGGAATAGAAGACAGACTTCCAGCCTTTGAAAGAACATGTTCTAACTCAAAGAAGGAAGATTCACCAATTACAAATATGCATTGAGGAAGAAAGGTGTAAAATTTTACAAATAGGCACCAGATTAGAAGAATTTTTGGACAGATCTCAAGATATTTTGGAGATTTTAACGGGAAGAATGGTATGGATAGAAACAAACAAGGAATCTCTTGTGGGTTACCAGTTAAGGATCATAAGAGTTTAAAACAAGAGTATGATTTATTGGAATTTGCAATTATTGTGGCAGAAGAATTCAAGAAAACAAAGGGAGCATGTGCCAAATACTACAGGAGAGTGCTTGCTACATACAATAGATGCTAGATTTCTGTAGAGAAAATATTGGACATGATACCAGAACCTAAATTGTTTATAGAACATCTACAGAATAGATATTAGGAAGATAAGCAAGAGATCCAATAGGTCAAGGATCTAGATGAACGGATTTTAAAGAATGCAGTGGCACATGCAGCTGTAAGTAAACATCTACTAGAAGATCAGCTGTGCCTGAGTCCTGGAAGGATAGAAGGGGTAAAGAACCAGGCTGCTAAATATGAGATAAATATCCACTTGAACCTTCCAGATTTGAAGGCAAAGCAGTAGAGGCCCAGGCATGGAAGAAGTTCATCAACGACCAAGCTGGCCCCTCTTCATAAAGTGTTCTAAATTTTTTTTGATTTAACTTATGTAATATATTGTATTAATTATGTGCACATTCTACAAGACAAAATTTTGGAAGTGAAAGTTTGGGGAAGCTCAAAATTCATTGAGGGGCAGCCCAAGGGTTTTGTTTTTGTATAAATATAGGAGAGTTTAGATATAGAAAGGACTTTTTTCCCAGACCATTTTTGAGAGTGTATTGTAAGAAGAACTATTTCCTTTTACAATAAAGAGTTACAGGTTTCTGGTGGAGAAAGTTTGGTAGAATGTTTCAAATGTTTTGCTATGGATCAGTTGAATGTGAACTATTTTGTTTTCAGCTTATTTCCATTAACTGTGAGATCGTTCTAACTCATTGAATTTCTTTTCATGTTATGAATGTACTCTGGTTTATTCTATGAAATTTCCACTTTGAGCAATGAAGGTTGTAATTAACAATAATATATCTTGTTGTTATATTTTTATTGATGTTCATGTATTCTAAAACAATTAACATCTATCTGTGATCTTTCCTAATACATGCACTCAAATACATTACTCACCATTAATGATAGTTTTGCTCCCTAGGGATAGGATAAGTAGTCTTAGTTAGTTTCTTGTTGTTTGTGATTTAGATGCGAGAGAGGTAAGATGAGAGGTAAGAACCTATGCATCACATTGTGACCCTCCTCATTATCTCTATCATCTACATTCTTTAGTTAGGCACTTTCACATCATACCTTAAACACAAAAAACTAAAAATATACGCGGTGGACCGGGCTATAACTGGTAAAACATTTTAATTGTTACTTGACATATGGTAGCCGGACCATAAACCGGACGGATTCCGCATACCAAATAGTAACGGGCTAGTTGGGAATGTTTATTGGGGAGAATCCCTAACTGTTGTTACCTTCGATTTTCTAGGAATCAACAAATACATAAGATATACAAGTGAATACATTCCGAAGTTACAAATACATCAACAACACACACACACACACACACACATATATATATTTCAATTATGGTTCACCTACACCCCAATGGGTCTTGCTACGTCCATGGGAACAAGTCATAGGGAGCCTCACCCCATTAAATCTGACTACAGAGATAACCTAATGGAGACGTCAAGTGACTCCCCTATATAGCAATGTATAGCCACCCAAGGATTTGACCCTGAGACCTTCTGCTCACAACTTACAGCACTCAACCACTTGAGCTAGCCCACCAGTCTATATAAATGTGTGTGTGTGTGTGTGTGTGTGTGTTTGTGTCACACACACACATATATGTATGTATGCATACATACATATATGTACACACACACACACATATTCAAACATACATACGTATTGGAAGGCCTTTACCAACTCTTTATTAGTAAATTAGTGAAATTCATTCAAAGAAAACACACTAAGACATGAATATTGAATTGATAAACAAATACTATATACACCTGCCTTCATCCTGGAAGCTATAACTTAAACCATTTATAAATGTATTAAGAAACCACTTATTCGACTTTACTTAGAGACAATTTACTAGATAATTGAATGTACCCCACATGAACAATTCACAACACCTAGTTAATTTCGGAAAATAATTACATTAACAAGAATTGATAGATTTCCACAGGAAATATGTTCATCATAGTTATTCATACATGAATGTTCATGAATAGATATATAGAGTTCAATATGAATATCCAAAACAAAATATTTATATTAAAAATGAGTACAAATCAAATCCTCCAGTAATCATTCATTCATTCCAATTCCATTCAAATTCCTACAAGTAATAAATAATCTCATCCAAAGCATCAACTAATTATCTGTTTAAAACATTACTTGAGAAACTGGATGCATGTGAGGCATTCTCCACCCAACCATAGGATTCCTTGGTCATAAATCTCTCAACAAGGTGCCACTCCTGAGCTAAAACTATGAATCCACCAGGAGAATGCTCAAGGTTTATAGAAAAAGGATATGGAAAGTTGCAGAAAGTAATTCCCCACCATGATACTCTCATAGCTTGCAAATCAACCAATTTTACAACAATAACATGGTTCTTTATTTCGATTTCCAAGTAATTCTCTTCAATCAATTCCAAACCAAACAATGAAGTCCCTTTCTCAGTATCTATTCTAGAATAAAACAATGAAATACCTTACACCAGGTTGTCACTATAAAACAATACCTAGAATTACCTCCAAGGAATGTTCACACATATTTCACAAATTCACTATCCACAAAGCATGGTTTCAACATAGTAGTTAAATCCCAATAATTCTACAGGGTCAACTCACAGTTCAAAACCTGCATCCACCAGGCAAGTCAGTTCACTGAGAAAGTAAAACACAATGGAATTCTCAATGTAAGCGTGAGTGAGAGAGTCGAAGAGTTCCTATGTGAGTTTTTTTCTCAATTATTCCTTCATGTGTTGCTTTAGCTACATGGAAAAAATTTCCCATGTGCTCTTTCCCTAAATACTTACATCCTATAAATTATTAAACTTCTGATTTAGCATGGCACTAAACCTTCATTTTGCATGAAGGATAGATTATAAATTTTGAAAGGTTAATAAGATTAAATTATTATTAAATTATTTTAAGTTTTAATTTTAAATATAGGTTCATTTTATGTCATGAACCTAAATCAGATTCAAAGGTTCGCTAACTCTCTTATACAGGTTTCAACAAACTAACTAAGAGGTAGAGAAAATTGCAAGATGGAGGAGTGAGTAGAAAGGAGATTTCGTAACATCAAAAAGGAAAGGGAAGGTTCCCGGATGTTAAAATTCCTAATAATAATGTGTTGGGCCTTTTATGTTTCGAGCATCATCCAGGCTGAAGTCTACTTCCAGGCTCCTGGGAGTCCCAACATATACCTACTAGAACCCTAAAAATACAGTCTCCAACAACCAGTGGTGATGATATGGGATTATGGAGACCTTAATAAATTTTATATGGATGTATAGGTTATTATTATAATGTTCCTATATATATGGAATAGTTTAGAAAGGTTTTGGGGGTCGCACTAGTAAAACTAGCTCTTAGGACAACTCCTTGGGTTCGTCTTCTGGACTTCCCAAATAGGGGAATGGAGATAGAAATTATTATTTTTAAGAATTTAATCCTTATATGGGTGTGTTAAGGAAATTTCAAAACAACAATGACTGAAATTATTGATAGTGAGGTTGACTTATGCATGAAACACTGAAACTAGTCAAATCCAAGCGCAAATCTAGACAAGGTCAAATTAAATCATGTAAAACTCATTCATTCTGATTCAGATTGTTATAAAATTTGTAGAGAGTCTTATTAACATCAAGAAAAACCATGTAAAGTTTAAATAACTCTCATAAATGTGTTACATAACATTATTTATCAAGATACATCCATACAATGCATTGGGAAGCCACAACCACTAAAAAAATTGGAGATTTGAACCCTCATACTTATTAAAGGATTGGGGAACCTCTGGATATGATAGGTCCACTTAAAAAAATTTAATTAATGGCTGAAATACAATAATCCCCACTCATGAATCCAACTACAATGCTCAGAAAGGAATTAAATACTAGCAATAACTTCAAGATCTGAATGGGAGACTTCCAAGATCTGCAATGAAACTCAAATTGGATTGGAATACGAATTCAACACCTGAAATAAGACTCCATTAATGGATGCACCAGTGTCATGAAAAAATATGGAACATAATTTCTAAGGAGAACATCACCCAAAGCTCAGTTGAGGCACATCTCTCAACCATTGAGAAGAAAAATCTCTCACTGACAAAAATGCAATGACCAAAAATTCTTATAGTGATGTGCAATCATTGTTTTATAAATAAATTAGGTTTCATGGTTGAATTCACTCTTCATGTGGCCCACTTCCCTTACCTAATTCTCCATCATGAGTGGATTAGTAACTTTCCTACTTTGTCTTTCTTGCTGTCCTGCCTTTCCAACTTACCTAATTTTCTTCCTTTAGAAACCGTGCCCTTTTGTTTCCTTCTTTTCATACTAAAATCCTTTATCATTTTTAGAAACGTTGCCCTCTAAACTTTCCTTCTTTTATAACTGACATGCTTTATCCTTTTTAGAAATGCTTTCCTCTAAAATTTCTTTCTTTTCTAACTGCTTTCTTCCTTTTCTTCTTTTTTGCAAGTTTCCTTCTTTTTGTTGCCATCTTGATTTATGCTACTTTCTTCTAGTTTCCTCTTTTAAGTGACATCACATAGGGATATATTTATTCATTTATGTGCCCCCTGTTGGAAAATTTGGGTTATAGTTGTCACTGATGTCAAAGGTGTTCACGAATGACAAAGGAATAACCAGTGGACATGATGGCAGGAAAAACTCAGTGAAAGAATAAATTAGTAATGAGATGGCAAGGCATAGTTGAGGATGTGGCATGACACACATGATGACATGGAATATGATGGTGTCCTAATGATGATAAAATCCTATGGTAGTGATGGATTATGAAGTACGAAGGATAATAAAAAATATACCATGGCAGATTTAATGCAACATAAGTCAAAGTAGAGACGAAATGGCACAATAATGAGGTGGCATAGTTTTCTGGATGAGATTCGATGAATGAGGATCAATTTTTGTATAATCCACAAAGACAGAATTCAGATCCGGATTAGTTTTATAATGGACGGTTAGGAAGCATCCCGCACAAGGTTTGATGATTATGAAGCATCCGGCACAAGATCCAATGGTTAGGAAGCATCCCACAAAAGGTAAGCGAAAAATCCAAAGTTCTACAAAATATCAAGATCAGATAGTCAGGGGTAAATCTACAAGGAAATCAATGGTGTAGGAAAATTCAAAAACAAATTTGTGGAAGAAAATAGCGGAAGTAAAAAATAGGAAAGTGTGATTCCGCATCCCACATCCTACAATCTGCAATGCGGAAACAAAGTTGCAGAAGTCCAAAATAGGAAAGTGTGATTCTGCATCCTGCATCCCGCAATATGTAAGATCAATGGTTAGGAAATAATCCACAAAAGATCCATGGTGCAAAAGAAAATTTGCGGAAAAGATCTTGCAGAAATTTGAAATGTTATCATTAGAGGAAATTTCAACTCAAAATGGGCCTCCTAAAATGAACTAATAAAATAATAGTTAAAATAATAAAATAATATTTATTAATTTTGGAGGAAGAAAAGAAAAAAACTATTTTTTGTTTGTATTTTTGACATATCTCCCCGTGTTTTTACTCAAATTTCGATCGGGAGAGCTCGTTGGATGTGGAATTAAATTCCGCATCCAACGAGTACCCACTCAACATACTTTTGACGGACCCTGCTACCCCAAAAACAAGAAATACCTGAAAAAACGGAATGATGACTACCCCAAAAACAAGAAATACCTGAAAAAATGGAATGATGATGTCATCATTCCATTTTTTCAGGTATTTCTTGTTTTTGGGGTAGCAGGGTCCGTCAAAAGTATGCCGAGTGGGTACTCATTATGTGCGGAATTTAATTCTGCATCCAACGAGCTCTCCCGATCGAAATTTGATTAAAAACACGGGGAGATACGTCAAAAATACAAACAAAAAAAGTAGTTTTTTTTATTATACCTATCCCCAAATTTATATTAAAAAAGTGTTTAAGACCTATACGATATTTCAAATTTAAATCAATTTCATTGGCTAACACATGATGACATGGAATTTGAATAAAAGTTAAAAGGCCCATTTTGAGTTGAAATTTCCTCTAATGGTTTCCATATACCACATACCGCATCCCGCAATCTGGAGAGATCAGACGACTGAAGTTAGTTCCACTAAAATAGATCAACGGTGCAGAAAAGAAATTGTGGAAAGAATATTGCAGAAAGGAGTTTGCGGAAAGGAAAAAGCAGACAGTCGACATCTCGCATCTCGCATATTGTAATCTGGAGATCGAGGGTCAGGAAAACGCTCAACGAAGATCTATGGTGATGAATCATTGATGAGGTAATATTGGTGTGGAAAGGGAACTTTGAGGCAGAAATCGATGGTTAGATCAACGGTCTAGATTGACTTAGAAATAGGATCAGTGAGTCTGATTATATTAGGAAGATGATCTTGCAAAAAGAAGTTTGGCAGTGCGAAAGCACCTCCAAAACGTTGGACAGAGGTGCAGAAATGGTTTCCAAGCTGCGGAAAAAATCTCTGAGGTGTAGGATCAATGGAAGAATGTGAAAGGACATTCTAAAAGGTGTGATCTTCAGATCTGAAAGGGCACAAAAGTGAAAGGTGTGTTTGTTCAATTTGAAGAGACGCGACTATTGAAAGAAGCTTAAAAGTTGAGAAGTATTTGAGCATTGGCATGAGTAAGAAGCAAGAGCTCTCTAAAGTTCGAATTACATGATAAGAATCAGAGACCAGTGGGTGTGACATAATTCAGTGGGAGAGAAATCGTGAGAAACATATCAAGGTGGCAGGGCAGCGCTGTTGGAGACATTTACCACCTTACACACTCATTTTGGTCAATTTGGCCTAGTTACACCACTATCCTAATTATTATTGTCTTAATTAACATCAGTGGAGCATTAAATGTCATCAGCTAGATCACATCCACGCCTACCTTCAGTCAAGGAGGCTAACTTAGCTTTCTCCTACATTCAGGGAGGCTAATTGGAGCACTGCAGGGGTGATCTAAGTGATATTAATGCACCTAATTGCTAACTGATGGTTACAATTAGTTAAACATGGTAGTGAAGGTGCCTCCCTTCATTAAATTGAATATTTATTGATTATTTAGCTTTCTCCCTACATTCAGGGAGGCTAACTAAAGCACTGCAGGGGTGATCTGAGTGATATTAATGCACCTAATTGCTAACTGATGGTTACAATCAGTTAAACATGGTAGTGAAGGTGCCTTCCTTCATTAAATTGAATATTTATTGATTATTTAATTAACTAGAGTCAACAGGGGCGCCTCCAACCACTTTTGATGTTCAGTTACATTTCAATTAACCTCATCGGGGTTCATTGGAGTCATTGAAGCACTAGAACTTGATGGTTGGCTTGCTATGACATGTGTCTGATCTCTTTCAGTTGAGACTCAGTCATTTATTGCACTCTGACTTCAGTTAGGGCTTAGTGGAGCCAATTAGGGTTTTGATCAGTGGTTAACTTGAGTGTTGACTATGGCTTACATTCAGTTAAGCTAGACTCACTCATTCAATTCGAATGACCCCCTTAGGAATTTGAATTGCTTCTCATTCATGCTTGTAGCATGACATTGTAATGTAATTTCTCATTCTTTGTGTGAATATACAGAGCGGCTACTCATTCTGTAGTCTGATTACACCATTTCATGAGTTATTTGTTGATTAATCTTTGATGAGTCTGATGTTTAGTCCCTAGATCAATGTGCAATATTAATATGGTATCAGAGCTCATGGCGGGAGGAATCTCTATCTCTCAAAAACAAGCTTTTTGACAAATTTCTACATGAAAATTGAGCAATAACTCAAAAATCCAGCACTGCACCAGAATCCAAGGCTTACCACTTAATACCCCAAGTAAAGAACTTGTTGATCAAGCTTGCTTGATTGACTATGTTGGGTGTGATGAAAGCCTAAAATGTGCAGGCTGTCTGACCTTACATTTCCCCTTTTGTTGTGATTTTCAGGTTTTCTACAGGTGAAGCATTCACTCCAGCAGATCCAGATGGCCTCCTCAGTAGATATTTTGACTCCATACAATTTCCACTCATGGAAAGGTGACATAAAGATTCAGCTGTGCTCCAGAGGACTCTATAGAGTCACCATGGACACTGAATATGAGCCTAGTTCTGCCATAGAAAAATCAAGATTCTTGAACAAGAAGGATGAAGCATTCAGTTTCTTGTGCCTCTCTATTTCCCGGGATCTTCTTTTCCATCTTACGGGATTGAAGAATCCAAAATAAATATGGGACAAATTGGAAACTATATATGGAAAGCAAGATGACTTGAGAGTTTACCAGCTCGAAAATGAATTTATGTCTCTCCATCCCTCCAATTTCGAGACTCTGAATGACTTTTTCACAAAGTTCAAGCACACTGTTTTATTCTTGAAGCAATGAAAAGTGGAGAAGGTGGATGATCATCTCATCCTCACCATACTCTCCAAACTTGGGGCGGATTATTCAATTTTTGTTTCTACATTCTGTGCGGGGAAGCTCACAACCCCTGGATGGAATATGCCTACACTCAATGCCTTCATTGAGTCCCTAACAAGTGAACATGACAAGCTTGTCCAGATGGGGATCATCATATCTTCTCGTGATCAAGCCCTCCATGTCTCAAGGCCCAAAGAATTGAAGGGTAAAGGAAAGTAGCAGAAGAACCCAAAAACTAAATTTGATGCTCCTAAGCCAAAAGTTGAAAACCAGTAGCATGATGAGTCTTCTGGCTCAAGGAAGAACAAAGGAAAAGGGCACCATGGCAAGGAAAAATTCAAGTGTTCTTACTGCGATAAGGGTTTCCACCCTAAACATGCCTGCATGAAGAAGAATCTTGATGAATCTACCTCTCTCCTTGAGAGAAATCACATCAATCTTCTGGAAAGCTTTCGGAGGAGAGATCAGCAAGATCGGGAACCACAGCATGAAAGAGGTCATTCCCTCATGGAAAGCACTTTTGATTGACTCTGGAGCTTCAAACCACATGATGGCTGAAAGAGACTCCTTTTCATCCTTGGATACCGACAAATCCATCCCCATCCACATTGGAGATGACTCCACCATCATTTCAGAAGGACAAGGTACTCTTGATCTTGAAAATGTTTTTTTTTCAAATATTTTGTATGTACCGTCTCTGGTATCAAATATCCTTAGTGTCTATTAGATGGCACATATAGGAGTTCCTAAGAGAGTTTCTTTTAGCCCAAATTATGTTGAGATAATGGAGCTTGCATCTGATAAACTCATTGCTAAAGGCCTTGCAAACCATCATGCAAAAGCCTATGAGTTCTCTCAGTTTGTTGCGGATGCAAAGCCCGCCACTCTACTAACTCATGGAAATGAAGTTAGTAGGATATGGCACGAGAGGCTTGGCCATATTAATTTCAAATATTTGCAGCAATTACATAAAAAATCCATGGTTTAAGGCCTCCCAGTCATCAAGGCAACCACGGGAATTTGCAAGGGCTGTGTGATTGGAAAACACCCTGAGCACAAGCTCGATCGGGGGAAGGAAAACCGAGCTACATGCATATTGGGGCTGATACATTCTGATATCAGCGGTTCGATGCCTGTCACATCCATGAATGGATCAAGGTATCTTCTGACCTTTATTAATGATTTTTCAAGGTACACATGGGTCTTCTTTCTCGAAAAGAAGTCTAAAGTATGTGAAAAAATTTATGAACTTAAGGCCTTGATCGAGAATACCTCTGGGCTTAAGATCAAGATCCTGAGATCTGATAAAGGAGGGGAGTGTGTTAGTAATGAGTTTCTGCACATATTCTCCCAAAGTGGTATTCATATCCAAAATTCAATTCCCTACACTCCCCAGCACAACGGAGTAGTGGAAAGGAAGAATCGGTCTCTCAAGGAGATGACCACCTGTATGTTGGAATCCAAGAAGCTTGCTGCAAATTTGTGGGCTGAGGCCATGCATTCTGCAGCATACATTCAGAACATGGTTCCACACTCATCCATGAAAGGGAAGATCCATTTCGAAGCATACTTCGGACATAAGCCGGATGTGTTGAACCTGCGGGTGTTTGGGTCCACTACATGGGCCCGGATTCCGCTTGATAAAAGAAGCGCTTTGCAACCGCAAAGCATAGAATGTATTTTCATTAGGTATCCTAATGAAAAAAAATGATTCAGGCTACTGGATATCAAAACAAAGCATATCATCATTGAGAGAAGTGTCAAGTTTGATGAGCCTCTTCAGGAGGTGGAACTAGTGAAGGAGAAAACTGTTGAATTTCCTTCCTATTCTACTGAATATTTGGATGATGAAATTGGGGGTGATGACCCTGATTTGGATCCTATGATTTCTGATATCAGTGTGCAGAAAACATAAAATGCTGAATTAGAACCTGAAGTACAGAATCATCTTCCAACATGGTCCCGACAGACACTCTCCTCCGTAGGAGATAACATTGGAAATCTGGATGATCCAAGGAGAACCCGGTCTAATTTCCAAAGAGCATGTATTGCGCTCTCTTGTCCTGATAATTTGCTATCTAAAAATTTCTATTTGATGATTAGTTCAGATCCAAAATCCTACTACCATGCTTAGAAGGATCCGAGATGGCAAGTTTCCATGGATGAAGAGATGAATTCTCTTCAGGAAAACACTACTTGGGAGCTAGTTTCTCTTCCTTTGAGAAGGAAATTGGTTCAATGCAAGTGGGTGTTTCAGACCAAGGTTGCTGCTGATGGATGAACCTACAAATATAAGGCAAGGCTGGTGGTAGAAGGCTTCTCTTAGGTCCAAGGTGTGGACTACCATGAGACCTTTTGCAAAAATGGACTCCATCTGCCTAGTTTTGGCAATTTGAGCATCTAAGCACTGGGAAGTGCATCATATGGATGTTAAGTCAACATTTATACATGGATATATTCATGAGGAGATATACATGAAGTAGCTTGAGGGATACATCACTGATCCATCTTTGGTTTGCAAGCTAAAGAAGTCACTATACGAGTTAAAATAGGCCCCAAGAGAGTGGTATTCCAAGATGGATGCCTTCCTTCTCTCGCAAAACTTTCAAAGGTGTATATCAGATCCAAATTTCTATTTACAGAAGTCTAATGGTAATATAATTATCATTGTTTTATATTTTTATGACTTACTGATCACAGGTAGCACAGTTACCTCTATTTCAGCCATCAAAACTGCTCTCCACAATGCCTTTGAAATGAGTGATTTGGGGCTCCTAAAAAAAATTTTGGGGCTCGAAATTGAGCAAAATTTTGATGGGATTATGGTCACTCAGTCCAAATACATTTCATACCTGTTATTCAATTTTAACATGGCTTATTGTAGGCCTGCACCATTCCCTTTCCTTTTAGGGATCAGCCTTGAAGAAGGAAAAAGCACACCTCCCATGGACTGCACTATCTATCGACAACTGATTGGTAGATTGCTGTACTTGACACATTTTTGGCTTGATATATATTATGCCATGAATTCTATATCAAGATACATGTAGCAGCCTCATTATATTCATTGGAAGGAAGCCAAGAGGATCCTCCAGTATATTCAAGGAACCAAGACCTACGACATTCACTATGCTGCAAACTCCGAGCTAGAGCTGGTTGGATACACAGATTCTGATTGGGCAGGTGATTCTATTGATCAAAATTCTACTTCCAGATATGTATTCATGTTTGGTGGTGGCCCAATTTTCTAGTATAGCAAAAATCAGGCTGCCATAGCACTATCTTCAGCAGAGGCTGAGTATCGAGGAGCGACGAATGCTTGCATCCAAGCAGTTTGGTTGCAAGGCATTCTTTCAGAGTTTGATATTGGTAGTACTTTGTCCACTGTCCTCTTTTGTGACAATCAAAGTGCTATTAATATTTCCACATATCTAGTTACCAGGTAGAGGACTAAGCATGTAGATATCCACATGCACTATATCAAGTAGCTAGTGCATGACAGGACCATCTTTCTGTAATACTGCCCGACTGATGAGCTGATTGCAGACATCTTCACCAAGAGTATTTTAGAAAATAATTTCACTTACCTCTGTTCACTATTGGGGGAGAGTTCATCAGGGTGATTCAGACTACTTTCAGTGTTCAGCTTGAGGGGGGGGGGGGGTTTCCCGCTGGGTTTTTCCCTCTTTTCCTCACTTAGTTTGTTTTTGAGCATTGTTTCAGTTTGAACATTGTACAGGGTGACCTATGGCCTTAGTTTCTGAGGCCCTAGCCTTTTTATGCATTTATGTTTTCTAACTCCTCCTGAGTATAGCTTAAGGGGGGGTGTTGGAGACATTTACCACCTTACACACTCATTTTGGTCAATTTGGCATAGTTACACCACTATCCTAAGTATTATTGGCTTAATTACATAGTGGAGCATTAAATGTCATTAGCTATATCACATCCATGCCTACCTTCAGTTAAGGAGGCTAACTTAGCCTTCTTCTACATTCAGGGAGGCTAACTGGAGCACTTCGGGGGTGATCTGAGTGATATTAATGCACCTAATTTCTAACCGATGGTTACAATCAGTTAAACAGGGCAGTGAAGGCACCTCCCTTCATTAAATTGATTATTTATTGATTATTTAATGAACCGGAGTCAACAGGGGCGCCTCCAACCACTTCTGATGTTCATTTACACTTCAGTTAACCTCATCGGGGTTCATTGGAGTCATTGAAGCACTAGCACTTGATGGTTGGCTTGCTATGAAATGTGTCTGATCTCTTTCAGTTGAGACTTAGTCATTTATTGCACTCCAACTTTAGTTAGGGCTTAGTGGAGCCAATTAGGGTTTTGATCAGTGGTTAACTTGAGTGTTGACTGTGGCTTACATTCAGTTAAGCTAGACTCACTCATTTAATTCGAATGACCTCCTTAGGAATTCAAATTGCTTCTCATTCATGTTTGTAGCATGACATTGTAATGTAATTTCTCATTCTTTGTGTGAATATACAGAGCGGCTACTCATTCTGTAGTTTGATTACACCATTTCATGAGTTATTTGTTGATTAATCCTTGATGAGACTGATGTTTAGTCCCTAGATCAATGTGCAAGATTAATAGGTGCTAGGGTAGGAAATAGGCCTACAGGGGGTTGTTGCCTCATTTTAGTTGTAGCTGATAAACCAAGGGGTTGTATCCTCCTTCCAATTGGCATTGGTAAATAGGGTGTTGTAGCATCCTTTCAGTTGTAGATGATAAACCAGGGGGTCCTAGCCTCCTTCCAATTGGTATTGGTAAATAAGGTGTAATACCATCCTTGTATGTAGCAGCAGTCAAAACTATTTGTAAATGACAATTTTGCAGTAATAGGATGTATTGGTGGTTTACCCTATTGGGATTCCACGTTAAAATTATGTTTTGTGTATTATTGTTGTTATGTGTTTCTAATAATAGATTTAAAAGTGGTTAAAATAGTAAAAAGATAACAATACTGATTCACCCCCCCTCTCAGCATTGACCAATAAACTAACAATTGGTATCAGAGCGAGTTCCTTTAGCACAGTTTAACCACTGGAAGGTATATCCTTTATAAAACCACTATGGATCAACAAGAAGGCTTGGCCACTAACATACCTCCAATATTTACAGGAGAAAACTATGCTTACTGGAGTGTAAGAATGAGGTGTCATCTGATGTCCCTAGGATGGAAGGTTTGGGCAGCAACAAAAAAGGACCTTAAAATAGGAAACTAGTACCCTACAAATAGAGTTGAACTAGGTGAATATGAAGGAAATTCCAAATCCCTAAATGCAATCTTGAGTGGATTAACAAACACTGTGTTTACTAAGGTTATGTAATGCACATCTACCAAACAATCCTAGGATAAGTTGAAGCTTATCTATGAAGGAGCATCTAAGGTCAAAGAATCCAAACTGCAAACATATAAAGGTCAATTTGAAAGCCTCAAAATGAGAGAATAAGAGAATATTGGGGAATACCTTCTTTGTGTAGATGAGGTGGTTAATTCTATTAGAGGTATTGGAGGAAAATTGAAAGAAAGGGAAGTGGTAAGCAAGATACTAAGAACATTACCAATGAGATATGACTCAAAGGTTTCCACCCTAGAGGAACAAGATGACCTTAAAATAGTGACAGTATATCAAATGCATGGAATTCTCACTGCGTATGAGATGAAAAATGGACTAAATGAAACCTCAAAGAAAGAAGCAGCGTTTAAAGTCTCTTCTAAAAATCAATCAGAGAATCTAGATGATGAGGAATCTGTCTTTGTAAGAAAAATTAAGAAATGCACTGGGAAATACAAAGGTAAGCTACCTTTGAAATGTTTTAACTGTGGAAGGATTGGACATTTTTCCCATAAGTGTTCCTACACAAAACAAGAGGAGAGTGAC
Source organism: Pseudotsuga menziesii (assembly GCA_001517045.1). Lineage (NCBI taxonomy): Eukaryota > Viridiplantae > Streptophyta > Pinopsida > Pinales > Pinaceae > Pseudotsuga > Pseudotsuga menziesii. The sequence goes on along the minus strand of LPNX010366380.1, from coordinate 74,907 downwards.
CATGAAGAATCTTGTCGTCATAAGGGTAAGAAGAAGTTTAAAGAAAAAAGGACAAAATTCTATTCCAAGGAAGAAATTGAAGATGAGGAGATGAGTGAAGATAATGAAATACCATTTTTAGGAACAACAAACTCATATGAGGAATCATAAGTGGACATAGAAGATGAAAACATTGCTTTTGTAGATGAAATTGAAAGATGTAGGAAAAGAAGCAAAGTTTTGAAAGAGAAACTGTCTAAATACCAACAAGAGACAAATCAGATTATTACTGATTTAAGAAACCAACTTCAAGAGGAAAAAAAGAGTGAGGAATATCTAGTAGTTCTTCTCAGGAAGAGAATTCAATATTCTGAAAAACTTGAGAAAGAAATTGCTCGACTCAGAGAAGGAGTTGATGAAAAATCCATTAAATCAAATTTTGAGAACAACTCAAGGATTCTAGATGACATTCCAAGTAGCCAAAGACCATCAAGTGATAGGTCTGGTTTGGGGTTTGTTAAATAGAAGAATCCAGAGAGTTTCCCACTCACTAATCAGAGAGGAAGTACAAAGAGGTATTTTGAAATACTGAAGAGTCCTATTAAAAAGGAAAAGTGCAATGAACATGCTTTATCCTTTCATGACAAAGACAGAACTAATGAGGAGCCCAAGAGATAAGTAATAAATAGAAATCAGAAAATGTTTATGGGTCATTGTTATTCCTATAATAACTTTGGTCATAAAGCCCTGAACTGCAAGGCTTATGAAAAATTTCATGAGTACAAGAAGGATGCAATTAAAAATATGAAGGTAAGGAATCATAACTAGTTTGGACTTCTCTAAAGGTTTGATATAGAGTGTTACAAATGTAATAACTTTGGACAATTGGCTAGAAATTTTAGACTAAAATGTGATGCTCCAGTAGAAGTTTAGAGACAATGGAAGAAAATGACAGTTAGGAAACAGAGAGACCCAATACCTTCTTTGGATAAAGAAAAATTTCATGGTTATTGTTATTGTTGTCATGAGTTTGGTCACAAGCTGGTTGACTATAGAGTCAAAGGATAAAATCAAAGGATGAAAAGGAAACAAGACACCAACGCAGAGCATGGTGAAGGACAAGTAAATAGTACACCTCCTGAAAAAGTGTGGATGAAAGAATTAGAAGCTTTAGAAGAAACACAACTTTCAGTCATTAATGAAGTCTATGTAGTTGATGTTGAGAATAATGAGGTCATAGATAAAAATGACACTCATCATGAGGGAAAGATACTTAGTGATGTAGAAGAATACACTGATAAAGATGAAGGTGATGAAGAAGGATGTTGTGATGACTGTGGGATCTTTTTCTAAAAAGGTCTCTCGTGTTTAAAAAAAAAAAAACCTAAAAATAACATTAGAAGGGATCTTATACTTAGGCAGAGTTAAAAGTAAGAAAATTCCAATTAGTATCTAAAAAATTCAATTGGTATCTAATTTTGAAAGTATATTGAAAGATAACTTCTTGAAAGATGATGGGTTATCAAGGATGGTGTATGGATGACATAAGAGAAAGTATGAAGTAACATGACAGCAACAAAATGTGAGTCATGAAGACCATGGTTTCTACAATGAAATAGAAGATAAAGATGATTATGTTCACTTCGTATTTTGAAATCATGACACATAAAAATTATAGAAAGTAGAAGAAAACTCAAAAAGGAATACAAAAATTCAGTATATTGATAAGGTAGAAAGATGATTTCAACATTGAAAAGGGAAAAGGTTGAGTTTACTAGTTCTTGTGTCTGAGATTGTGAGACCAAAGAAACTATGTAATACACTGAAGTAATCTCTGTGTTGAGGATATGAAGTTATGGGTCTTTGGACAGTTGATAATATAGATCCAAAATCCAAAAGAATCCATCAATATATGAAGATCTAAATGGACAAGATTAAGGAATTATGGTAAAAGTGGAAGCCAGTTAACTTAAAGAAAGAATAGACCATTAGATATGGCAGCAGGAACAGAGTTTTAAAACAAAAAAAACATGTATCCTAGAACATGGAAGAGTGTTGGAAAAAATAGTGAGTGTAAACTCTTTCACAAAAATGTTGACAAAGAAGAAGAAGTACAGTGGCAGGGGGGGTCCATGGATCTATCAGTTAAGCTATCATTCAAGAAAAAGAAATTTTAAGATAAATGATAATACATTGGTTAAATAACCAAGTTTAGTTAAAGGGGAGATATGATGACAGGAGGAGTTGTCAAAAAGAAGAGAGATAGGAAAACCTATATCAAAATAGCTGCAGCATTGGCATAACAGGTTGTCCTTTGTCATTGTTTTCAAAGAGGGAGAATGTTTAGAGGTTTCCATACATTCCAAAGGGGGAGATTGTTGGTAAATTTGGGTTATAGTTGTCATTGATTTCAAAGGTGTTCACGAATGACAAAGGAATAACCAGTGGATATGATGGTAGGACAAACTCAATGAAATACTAAAGTAGTAATGAGATGGAAAGGAATAGTTTAGGATGTGACATGACACACATGATTCCATGGAATATGATGGTGTCCTAATGATGATAAAAGACTAAGGTATTGATGGTTTATGAAGTACGAAAGATAAGAAAAAAGATACCATGGCAGAGTTAACACAACATAAGTCAAAGTAAAGATAAAATGGAATGATGATGAGGTGGCATAGTTATCTGCATGAGATCCGATGAATGAGGATCAGTTTTTGTATAATCCGCAAAGACAGAATGCAGATATGTATTAGTTTTAGAATGAAAGGTTAGGAAGCATCCCGCACAAGATTCGATGGTTAGGAAGCATCCCACAAAAGATAGGTGAAAAAGCCAAAGTTTCGCAAAAGATCAAGATTGGACGGTCAGGGGTAAATCTGCAAGGAAAACAATGGTCCAGGAAAATGCAAAAACAAAGTTGCGAAATAAAATAACGAAAGTACAAAATAGGAAAGTGTGATTCTGCATCCCGCATCCTGCAATATGCAATGCAGAAACACAGTTGAAAAAGGAAATTGTGGAAGTCCAAAATAGGAAAGTGTGATTCCGCATCTCACATCCCGCAATCCGCAAGATCAACGGTTAGGAAAGACTCCACAAAAGATCGACCATGTGGAAGAAACATTGCAGAAAGGAGCTTGCAGAAATTTGAAATGTTACATTTCTGTATCCCGCATCCCGTAACCTGGAGAGATCGAACGACTGAAGTTAGTTCCACTAAAATAGATCAACGGTGCAAAAAAATAATTGCAGAAAGAATATTGCGAAAAGGAGTTTGCAGAAAAAGCGGATAGTCGACATCCTGCATCCTGCATCCTACAATCTGGAGACCGATAGTTATGAAAACGACATATGAAGATCAATGGTGAGGAATCGTTGATGAGGTAATCTTGGTGCAGAAAGGCGATTTTGAGGGAGAAATCGATGGTTAGATCGACGGTACAGATTGAATTAGAAATAGGATCAATGAATCTAATTAGAGTAGGAAGATGATAATGTGAAAAGAAGTTTGATAGTGTGGAAGCACCTACAAACATTTGACAGAGGTGTGGAAATGGTCTCCAAGCTACGGAAACGATCTCTGAGGTGGAGGATCAATGGAATAACGTTAAAGGACATTCTGAAAGGTGTGATCTTTATATCTAAAAGAGCGCAACAGTGAAAGGTGTGTTTGTTCAGTTTAAAGAGACACAACTGTTGAAAGAAGCTTAAATGCTGAGAATCATTTAAGCAGTGGCCTGAGTAAGAAGGAAGAGGTCTCTGAAGTTTGAATTGCATGATCAGAATCAGATACTAGTGGGTGTGAAAGAATTCAGTGGGAGAGAGATCGTGAGAAACATATCAGGGTGGAAGGGTGGTGCTAGGGCATGAAATAGCCCTGCAGGGGGTTGTTGCCTCCTTTCAGTTGTAGCCGATAAAACAGGGGGTTGTAGCCTCCTTCCAATTGTCATTGGTAAATAGGGTGTTGTAGCATCCTTTCGGTTGTAGCTGATAAACCAGGGGGTCATATCCTCTTTCCAATTGGTATTGGTAAACAGGGTGTAATACCATCATTGTATGTAGCAGTAGAAAAAACTATTTGTAAATAACAATTTTGCAGTAATAGGATGTATTGGTGGTTTACCCTATTGGGATTCCATGTTAAAATTGGGTTCTGTGTATTATTTTTGTTATGTGTTGCTAATGATAGATTTAAAAGTGGTTAAAATAGTAAAAATATAACAATACTGATTCACTCCCCCTATCAGTATTTACCAATAAACTAACACCCCCATGGCCACCTTTTAGCATGTCCAACTCATATTTAATTTAAAATCAAATTAAATATTACAAAAATAATAAATAACCTCTTTAATTTAATTTATCTCTGCAACTATAAATTTTTGTTATTCCTCGTTAATTAATTATTTTGACTATTCATAGGCCAACATTATTTATTGCTATCTATGAACTGTATCTATATCAACCTACTATCAAAATTTGTGGACATTACATGTTATAATCCCCCCTTAAGGTGTCAACAACCCCCTTTCCTTCTCACCGGTGAATTCATAGCCCCTATTCTCTTTAGTGTTTTCCTTAGCCACAACCAATTGTATATTTTTTATACATTTTTTCAAAATAAAAATTTTCAATCTTTTTAGGAATTTCATCATCAAACTTTACATATTTACATCAGGGGCTCAAAACTAGGTTGTTACAATATTTTAGTATCAATAGAAATTTACCTCGTCTTAAAATATTGGTTGGTGAGTCATCTCCTAGAAGAACATAACCACCATCATGTTTCTCCTATTCACAAAACTACTCTCTTCCTGGTATCATATGATATGATGTACCAAATTCGACCTACTAAGAGTCCCGATCTAACTTTGTACTTGTTAAGGCCAAATACACACTCCTTTCTCTTCAGTCAAAGGATTACTTTGAGTCGATTGTGATTCCTTGGATTCTTTTTTCTTCTCAACTTCCATCGACTTACACTCACACTTATAATGCCTCAATTTACCACATTGCCAACATTTTCTCATTGTCAATCTAGGAGATTTAAATTTGGTCTTATATCTTCCCCTGAACGTTGATTTTCTACTGAAGGTTTTACCTTTTCTCTCTCTCTATTGGTTGACCTCTCACCATTATATCATTGTGGGTTGATCCTTCCATATTATTTCACTTCATATATTCTAACAATATAGATTTAGCCACATCATTGATGTTTAGTGTTATTACTTTCTATATCCTTGGTCAGGCTATCCCATGCGTATAGTAAAAAACACAATAGATTGATACATTTATCCTTCTATTTCATTTTGATATCCACAAACAAAAAATGAATGCCAATAATATTGAATGTGTTCAGGTGCTTTATCACCAAGTCACCCTCATTTATCCTTAGAAGATATATCTTGAAGAAATAAATTGTTCACCAAATATTTCAACTGATACAAGTTCCCCAACTTTTCCCACAATTTCTTTGCAGTATCTTCTCTTGAGACATTAAACAATATAGAATCAGCTAAATAATGTCAAATTGTTATCCTCCCTTTCCTGTCTAGTTTCTACCAATATTTTGATGAAATACCTATCGAATTTTTATTGGGGCTAACATAAACCCACTACTCTGAATGTACAAGGAGATCCTCCATTTTGAGCTTTCAAAGCTCAAATTATTTCCATTAAAATTTTCAATTTCTATCCATGAAATATTGGCCATTCTAACTAAGAATCAATGTTCTAGAGCTCCCATTGATACTAGGTGTTCTCCATATCCATGATCAAACTAAAAACACCTTAGCAACAAAGGTGTTCCCTTGAAGCTAAATATAGCTTTGATACCATGCCAAGTATTTCGATACCAAGTACAATGATGATGCATAATGATTCTAACGACTAGATATAACATCATTTAATAATGACAAAAACACAGTGACATAATACACAAAAATTTATCCCGTAAAACCCTTTATATGGAAAAACCAACAAGCTAGTGAGCTTTACCACTCATCTATTAACAACACTCTTAACATATGTTTACAATATTGATTTAGTTGTAATATATAAAGCGTGAATTCACTACACTTTACACCTCAAGTCATATAAGTTGTCTTACAAGTTCTTCTTAGCCTTTCATTGTTTCTATTATGTTATTACTCATAGGAGGGTGAATCGGTAATTATGCAGATATGTACAATTTATGCATATTTAAAAAAATTACGGTAATCATAGAACTAATTAAAACAATAGTACAAAAATACTTGAAATCAAATGTATATCAATAAATATGTATGTATATGAATAATTCATCAAGGGGAGATTATAGTTTCCAAATATGATCTCCCACTCATTTCATATGTTAACTTCATCCCAAGTACAATCTGCGGTCTACTGGAACCAACCTGTAGTAACATTAATTTGTGTAAGCTCTAACTTACGATATCCAGGAACCAACCTAAACAGACATCAATCTAAACAAAAAATGTGATTTGCATATTCAATCTTCGACTTGTGGAAGAACAACGCTCTGCAATTGTGGAAGTCACAACTTCCTTTTTTTCTCCAACTCCAATTGGAAGGAGGCTATGACCCCCTAAGTTTTATCTGCACCAAAAGAAATGATGTTGTTGCACCTTGATTATATTGGCACCCACTGGAAGGAGGTTGTGACCCCCTGCTCCTTTCCCCATCCAACCTACATGATATGAAATGTGATTGTATAACAAACAGGAAAAATACATTTCTTCAAATTCTGCAACTAGTTCAGTCTATTGATTTGCGTTTGTGTTAGTGTATCTGCGTTAGACAGTTGCCAAAAATACAATGTCTAAAAATAACTATGATTTGTGTCTTCTCGGATCATCTTCATTATACGTATTCGCGTTAAACAGTTGCCAAAAATACGATCTGTGAAAACAACTGTGATCTGCATTCTGCATTTGAATAGAAATTCTAACTTAGTCACACTTTCTTTTTTGCGATCTACGATTTTATTGAGAAGGAAATTTTGCACATCCGAACTATGGGTATCCTTTATTCTAGTTCATTTACTTTATGTTCATTCCTGACTATACTACACATTGCGTCTCCACTTCATAAAATATTATATTCAATCAATGAGCCATTGATAACCCCGAAAAAAATTGAAGCTTGTTAAACATTTAGATCTTCATTTTTCACAAGCTTACTTCACCACATCCATCTCTTGTTTATTTATAATATTATTGACTCAAGATATGTGTGCACTTGGTGAAGTTATTTTGCTTGGGATATCATCCCACCTAATTGTGTCTTCAACAGGTTATTATATGTGCTAGCATGCAATTTTTTCAATTCATCTTTGTAGTTTAAGATGCACATGTGCCAACACCCTTGTGGGACTTTCACACACACAATTTTCTTTAAAAATATTTTTCCTAGTTCATTGTGGGACTTTTACACCCAAATTTATTTCTCTTTAGTGATAAGTCTCATAATTAGTATTTGTGCATCTCTGTTATTTTCAATTATTCTTCTATGTGCATGAAGATGTGCGTAATTGTAACCAATGTCATAGGAATATCATTGATTTTATTTGTTCCATACGATATTTCGTCCTTTAACATGAATGATTTCCAATCCACCTTTGTGATCCCTTGACATCGATGATTTTTTATCCATATTTGCAATCCTTTGACATCAATGACTTCTCATCCATCTTTGTGATCCTTTGACATCAATGACTTATTATCCACTTTTGTGATCCTTTGACATCAATCAAAAAATATATTCAACAATATCCCCTTTTTTCATTGATGCCAACAAAAATATGATCCCTTTATCAATGCCCCCCTATCATTGGGATATTCTTCATTTTTAGCTTCTCCCTCTTTTAGCTTCTCTCATGCTCTCCTTCTTTCAGATTCTCTCATGCTCTCCTTCTTTCAGCTTCTCTCCCCCTTTGACATCAATGAAAAATGGACCTTCTTCTTTTGCTATGTCCCCCTGTATTCGTGCTTACTTCAAGTGTTTCAGGTCATAGACTACTCGGTCTCTGTGTCATATGCAATGAACAAAATTCTTTTTCCTTCTTCATGTTTTCTGCATCTAAAAATCAATGTATTTTGCAAGTTGTCTTATCTTGACCTACAAATAAGAGGTGTTTTACTTCTTTCAATAAATTTTCACATATTTATAACCTTTCGCGTGCCTAAAAAATGTTGATGTTCCCAATATGTTGTCTATGTGGTGTGTTCATACTATAGATTTTAATCCAACATCATTCTTTTGCCTTTTTCCCCATGCATTAAATTTTAACTTAACTTGATCTGCCTTAGATTATACAATGCATGAATTATCCATCTTCGACATGCCTTCAATTTATGTTCAAAAGTGTGATAAATTATTTCCCATTCTATAAATTGGCAGTATTTTCACTATGTTCACCACCTTGATTTGTACTATGTCAAGCTTATCCTGTTATTTATGTATCAATTTTCGATTCTTCAGTCACCTTTCACCATCATGTCTTTTTTGAATAATTATTTAGAGACTCTTTGCATAGTGGTTCAATCTACGTGGGAATACCTTGAGAGGCTATGGGTGGACATAGGAATTTGGCAAAACCAGATAGTTGAGTCCAATTTCTTGTCGTGGTTCCAACAGTATTGTGTTAATTGGACAACTTCAGAAACACTATCCAATTTGAGTACACAGGTGGAAATTATGGAACAAGAGAAACATCACACATACAATCTTCTGATTCATCTTGGGGTTGATACCTATCCATCAACTTCGATAGTGAGTATTCTTACCATATTGCAGTCACCTAAATCTATAGATCTAGCTCCGATGGACTTGAATTTGCATATTTCCCCTCTATCTACTAGTCTTTCTTAAGAAGTCGACCTTGAGATGCACCTATGATCCATCTTCTGTCATCTTTAGCTTTTCTTTAATTTTTTTCTTTAGTGCCCAGTTGTGGCCTGATGTAATGTGATGTTTGAATCTCCTCAATATTGTAATCATACTTTTGAATATTAATACAAAAACTGACCTTTTTGTCTAATCATGGTGTAACACTTGTACATTTTCTTTCTACTCTTTTGTACATGGTAAACTTATTTTCTGATAATAGCAACACATTTCGGGCTATAAAGTAACAATTCTTCAAATAAACGAGCATTCACTTACTTTGTCAATCCTTGAGTGTTTGATTATACCTATTTTTGACTTAAGGATTCTGCATAACCCTTTTGGATTTATGTGAGAAGCAATCATTGTTTTCATCTTCAACATGATCCTGATATATCCTTCTTATCCATATCTTCTTGGATTTTTCATTGTGCACACTTTTGACATCTTTATGAGACTCATTTTATTCCAAAACATTTTGGTGCACATTTGTACTTTGCTCCTAAAGTGGACAATTTTCAGTAGCCTTGTGTGAACCTAATTTCCTTTGCTACTTCTTTTTAAGAAAGCATTGCAAGGACTTGTGTCCATACTTATCACATACATAATATTTTATAGTCTGACAATATTTTGCTATATGTCCGACAAAATTACATCTGCAACATTTGATTTTATTGTTGTGTCTAGGATCCTTTGCATCCTTGGGTTTCTTGTTCCTTGTAGGTAGTTCAGGTTTTATGCGAAAATTATCCCAATGGTCATTCTTAATCGCAGATTCCCCTACTAGCTTCCACAAAACCAATACCTATCTTATCTTCTGGAGACCGTTGACAACTTAGAATTTCATTTAGGATAATCGAGCTATTTTTTAACTTGCTTTGAGTTTCTACGTCAATACTTATTTTATAATTTTCTTGAATTGTGTAGAATCCTTTAGAGTGTGAAACTTTTAGTTCCTTCAGCGCAACTTGTTTTTGCAGTAGCTCATTTACCAATTCTAAATCTCTCATGGACTTTTCAAGCGCACACTGGTTTTCATCCAATTCCTTGATTTTTCCTTTTGTGCAATTTAATTACTCTTATTTGATTTTCAATTGCTTCTTCAATTCTTCATGCATATCATCATTCTACTTGATCAGTTCTTCTATCGTTTCAAGTTGTTCCTTTAGTGATTTATTTTCTTTCCTTGAATTCTTCAAGTCATCTAAAGCACTAATTAATTTACCTTCCCAAATTTTCCTCATATTTGGACTTTGGGATTTCTTCAGAGAACCTAGGATTTTTAGACTTCAATACAGTTCGTGTGGATTCATCAGTAGAGAGTTTGTTTTCAACAATTTTCGCCATTTTGAAAAATTCTTTGTAACTTCTTGATTTCTTCTTTTCATTGGATTTTGGAGAAGGAAAGTAAATTCCGTTATACATCCATTACTTCTTAACTTTAGATATACTCATAGGAGCTCATTTGGTTGAAGACTTTATTTTTTATGCATTCTCATCCTAAATTAGGGCCATGAATAATACATCTCTTGGACTGCCATTTTCTTCTTCTTCTGAAGAGATATTTTCTTTGATGTATAAGCTTTTCTTCTGTTTCTGGAATTTATTCTTGTTCATGTCTTTGTTTTGTGATGCTTGTCTTTTTTTTTCTATATTCTAACTCTCCCTTGCTTTCACTTTCTTGATTTTGTTCATATGTGCATTTGGAAGAAAAAATTCCAATTATTCCACATTTAAAACATTTAAAAGGAAAATTTCTTTTGTACTTACCTTGTCCTCTCTTCAGTATCCTTGTAAATTTGTCCTCTTCTTTGTCTGATGGATTTGTTGTATTTATGCATTCATTTCTACCAAATTTGGTATTTCCTATTGCTTTGAATGCAACTAATTTTTTGGATACATTCTCGAGTTCATTTCTCATTTCGTATGCTGTGGGTATTCCATATAATTCAACCTTTGTTAAGTCATCCAAATCACTTCTTCCTTCAAGAACTGACACTTTTGGATTGAAGCGTGTGGGAAGATTTCTCAATATTTTTGCATAGTAAACTTCTATTTAACATTATTTGTAAGCCCTGTTATGGAGTTCACTATCTCATCCACTCTCATGAAGTATGAGGCAACATCTTCTTCTTCCTTCATTTTCAGAGTTTCAAACTGCATTGATAGTGTTTCTAGTTTGGCCTTTCTAACTTTGTTGTTGCTTTCATAGATACTTCGTAATTTATTCCATACTTCCTTCACTGTGGTGCATTGTATTACCTTAGTGAACTCAGCATCTTCTAATCCACATAAAATGGCATTCTTTGCTCATGCATTCCATTCATATTTTTTTCTATTTTCAGGATCAACAGTCGTTCTTGAGGTTGAAATTTCACCATTTTCTTTTGATTCATCTCTAGATTTCATAAATTCATATTTGTACTCTACTGATTTCCAAATGTTCATGCCAGGTGAATGCAGATAAAATTCCATTCTGATTTTCTAGAAGGTATAGTGCAAACCATCAAATTTTGGAGCCCTATTCGTGGAAAGACCTTCTCGCTTATCCATGTCTATTTTGGATCAATCTTCAAGATGTTAGCCTGTTTACTGAAGACACCCACTTTGATACCATTTATTGGTATTTATTTATTACTGAGAGGGGGGAGGGGGGGGGGGGAGAATCAGTAATTGCGCATATATGTACAATATATGCATATTTTTTTGCATATTTAAAATCTTTACAGTAATCACATTAATAATCAGAATAAGGGACAAATACTTAAAATCAAATGTATATATATAAATTTTTATGTATATGAATAATTACATCAAGGGGAGATTACAGTCTCCAAATATGAAACCCACTCATTTCATATGTTAACTTGATCCCAGGTACAATCTATGGTATACTAGCACTACCTTAATTTGCGTAAGCTCTGACTTACAATATCTAGACACCAACCCAAGTATATATCAGTTTGGTAGCACAAAATCTAACTTGTGGATTCAAACTATGATCTGTGCAAGAATTGTGCTCTCCAGTTGTGGAAGTTACAACTTTTTTTTTCTTCAACACCAAATGGAAGGAAGCTATGACCCCCCTGAGATTTATCTCTACTCATAGAAAGGATGTTGCTGCACCCTGATTGTATTTACCAGCACTCGTTGGAAGGAGGCTGTGACCCCATTCTCCTTTCCCCATCTATTCTCCCTGATATGAAATGTGATTGCAAATAAAACATGAAAAATACCTTTATTCAAATTTCTCAACTACTTCAGTCTATTTATTTATGTTTGTGTCAGTGTTTCTGTGACAGACAGTTGCCAAAAATAAAATGTGCAAAAACAATTGTGATCCTTGTCTTATCAGTTGATCCGCATTATGCGTATCTGCGTCAGATAGTTTCCAAAAATACGATGTGCAAAAATAACTATGATCTGCATCTTCCCAACTGATCTCCATTCTACGTATGAATAGAAATTCCAACTCAGTCACACTTACTTTTCTACGATATACAATTTTACTCAGTAGTAACTTTCGCACATCCAAACTATGGGTTTCCTTTCTTCCAGTGCATTTACTTGTTCATTCCTAAATGTACTGGGAATCGCTGCCCCACTTCATAAAATATTATTTGCGATTAATGAGCCATTGATATCCCCAAAAAAACTCCAAAGCTTGTTAAACAGTTCAATCTTCATTTTTCACAAGCTTACTTCACCACATCCTTCTCTTGCTTATTTATAATATTATTGACTCAAGATATGTTTCCACTTGGTGAAGTCCTTTTACTTTGGATATCATCCCACCTAATTGTGTCTTCAACAAGTTATTATCTGCATCAGCATGCCATTTTTGGAATTCATCTTTGTAGTTGAAGATGCACATGCGCCAACACCACTCTAGGAATTTCACACACATCGATTGCTTTACAAATCTTTTTTCCTACTTCTTTGTGGGAATTGCACACACATAATTTTATTTCTCTTTATTCATAAGTCTCACAATTAGTATTTGCGAATATTTTTTATTTTCAATATATTTTGGAAGGTCATATCTGGGTATAGAAATAGTCTTCACATAGATTGTACAAGAGAGATATAGAGAAGAAGAATAATGGCTATAACACAATGAGTTGAAGAACAATAGGATAAATATTCCATACAATATTATCATCATAATGTGTGAATATATAATACAACATCAAGGAAAAATTTGAATACCTAAAGAGGTAGTTGAATCTACCAACCTATACTGACTTGAAAGATAACCAAGAGTGGGAAAATCACCATTAGAGCTCACTAATGCAACTTTGGATCACTAAAATAGTTCACAATTAGTTAACTGAAGAGGGTAGGTGATTAAATGTGCCCAACCTCCCTTGATTCATGGAAATTGGCGCTAGAGAATGAGAGTGAACTAACTAATGGGAATTAGAGAATAACTAGCTATATCTGAATACCTACTAGATTCAACTGTCAGACACTGCTAGTGGCACTCAAAGTGGGTTCCTATGTTATAGGGATTGATCGTTGGTGCACCAAAATTCATGTAGACAGGTGCAGTAAGTGGTAGGTGTCCCCTATATATGTCCCCCATGCACTAGTGAAGTGATGAAGACCTTCTAAGCTACGAAAATGGTCAAATAGACTATGTGGTCAAAGGGAGTATTAATAATAATCCTAACATGCAGTTAATACTTGTAGTTTAATATGCACATGTGCCAACACCCTTATGGGACTTTCAGACACATCGATTTATTTACAAAACTTTTCTCCTACTTCTTTGTGGGAATTTTACACACACAATTTTATTTCTCTTTATTCACAATTCTTCCAATTAGTATTTACGAATATGTTTTATTTTCAATTATTCTTCTATGTGCATGAATATGTGTGCAATTGCGACCAATGTCATAGAAATATCATTGATTTTATTTGTTCCATATGATATTTGGTCATTTGACCCTTTGATTTCTGGTCCATATGATTTGTTTTCTTTTGACATCAATGATTTATGATCCATCTTTGTTATACTTTGACATTAATGAGTTTTGATCCATCGTTGTGATCCTTTGCAATCAATGACAAGATATATTCAACATTTATATTAGATCATATTTATAGATGAAATACTCTAAGTCATGAAAACCTAATTAGTTACAACTAACTGATCCATTAATGGTGATCCATAACTTGTTTGGTCTTCCCTTTTGACATTGTTTGCATAGGAAATTGGCATCAATTTTGACCATTTATACTACTTTCTACAACCATCTACTATACTGATTTCCATATTATTAAGCTAACATGCATGGAAAGTAACTTAAGGTAAAATTTTGTTAAATTATATAATTCCTTTGTTTTTGATGACTTGGATAGGTTTTGGACTAAATTATAATGCCTATGACAGATTTTTGAGTTCAAATCATGTTACACAAGTTCATGTCCTGCATCTCAGTTTAGTTTCTTCTATTACGCTCGGTTCTCGTTCCATCCATCGTTGATTCTCATCGTTCTTTGTGCTAGTCAATATTTTGACATATGGGTTTTGAAGCTAGAGGAGCCTATATGGTGCTATTTTCACAACATTTCATCTTGGATGATCTGCTAGAGCTTAGTTCCCTTTTCAAACATATATTCAACTACCCTCTCCCATGCAAAATGTGATCTGATTTGGGGATCACAATTTTATTGGTCTCATCTTTTATGAAATTCATGTCATAGTGGATGGGGAATCGAGTTATCTATGATTATCTATTCAATATCTTTATCATGACTTGATATAATATGAAATCACTATTGTAGTTTGACCATGATTCCATCAATCTCACATTTCTATTTTTGTATTCTATGTTATAGTTTATCTCTGGTATAAATCGATAGACCAACAAGACATATATGTGCATTCATGAAATTGAAAAAAAGGACAATGTAATACATATTTAGATGGCCATAGATTATATACTTAGATCAATATTTTCATGGATCGAGTGTCTTGTTAATTTTTTTTGAGACTTAATCGATGTGTTCCTAATTTTCCTAATTTTAGCAGCATGAGGCTGATTGGGATGCCCACCAATTCGGTCCACGCTTCCATTTCATTTATTGTAGTCCTAGATGTTTCAATACAATAAATTTTACATTTTGTATATGTCAATTTGATCTTATAATAGTTCATTTCCATTTTGAATTAAATAGTCAATCAATATTTCTTTTCCAAAATCATGTGAATCTTTGCAGAGGATAGATATCTTAGTAAAGATTAAAAGGAAAAGTTGCATTCTGTTTTGTGAGTCACAAGAGTGTTATGAAGATGTATGATAGAATGTAACTTGCATAATCAACCTAGGGCCATGAGAAATCTATCTAATAAGTTACAACTTAACAACATGTTTTTTTATTACATTAGATGCAACCTACATGATAATAATTCCATTCAAGATCTAGATTAACGAATTGCTTCGTTATTAAAATACAAAAACATATAAATCCAAATGAAGTTCTTTAATACCTTAGCATAACAAAGCACTTATTTATTCAAACATCATGTGAGAATATTATCCATGAATTGATTTTATTTCTTGTTTTAAATATGCTACATTATGTATAAGTAATTTTCCTATTAAATTATTAGGTTAGAATCTGGAATCCTTTATTTTAATACAATTTGTTTTCTATGTAGTGATAAATGGTTCCAATTACTATGGTTGTTAGCAGACATATTTTAGAGATATATTTTTTCTCTGTGTTCTTATAAGTCTATATTCATATGAAGATAGTAACACATGCATGTATGCAAGAATCATATCATTATATTATACTTTTAATCACAAACAAGATTAACCTGTCGATCAGTCGTGGTTGTCAACCTTTTGACCATTCTAGTCGGTTAGTCAACCAGACATGCATAATATGTCAACTTCAATTCCAGTCAACTTGTTGACTAGTTGACTATCAACCTCCATTGTCGATTAACATGCAAATAATATAACTTTGCCACATCCTCCGACTTGTTGTTTTCTTTGCATACATGGGAGTTATCATAACTTCACTCAACTTGATTAGGAATGCGAGGCCCATTTATTCCCTACACCAAGTAAAATTCTTGGTGCTCATAGACTTGGTTAGTAAGTCTATATTATTCTTAAATGTGTCTACCTTTTCTTGCAGCACTTTCTAATTCTCCACCAATTCTCTCACAAAATGGAACTATACCTCAAAATGCTTTGCCTTTGAATAATATTCTAGGTGTTTTTCAAGGAACATTGTACTTTGACTATCACAATAACTTAACCACTTTCTCTTTAAACCCAACCTTTAAACACAATCTATGCAACATGACTACCTCTTTTCTTGCATAGGTAGCTACAATGTATTCAACCTCAGTAGTTGAATTCAACGAATGTTTGCGTCCAATTCATCCAACTATTTGATCCACCAAATAATTTGAAAACAATTCACTGGTTGACCTTCTATGGTCGAGATCTCCAACCCAGTTATAATTGACAAAACTATTTACAATTATTATTTTATTAGTTTCACGTTTTTCTTAGTAGCATCTTGCATAATCTGTAGTGCCATGCAAATACCTAAAACTCTTTTAACAATAGTCCAATGATTTTTCCCATGTGTCGACATGTACCAACTCAATACTCCCATTGCATGGACAATAACATGTTGAGTACAGACCATTTCATATATCAAAATACATACAACACTAGCATATGGAACATGTGATATGCATTCTATGTCTTCTTGTGCCTTAGGACACTATTCAACAAATAATTTAACCCCCACAAGAATAGGGACCTCAACTGCTTTGCACTCATTCATGTTGAAGCATTCCAAAACGGTCTCAACATATTTATTCTATTTTAACAAGATCCCTCTACATGCTAAATCTCTTTTAATTTCCATTTCAAGAATGAAATGAGTTGTATTGAGATCCTCCATGTCAAACTTGGAGGACAATTGTAGTTTCACCTCCTTGATTAGATCCATGTTATTTCCAACAACATAACATCAGCATACAAAATTACATATATAAAATGGTCACCAAAATTCTTCCTATACACACAATGATCCACTTAACTTCTCACAAAACCTAGCTTTGGGACATGCATATCAAACTTATAGTACCAAATGCCTATTTCATTAAACTTGGACTTTTTAGGAAAATTATGGACTTAAAAAGTGTGAATTTAGACGTTGAAAGTGTCAATATCAACCTTTCTAAAGTGTGAAATTAGGTTCTAAAATTGGCAATATTGGGTTTCAAAAGTGTGTATTTTATATTGGAATAGTTTGTTTTGTGACTGCTTTAGATGCCTAAAAGTGCACTTTTTTATTCAGAAAGTGTAAATTTCAATTCCAAAAGTGCATTTTTCTTTCCCAAAGTTGCAATCTTTGAATTTGATTCGTCGAATGTTTATAATATGAAATATCCATATTATACTTAACATTGTTTATAATAGTGTGCCTCCTAGACAGTTTTGTTATGGATTCCTTGGTGGCATGTCACCATTGATAAAAATAACTTATACTACCAAACCCCACATTAATATTATATAGGAAAAGGTAAAAATATGTAGTTTGAATAGGAATAAACAACAAATATATTAAAATTCAACACTTCATATATTCCATAACACTTAAATTAATCCAGCCATTTTTTTATTATGTAGTCAACACAACACTTCACTTAATCCACACATGATTTATTTTATATATTTCACACATAAAACTTCATATATTCCACACAATTTTTTTAATTGGGAGTAAATATATTAACATATAAGAAAATATTCTTAAATATCTAGAAACTGGTACAAAACAACAAGATTTATATGTGAAAAAACTTAAAAGAAACTAAAATATCCAGTCATAGAAACATAAAAACAAAATCAATACTTGTCTCGAATGAAAAAAATTAGAAACCTCAAAATAGAAATTAGCATCGCATGGTTTCTAAAATTAAAAACACAGATTCTAAAACTAAAACATCAAACATAACACATCGAATAAAAAAATTAGAAACGCCAAAAATAAAAACACATGCATTCCAAAGATTAGAAACAAGAAAATAGAAACACATCCAATCAAAATATATGAATTATCAAGACAGAAACACCTAGATTCAAAGAATGCATCAATTATATATGTTGTGTGGATAAAAAACCATTCCCTCTCAATCCATGTGACATCTAGAAATATCAACGATCCCATGTATATAGAAACCTAGTAGTCCCATCCACATGATGGATCCCTCATCATTATTCACTTCTTGCACATTTGATTCCATAAATTGTAATATCCAACTTGTGTGGGGGGAACCATGAAGATTCATATCCCATACCTCCACCCCAATGTATCATTTCCTATCCGATCCTTACCATGCATAAGGCCACCCCATCATTGTTTCCCCGACTATAAAAATTAGACATAACATCCCTTATCATCTACACTTGGTCATTTTACCATGCATTGTCTCGTTGAATCCATGCAAATAGTTCCACTCTGCTGTATTTTTTCTGTTTCTTTTTTATGAGATGTTGGCCAATTCTCTGCAGATCACCTCGTTGATCGCTCCCAAGCCACGTTCATGGTAGTTGAACATTTTGATGCTCCATCCTTAGTAGGAATTCCAAGATGCATGGTAGTTGAACACTTTGAGAAATATCAATATCCAAAAACTGTGGACTTCCTTTGGGATTCCTGTCACATATCAGTCTATCAAGCCATTCTCTTCTAGCACTACATCCTATTGGATATTGACAGAGTGATTCTCAGTAAGGAAAGACTAAGCCATGACCATATCTGGGTCTGATGCCCATGATTCATCCTCATTCCTTGGGGTCATTAATTCTCTACTCACTATCTTCGGGGGTTCGATCTCCTATTGAATATGGAGACAGTGGTTTCCTAATATATTGGAAATATTTGGAGCAAATACACTACAAATAATTTATCAATTGTCGGACCGGATAGGCTAACCTCTTTCTTGGAATTTTTCTCTCATTATAATCTAGTGTTTTCTTTCCAAAGAAAGTGAAAGAGAAGCTAAATATTGATGTTGTTTAGTACCAAAAGTGCTAATTTATTGTTGTTTAGTACCAAAATTTCTAATATGATGTTGTTCATTACCAAAAGTGTCTCTATCGATTGAAGGACCACCAGTTAAAGAAGTGTAGGAATCTCTCTCCAAGAAGGATGATTTTATTAGAAAAACACTTTGTAAATTGAAATCCACAACGACATTTATTTCAAAAATTTGTCCTTTCTTTGATATGTTGTTATTATTTAAGTCATTCTTAATTGGCAAGGTAAAAATATAATTTTAAATTTTTTAGAAGGGAAATTTTAACCTTGCACTTCTGGGAGACGTTAGAACTCTATGGAAGGGTTTGTGTGGGTTCAAAATTATACGATGCTTGGTACAAAAGAAAGAGGATTTCATCACCACATTACACAACCACAGATTCATAAAGGATTTCATCACTAGATTTACCATATTTAATCATGACAAATAATCAATAAAAATTCACAATTGTATATACACTACACCTTTTTATGTAAATCTCCTTCCTATTAGACATGACCAATGATCCATGACATAAATAGATTTGGATAATGTTTTCAAGGTATAAAATAGACGATAAAACAATTATAGATAAGTGTTGTCAAAACAGTCTTCATGACATTCTCAATGAGAAAAAATTAAAAGTTATTATTGTTTGACTAAAGTTAATATAAATCAATTCTATAAGAAAATAAGGATCATCCGATCCTTTCAAAGCATAGTGTTCAAAATGAATAATATAAATATAATAGATAAATGGTTCCGTGTGTACACTATACTAGCATGACAGTGTAGTAAGCAAAAATATATATATTCATTTCAAATTGATTATTTATGTGAATTATGAAAGGATGAACGCTCTTTTTATTCAACGATATCAAGAAAGGATGACCGCTCTTTCTATGACATCATAAATGACCTACTTAATTCCCAAAACTCCAAATTTACCTATTTGGGGGAAGAGTGTCTACGCTTTTTGCTCACCATCTACTTTCTCTACTCCCAAATTAGAACCTATTGTGGAAGAATCAACCACTCCTTTACTCAGAGAATATTATATTGTCAAAGAACCATAGATAGAAGGACTTTATTGGAAAATGTGTCTAGATTGCATGAGTGACTAATTTCTTATTGTACAAGTAACATTTTTCCCACCAATATTCCTAGTATAGGTCTTTGTGAGGGACCCAAAATCACCACAATAGTATATAATCTACTGAATTAACAAAACTATGCAAGAACCTACTTTGAGAAAGAGTGACTACACTTTCTCCTTACCATCTACTAGTCTACCCAAACCAAAATAGAACCCCTTGAAGAATGAGCGGTCACTCTTTCGTTGATAAATTTTTGTCTACCAACAAAATCTTTGAAGAAATTTTAATATGAAATTTGTGGATATATATCCACTTTCCCTACCCGAAAAAAACCAAACTCCTTGAGGAATGAGCGACTGATATTTCTCTGTTAAAATTTTAGTTTGTTAGCAATATGTTTGAAGAAGAGTTCCCACAAATTAAGCGAGTTTCAAATGAAGTTAGATAATGTCACTTTGTCCACCACCCGTCATGTGTTTCTTCTTTAGTGGTATACATGGATTCCAACCTAGGGAAACGACTTCATCATCAAATGCAAGAGTTAAATCTCCTATTCATTAAAATAAATTTCAATTTGAAAGGTTAGCATCTTGGTAATCCTTCTATGTTGGACAAGCTAAAATAAATTATTCTTTTCATTTGAACATGAATAATGTTTCAGAATTTCATATATTAAATTTTAGCTTTTAACTTGTTTTTTGTAAGTTAGCATCCACATTATATCACATATATAAATACACAAAAACAAGGAGCATTTTAAGCAATATAACCACTATAAATAATCAAACAATACATAACAATTGGGCCCCCCATTGTGGGAAAACAACCCAGAGCACGAGTTTGAAGGCCTCTCCATAGGAGAAAACATCCTATTATTATTATTATCAACCTTTCATAGTTGTGATAAATCCTAGTACTATTCAAATCCAAAGACACGAAAGGATACTAATTGCCATAAAACTATAACCTAACCATATTCAAACTAAAAAAATAACTTATGCAGAACATAGATAAACACTGCTTGAGAGGTGGACCTGTGCATGACTGAGATGTGGGAGTAATAGGTTTGTCCTCGGACTTGACATTGCTTAGGTGTTCACGCTTGGCTCCACTTGTGCCAACTTCAAAGTAGCTTGTTACAATGTCGTACACCATATTCGCCTTCCTAGTGGCATGGGTTTCCTGCTTTACATCGTCGGTTGTATCCTTAACCTTTACACCAGCGTTACTATCTGAAATTTTCTCAAAAATATCGTGGATGATTCCATCAATTGCTATGGTGGTGAGCAAGGGTGAGGGAAAATGATAAAGAGCGACAATGTCCATGCACCAGTCCAAGATAGCATGAGTTTATATTTAAAAAAATTATATTATTATTTTAATTATTTTTAATATTTTAAGATTTTCAATTACGGTTTACAATTTATGATAAAATAAAAATTTAATAACAAACTTCAACAAAGTCTTATATTGTGATATTCAACTAAGTTAATTAATTTTAAATTTATTCTTTTAAAAAATATCATTCATATTAGTTATTTTTTAGTAACTCTCAAATATTAATTATATTATATATTTTTTGCCAATTATGTATTTTGTATTTTATGTATATTTATATAATATAATTTAATAAACCTATAACGTTAATAACACAATTTCTCAATATTTATTTGTTAAAAAATAAAAAATAAAATATAACAATTAAATGATCAATCGTATTAAATGTAAAGTTTTTATAATTTTTATTATTATTAATATTTAAAAATGTTATTCATTTTCCAAAGTTAATAAAAAGCATAGATATTTATAAATATTTTATAAAAAATATATAATTAATGTTTATGAAAATTACGTGTTTTTATAACTTGTAGCATTTCAAAGTATAATTATTCATTTCTTAATACTATAAGATGGCTTAGAAATTCACAATGATTTACATTTATTATAATGCAAAAGATTTTGTTGTATAGGGTATTGATTAAAAATATATGGATATGTTTTATATAAAATTAGGATATATTATTATTTTAGAAAGCTAATTTATAACATGTATATAAAATTTCATTTATAATATCTAAAATGACTATGGATTAATGAAATTTGCTAAAATTATAACATGATTTTATTCTAGAAATCTGTAAAAGGTTTTCAATATGGTTTTAATTTGTTACTCATTACATGAAATGTATAAGTTTTAACATCTTATAAACAATTTCTTATTTTATAAAATTGTTAATAGTAAATTTGATGTTTATCAATTAGACAAAACATAAATGTATTCCTAAAGTAGGACTAGCTGCTTTGAAGCTATTTCTCTTCTTTTATTATCTATTCAACACATAACAATTCACTTAATCGACACAATTTCTTTTATATATTCCACACGTAACACTTCATATATTCCACACATAGATTCTAGAATGCAACACACATGGATTCAAAAACTAAAACATAAAATAGAACACATCGAATCAAAAAATTAGAAACCTCAAAATAGAAATTAGCAACACATGGTTTCTAAAATTAAAACACATGGTTTCTAAAATTAAAAACACATAGATCCTAAATAAAACTAAAACATAAAAAATAACACATCGAGTAAAAAAATTAGAAACATCAAGATAGAAACACATGCATTCCAAAAATTAGAAACAACAAAATAGAAACACATCAAATCGAAATAAATGAAACATCAAGATAGCCCCTGGATTAATCCATCAATTATATCAGTCATGTGAGCCGCAACCATTCCAGTTCAATCCATGTGACATCTTGGAAAAATAAACCATCCCATGTATACCTCAACCTAGTTTTCCAATCCACGTGATGGAACCCTCGTCGTTATCCACTTCTCACACGTTAAAGAATTTGATTCCCTAAAGCATAATATTCAACTTGTGTGAGGGCCATCATGAATATACCTATCCCATACCCACACCACGATGTATCATTTCATATCTAATCCTTACCATGGGTAAGGCCATCCCGTCATAATTTCCCCGCCTATAAAAAGGAGACATAACATCCCTTGTTAGCCACACTTCGTCATTTTTCCCGTGAATCATCTTGCTAAGCCATGCAGATAGTTCCACCCACCCTTGTATGTTTTCCTTGTATGTTAGATGAGATGATGACTAATTATAGAACGCCCTATTGATCACTCCCAATCCTCATTCGTGGTAGTTGAACATTTTCATTCCCATCCTTGGCAGGAATACCAAGACCCATGGGAGTTGAACATTTTTAGAAATATCGATGTTATGAGACCATGGAATGCCTCTAGGATTCTTGCCACATCTCACTCTGACAAGCTTCTCTCCACCACCACTACATCCAGTTAGAGATTGACAGAGTGATTTTGTTGTATAGGGTATTGATTAAAAATATATGAATATGTTTTATATAAAATTAGGACATATTATTATCTTAGAAATCATTTTTTGTGTATTTTAATTTATAACATGTATATAAAATTCCATTTATAATATCTAAAATGACTATGGATTAATGAAATTTGCTAAAATTATAACATGATTTTATTCTAGAAATCTGTAAAAGGTTTTTAATATGGCTTTAATTTGTTACTCATTACATGAAATGTATAAGTTTTAACATCTTATAAACAATTTCTTATTTTATAAAATTGTTAATAGTAAATTTGACCTTTATCAATTAGACAAAACATAAATATATTCCTAAGGTAGGACTAGCTGCTTTGAAGCTATTTCTCTTCTTTTAATATCTATTCAACACATAACAATTCACTTAATCGACACAATTTATTTTATATATTCCACAAGTAACACTTCATATATTGCACACATAGATTCTAGAATGCAACACACATGGATTCAAAAACTAAAACATAAAATAGAACACATTGAATCAAAGAATTAGAAACCTCAAAATAGAAATTAGCAACACATGGTTTCTAAAATTAAAACACATGGTTTCTAAAATTAAAAACACATAGATCCTAAATAAAACTAAAACATCAAAAATAACACATCGAGTAAATAAATTAGAAACACATGCATTCCAATAATTAGAAACAACAAAATAGAAACACATCAAATCGAAATAAATGAAACATCAAGAAAGCCCCTGGATTAATCCATGAATTATATTAGTCATGTGAAGCCACAACCATTCTAGTTCAATCCATGTGTCATCTTGGAAAAATAAACCATCCCATGTATACCTCAACCTAGTTTTCCCTTCCACGTGATAGAACCCTCGTCGTTATCCACTTCTCACACGTTAAAGAATTTGATTCCCTAAAGCATAATATTCAACTTGTGTGAGGGCCATCATGAAGATCCCTATCCCATACCCACACCACAATGTATCATTTCATATCTAATCCTTACCATAGGTAAGGCCATCCCATCATAATTTCCCCGCCTATAAAAAGGAGACATAGCATCCCTTGTTAGCCACTCTCCGTCATTTTTCCCGTGAATTGTATTGTTAAGCTGTGTAGATAGTTCCACCCACCCTTGTATGTTTTCCTTGTATGTTAGATGAGATGATGACTAATTACAGAATGCCTCGTTGATCGCTCCCAATCCCCATTCGCAGTAGTTGAACATTTTCATTCCCATCCTTGGAAAGAATACCAAGAACCATGGGAGTTGAACATTTTTAGAAATATCGATGTTATGAGACCATGGAATGCCTCTAGGATTCTTGCCACATCTCACTCTGACAAGCTTCTCTCCTCCACTGCTACATTCAGTTAGATATTGACAAAGTGATGCCCTATAAACCAAGGCTAAGGGAGAAGTATAAGCACTAACCAAACTCCCCCAAACCTGTTGGAATCTATCAGAACAAGTTTTGGTTCATTTCCTTGTTTGTGTCCAATGCTTGTGCTTCATCCTCATTTCTTAGGTTCGTTGATGCTCTACTCACTAACTGTAGGATTTCGGTCTCCAGTTACTTATGGAGACATTGGTTTCTTAATAGATTGGAATCCTTTGGAACAAATATTCTAAAGACGAAATATCAATTGTCAGACCAGATGGGTTGGCCTCTTCTTCACAAGAATTTTTTTTCTTTCTGATCAACATCTAGTGTTTTCATTTCTAAGAAAGTGAAAGAGAAGCTAAATTATGATGTCTTTTACTACCACAAGTGCTAATGCAATACAATTGTTCAATACCAATGTGTCGATTGAAAGACCACTAGTTGAAGAAGTGTAGGAATCACTCTCCAAGAAGGATGGTTTTAATAAAAACACACTCTATAAATTGAAATCCATAATGACACGCAGTTCAAAAATTTGTCCTTCCTTTGATATGTTGTTATTATCTATGTCATTCTTAAATTTCAAGGTAAAAATAGAATTTTAAATTTTTTTACAAGGGCAATTATAACCTTGCACTTCTAGGAGATGCTAGAACTCTATAGAAGGGTTTGGGTAGGTTCAAAACTCTACGCTGATTAGTACACAATCAGAAATATTTCATCACTACATGTACAAAACCATAATAGATTCATAAAGGAATTCATCACTACATTTACCATATTTAATCATGACATAAATATTCTATAAAATTGCACAATTGTATATACACTATACTTTTTATGAAACCCTACTTATTATCGGACATGACCGATGATACATGACATAAATGTATTTGGATAATGTTTTCACGGTATAAATTATATGATAACTTTGGAAATTAAGCCCAATCTTAGTACAATTGAACCCACAAAAGGTTGTTAGAAGACATGCACAGATCCACTCAAAATTGAAGACTGAAATTGGTGCATAACACTAAATTGCATTGCATAAATGTACATCAACCAAACTTATAAAATAATAGGCTGTCCAAATATATAATTACATCAGAGATTCTAATGCCTAAGAAGGAAATTTGAATCCTCACAATACCAGGCTTATTAAAAGTAAAAAATCCCCTTAGGTGCATAAAGCACTTTCCAAATCAGTCCAGGAAGGTCATGAATTGGGTGAATGATGTATGTTAGCTGATAAGTGATGGAAATTCAATATAATCATTCTTTTAAGAGAGAAAATGGAGGATGAGTTGGGAAAACACAAGGCAGATGCCATGTGACTAGCTTTCACTTTTTTACCTTAAAGATACTAAAAACCAGTCTAACTCTAGATAAGGTAGTCCTGCGCACTTGCTAAACTAGTAAGTATGTATAGTTGGAAAAATATTATCTAGAATCTATGAAGGGTTCTCATGTATGCAATTATGTCAATTTTTGAACAAGTGGTGCAAGTGGATGCCAAGTAGCTAGTCTAGGACCTAGGAAATCAACCATAAAGATTAATAAATGTTTCATAATTAAGGGAATGGATTTTTTATTATTCAAACACCCCCCCTTAAGCCCGAATTATGTGAAATATCAGAAATACATTAGAGATATAGGGCCTAAAAACAAGGCTTATTCACCCTTTACATACTGCTTGTCCATAAAAAAACAAGGAAAGATCCAAAACCACAACAGGAAAATCTTCCCAGCTCAAAACATTGACATGAAAAAAACTTTGTGAAATATTGTATTCAATCAGTATCCACCATGTGATCAACTATGCCAATTAGTGATTTGATATTTTTGAATTTCTTCTCAGAGAATTCCTTAGTGAATATGTTGACAAGTTGCTCAGATGATGCACAATAGTGCAGATCAATGACCTCATGATGCACAAGTCCTCTAATGTAGTGCATGCAGATCTCTATGTGTTTGGTTTTCTGCCTCTAAAAAGGGTCTATTGAGAATCGAATATCACTTTTATTGTCCCAAAAACTGATTGTGTAAGTGCCAGACTCTCCAAGTATTCCTTGCAACCATACACTAAGTAGTTGCACTCACAACTCCTTTGTATTTTTCTGCTGAAGAAAGTGCAATGTCACTTTGATTTTTACTTGACCAAAAAATTGGTCCATTTTCAAGCATAAGCACATATCCAGAAGTTTATTTTGTATTAGTGTTATCACCATCCCAATCAGAATCAGTAAAACCAAGTAAATCTAGACCAAATTTTGCAACATAGTGAATTCCATGTGTCTTGGTTCCTTGCACAAAGTGCAAGATTCTCTTTGCTTCCCTCTAATGGATATCATGTGTCTTCTCCATATGTCTAGATTCCACACTCACTACATAAGAAATATCACGTTGAGTGTGATTCAAATATAGAATACAACCAAGTAGTTGTCTATACATTGTATTGTTCACCAAGGGATTTGAATCTGCTTCTTCAAGCTTAAATCCTGAGAGGAAAGGAGTCTTGCTTGGCTTGAAATATTTCACGTTGAACTTTTTTAGAAGTTCTGAAGAATATTTGGAATGATGTCCTTTGATTCCAATATTTTATTAATAAATATCAAGCCCTGAGAATTGGCTCAACAGTCTCAAACCAGTCATGGAGAATCCATGGTTCAAAGCATCATTCAAGGAGGAAATTTCTTTCATGGAACTTCCTGTCATCAAAATTTCATCCACATACAATAAAATAATAATTATTGAACCATAAATCATCTTCAAATAGACATTTGGATCAGGCTTGCATCTACTAAAGTTTTGTGATAGCAAAAAACCATCAATTTTGGCATACCAAGCTCTGGGAGTTTGTTTTAGCCCATATAATGATTT